>JAQQZY010000012.1:7462257-7476093 GCA_030068375.1 Ostorhinchus rueppellii
TTATTATTATTATTATTATTATTATTATTATTATTATTATTATTATTATTATTATTCCCCTATGTTTTGTATTATGTCTAAACTAAACTAAACTAAACTAAACTAAACTAAACTAAACTAAACTAAACTAAACTAAACTAAGTAGGAATTTGCTTCAGTCAGTTGTTTTCAATTCTTCTGATGAGTAAAAGGATACTTTTTAGGGAATGCATCTGCTAAAAAGTACAAAACCACAGAAACACCTGACTTTACCTTCAAAGCTTCAATAAGTTTATTAGGTGTGTTTTAAAAATGCTCTTCGGCTTAATACATCCCACTTATGTAGCTCCTCTGTAAGCTGGGTTTGTACAGCACTGGCACTGCCTTATGTGGACATTTAACAGTTTCCCAAGCTTTTATTTCATTTGATTTCAATTGATTTGACAGAACTGTCATTGCTGCTCACACGTCACCTCTCTTGGGGGCCTGTACCCCCAGAGTGAGACCACCCTCTAAGTTTAACCCCACTGTCTTAGTGACAGCATTGCCTCTTGTCTATTTATGTAAAAATGTGAAAAGCCAGTCAAGCTTGATTAAGACAAAGGAGGAGCAGTTGAAGATGTCGGAAAGTGGGCACTGTTTCATCATGGGTGGGCAAATCGGGGGTTGTACCACTTGTCTTAATATGTAGTGACATGTCTGCCCTTAGATCAGCTGTCATGGAGGGAGATGACAGGTTAGTTCAGACCTACAGCACGGAGTGAATCCAAATGGCTCCATCAGGACAAGTGCGCGGCCTGTTATGTTATATTTCAACTATAGTTGGACCTCATCCTCTCAGACCTCCACCTGTGATTAACTCTGTGAAAGAGGCAGGCTAATATTTGGCCAGTGACGCTTTGGGTGTTAAGTTATGAAGTTATTTTGGAGTTTCAACACTTTTTGCTACTGTCTTCGTTTGGACTCCAGCTCACCATCTGTGTGACTTCAGAACAGGCTGATTATATATGGAGCCTGCACTGACATCTGTTACATTTGGATTACGAGACACCACCTCCCCTGGTTTGCTCTCCTTTTCCTCTCTTTGGGACATTTATTTTAATCTCCTTAAAGTCCTTTTCCCCTTCACTGTCAGTGACGTTATACTCCGGACCACCAGCAGTTACGCTTCTGGTATTTCACTTTGGCCTGTGAATCACATACCTACGACGCAGTATATGCAAGAATAATTACATCTGGAAGAATTTGCACTAAAACCACTCAAATATGGCTCTTCTGTCCTGTTGGCTTAATCAATCGAATTCGATGCAAATGTAGTATTTTGATGATTAAACATTCACAGACCATGGTTTAGAAGAGGCATTTCCTCATATACATGCCACAAAAGCTAATTCATCTTTTAGAAATCATTTGGGAAATTTCCCTGCTTGTTTATTTTCCAATAATAGCAGATATGTGTGCAAACAGGGGCTCAAGTGCCAATGCAGTCCCGATATTAACAACATAGTAACAGTGTAATTGATTTCCTTTAGTGCTCATGACTACACCACAGTGTCAGACTGATCAACATCACTGAGCTGTAGCGGTGAGAGATGCTGTTACAAATGCAATGGCATGTCAAGTTGGCCAGAGATACATTTGCGTTGTAAAAAGATATATTAACTGAGACACACATACATGCTTGGGTGGCTGCAGAGCGAGCGTACACATACATCAGACATAAAATCACATACATCTGCTCACCATCCTCGTAATTGTGGCTCCGTCAATATCATATTACCTGTTCCTTTAGCTGCCTATTGATCATGCCTGCCGTGGCGATTCATGCGCTGGTTACAATGTGCTCCATTACCTGTGTGTTAGTGTCTGCCTCCAGACCATAGTGGGTGGATCTATTCTAGTGGGTGTCTAAGGCTGGTGGGAGGTCAGGGGATTATTGTTATCGAGGCTAGGCATTGATCTCTGGGAATGTGAAGTGTCTGGTACAGATGGACACTCACTGGCATATGTTATAGTGGGCTTCATGAGACGTATGGATGAGATGTTGAGGGGTTGAGGATGAATGATAAAAGTGTTTTATGTTGCAATTGGATGTACGATAAATAGATCATGTTAAAACCAAAATCAACACAGATAGGCCATTCTGAATTGACAAGCTGATTCACTCATTTTATTATTCATAGCTTGGATTTGATTAAGATTTCACATCAGCCACATCATAAACTTAGATCTGTAATAGGCACACATATGGACAAACGACACCCCTAGTCTAATACAGTGCAATATTTGCCTTACCGTAGTACAGTAGACAACCCAGGCACCTTTTTTTTCTGAATATTACCTTGAATCAATCCTATGTTGCCTGTATATATCATTATTTGTTGAACATATTTCATATCTTTAGTATAGTTAGCGCTTGTATATATCAGTAGTTTATGTAATACTTTAGTAGTATATGCATTAGAGGTTGACTGGCCAATAATGATTTTTAAAAACGCGGTCATCCGATGGCCAATATCTACAGCCAATATTTGAGGCTGATATATTTAAGGCTGATTTTTTTTTTTTTTTTTAAGTGCATTGACTGTAAAATACAACTGAAACACTCAGATAAATACAGTTTTTATGCAGCAACATAAATGAAATAATTAATACATGTACTCATAGTGCTCTTAACATATATTGAACTTCAAGTGCTGCCCACACAGGTCCCTGATTAAATATCTTATAACATTTTTACCGATATATTGGTCTACCTGTAATATGTATATTTCATTTTCATCTTGCAGCTTTTATACATTGCTTATATTTTCAATTCAATAATTGTTTTTGCTGCTAAACAGAACAGAGCTGCTACATGAATTTCCATCATTCCTGTGACACTGAAAACAAAGATCTGTTCTATTCTATTCTATTCTATTCTATTCTATTCTATTCTATTCTATTCTATTCTATGCTATGCTATGCTATGCTATGCTATGCTATGCTAGTTGTAGTGTACGGTCTATCAATGATCCTGCTGCTCAGAGACTGTGTCTGAACCAATAGTCACCTCAAGGAAAAAGGTCACTGAGATTTTTCCATTAGCTTTTGGATTATTGTAGGAAATACCCTCTAAGGCAAACAAACATTTTTAATACATACAGTATTCTGCTAACATTTTAGTCCGCCTCTAGCTGTGTTGTTTTTGCAGGGCTGACATGAGTACATATTTATTTCTCAGATACAATAAGAAAATACAGGAAATATGTCCACAGGCTTAACAGACACACACAAAAAACATGAACTAAATGAGAACTAGAGGTTAAAGTCATTATTTAGTGCGACCACTTGGGCCACTACCAAATTTTTCTAAAACCAGTATGGACCAATGTGGTGAACCGACGCTGCATGACAGACCAACACCGACCTCTGAATTATGCTACAACAACCTTTTGTACTTTTTAGGGCAGTTATTTATTAGTCTTACTTTATTGTCTTCATCATATTTCTGGCTCGCAAACTTGATGGTATTGTATTTTTCTTTCAAAGCCCATGCAAATCTGGTGTTTCGATATTATCCACGGTTCTGTAACCTATAGCCTAGGTTCGTGTCTGGACAGCAGTGACGTTTTTAAATGAATTATCTATCAAGGAGCATTAAACTTTTGGGACACGTGCAGCTGTAGAAGTGCTTACATCAATCTGTTTAAAAGCTAAATAATTACAAGGTCAGATTTCGAGACAGTGCATTGGTTTGAAATGACCACGAGACCCATCAGTAAAATCAGAGCAGTCATTTCATATAATTAAGAAATAATGATATCAGTCGTACTGTTTGCCTTTCCAACCACTTCTCATATGCTGAGTGCTACTTAATGTCATTGGGATTAATGGCAAAATGACGGCTATATAATTCTTCTATTTTGCTTCTTTCTGCTTTATGTTATTCCTTAAACCTTGGTGTCAATCTGATGTCCGAGCCTCAGAGTGATATAAATGGCAAAGCACCAGCGTGTGACCTTTATGGTTAGAAAACAATGTGATATTCTAGAGATGACGAAGAGTAATTATGACTGCATTGTCACTGCGTGCATATCAAATCATTTTTATTGATGATTTAAATCGTAAATGATAGCCACATCTGTTTGCAGTTAAAGTCGGTGATCTTCTATCTCAGTCTGAGCCTGTGTGTTTCCTATCAGGAAGGGAAAAGAGAGATGGAAAATGCGTGTGGCCGATGATTTCTATTTTTCTTGGGACCTCTATTCTCATTTCTCTCCGTGGTGTTGAAGGCCTGACCTGGACGCTGGACTCATTCCCTGTTTCTCTAGCCTTGTCTAATCACACTCATCCCATCTTTTTGCTCTCCCACTCCCCTTTTCCCTAGTTAGTCCTGTCTGAACCTGGATCAATCAGGTCTACATCTCACCATCTATCTTTTCACCCTCTCAGCAAAACCGCTTTCTGTAAATCGTACAGTTTCTTCTTGTTTTCTTGTTTGACAGGCCTCTTATTGAACAGTGACCATAAATCTTTGACCTCCTTGTGGCCCCTCAGTAAAGCACTCTGATATTAAATAATGAGACCCGGGGAGGTGATCTGGCCCTCTGTCAGGGCCCCCCAGGGATGAGATGTGATATTGTTCCCATCTCTGTGTCCAAAGTGGGAATTAAGTGCAGCCTGGCTCCGAGCAGTAGACAGGAAGAGGACAGTGCCTCCAATCTGCTCGGGTAATCACGAGAGATAATAAAGCTTGACCATCTCTTTTCATTCTGATGGTTAACATTTACTTAGACTGAAGTCCTGGCATTCAATGAAAACACAGCGACAATGAGTCAGTATACACTTTTATCTGTAGGAGTCTTTTAAAACAACAAATGAAAAATGTATCTAGTAGTCCCATAATAATGATGTGAAAGATTGTGGAACTTATTCACTGAAATGAAAAAACTTTGTGTGAGTCCTTCTGATAGTGTGCAAGATGCAAAAGGATTTAAGAGAATCTCATTTCAGATATTCAGTTTTTCATTTGTAAAGAATTTCATTGTGGTTTCATTACCTTAACCCATACAGACCCAGTGGATTTTTGACAGATTATTAGATTATTACAGACAGACTAAATCATTTTAAAGTCATTTATCACCATTTACTGTAGTATTATCCTCTGTATTTTACATTTTTCCAGTGAAAATCAGATATTTTCCTATATTTAAAGGTGGGGTCTAAGATGTTAAAAAAAAAAAAAAACAGCTCAAGCAGGCTACATTTTGAAAAGACAGTTCAAAAGTCCCAACCCCTTTCTTAAGACTACCCTCTGAAGCCACGCCTCCAGACCACTGGAACACGCAATGCTTGTTCTGAAGGTTCACGTTCACGAGTGCTGCGCAGCATCAATATGCTAATCTTCGCTAATTTTTTTCTCATGGCTCATTCACAGGTAAGAAAATACTTGACAACATCTTAATGAACCTAAACAATAAATATGACTATTATTATTTATCAGTATATGAGATTAGAAGTTGGACTTTACTTGTTATTTTGATCCATGTTCCAAGTCATTTGGGGCTAGTAAGAACAGCTAACTATCATCAGACTGATGTCAGGCTAGCAGTCACTAAAGTTAGCTTCATACTCTATTACCCTCTGAATGGATACTTGTTAAAATAACAACATAATGCCAGAAACCAATAAATACTCTCAAAAAACCATAAAGACATAGTGTTATCTTACCGATCAAGTAGAAATACTCTTTGCAACCCTTTCCGGTCCCTTATTAGCTGATGCCACCACTTATATGCCACACTAATGTTCACTCTCCTCCGCTCTTCTAAAACCTTTTTCTTGGCAGTAGGCTTCCTTCTCTAACACAGTTTTGCATTTACAACCCATTATTGCCACCTTTCCAAGTGTCTACCTATTTTAACTTTGTATGCTGGCGAATATAACTATCCAAGCTCTGGCTCAGTTTCCTTGGTAGGAGCTCCAAGCTTCTAAGAACGCGCGATTCATGCCCAAATAGGGGTGCGCACGGAGGGGGAAGGGGGCGGGACAAAAGCAGTTGACTTTGATAGACAAATCACCGTTCAATAATTTCGAGTGGGGGCTCAAAATGATTGGATGTTGTTTTTTCAGTCCTGTCTGTCCCACAGGTGGCTAAAACTTTTCATTTTTGTGTCAGAGCATTTAATTAATTGTTTGCAATTGGGGTGTGAAAGGGATTTTTAGCAATATAGTAAAAAAATGCTCCAGGAGAACATCTCAAACTCCACCTTTAATTTACTGATCATGTATATGTTCTTTTTTCTTTTTTTTTTTCTTAACTTGTCTTGTCCTGCATCATAACAGCAGAATGGTAGTCTGGCTGTCTTTTTGTGCTATTGTGCAAATTTGCTTTGCCAAGAGAAACTTCATAAAGTACATGAGGCTCCCCTAGATATTCCACTGTCTTTATTATGAGTTTTGTTGAACCACATTTTAGATCTGACATGAAGGAATAGGGGGAAGGAGAAGAAAGAGGGAGAAGAGCAGGAGAGAGTGAATGGGGGAGAAGAAGGAAGAAGAAGACCCTCACAAGAAATGTAGATGTTCATAAAAGGTCAGATTAAAGTTGAGTGATATTATATCAGAAATAGAGAAAACTCAGGAAAATATGACTTTTTCACAAATATTTCATAAATTGAACATAAATCAACTGTCTCCATCTACTGTCATTTGTTAAACACCATGGGTTTTCCTAGTGAATCAACGTTGTAGGAGATGACGGTGTTTCCATGTTCACTATGGAACCTCTCGACGTCCAAATGGGTCATATCTGATGGCCATGAAAAGATGACAAACTGTATTTTACAACAATTATTTACATGCATTGATAGGATTAGTGGATCAACAGGTATTAAACAGTTTAGATCAGTAGATGATTTTGGTCGGCTGTGGCTGTTTGGGTTTTTATGGGTTAAAAGTCATGTATCTACAAAGCAGGTGACCTCTGTGGAATCCACCAAGTTTCTACGGTAGCTCCAAACCATCTCTCCTCTCCTTGTTTTGCCTGTTTTATAGAAGGTGTCATCCAATGTTATGGTGTTTCATTGTTGCCTATAGTAGAGAGACAGTTGTACCCCATGGAAAAATATAAATAAATAAACAAACAAACAAACATTGCATTGAAGTCATTGATCATCCTTGAATTAAGCATCATTTCATACAGAAAAGTAAAATATCAGAAATATGTAAGAAAATGTGTAGTTCGTGAGTTTATCATTAACTGTCTCTCTCCCATGATCAGATTCGCAGATGTCTCTGTAGCTTCAACATGATCAGACTCTAGGGATTTTCACTTCTTTTAATATGTTTTCACCTCACTTTGGAAGGTTGAGGTAAGATCGTTGCCATTTTGATGTTGGTGATGTGTATCACTTGCGACAAGAGATGCAGTCCATTCAGCTGTTCAACCCAAAATCAGATGTTTCTTTACTGTCTTTGCCACAAACCATGACTTTCTTGGCTTGTAAAATGATTTTTTAAATGACAAATGTGTGTAAAATATGGGTAAAAATGGGTAAATAATCATTCAGGATGAAAAAATTAGGCTTTACATTATCATGATTTTTATGCCGATCACCGATCAGTGAGTTTAAATAAACCAATAACCGATCACCGATCCAGTCACGTGAGAAGCAATATTTAAATGACTTGTTTATGTACTTATATACTGATGTCCGGTTATACGGACGAGCACTGTCTAAAGTTGTTTGCTTTGGCATCTGATTCAGAGTTTGCTTTTCTTTTTTTTCCCTCCTCACTGCATTTCTTGAACTCAACGTGCTCCTCTGTGTGTCTTTTCCAAATGCCTGATTAAATTTGTTGTGTTGAAATTTTTTGCTGATGTTCCCCCGCGAGGTACTGTAGTGTTGCATATATTGCAGATAGCTTGTGCTATGTCTGTTTCGCTCACTTTGAAAAACGTTCACACCTCCGACATGTTTGTTTGTGTCGCCATGGATGTTGCTGTCCTAAAGATTCAAAGAAACTTTATTGTCCGTCACGTAGCGACAGAACTCAAAACAGGAAGAGGCACGAAGATGAAAATGAGACAGATTTAAAAAGTTTCAACACGACCATGACATCATTGATTGGTCGGTGATTTATGACATGACGGCCGATCACGAACATTTCAAAAAATGCCAAATATCGGCCGAATATATAACCGATATGATCGGTGTAAAGCCTAGAAAAAAATTATTTGTCTTTCACTATTGATTAGCATTTATATTTTTTTCCTACTTTATCACATGTTGATACTTCCAGATGAAAAACACAAATTAAATAAATTAATAATTTTAAATAGAAGGAGAATGGACTTTTTAATTTACAACTCGTTACATATGACACAGTGTTAGTAGTTAATATTTCTGTACATTACAGGTATTAGAACATTCAGCTGCCTGTAGTAGTCAAGACTCTTTTATTTAGGCAGCAGATTATCACAAATTTGCCTTAAGGGGATTTGCAATCTGTACAATATATGATGCTGTCCTTTGACCCTTGGGGTTAGTGAGGAAAATGTCCCCCAAAGAAGACCCTTAACAGTGAAGAAAATATATGACAGCCACAGAGGAGGGATAATTCTTCAGAGTCGAATAAGCTCTAAGCCTTTAATATGTTACAAAATACACTGATCCCTCGTCTAATAAACTCAATAGAAGAGCGGCAACACTAGCACTGATGAGGAAGCCCCATAAAACACTTTTTGCTTTTCCTCTTTGTATCGTCTGCTGAGCAGCTGAAAGCCGATCATGTCCCTGAAGACATTTTCTGTCTCCTCAGAGGGAGCGAACGAAACTCCATCTGACCAAAATGAGCCTTCAGAGCAGGACTGCAGCCGACAAGAGGAGACCCGACTCCCTAGACATCTGTTATGTGGAAAGGCATCTAATTTACCTTTTGGTACAGAGGGAAAAAACAAAGGGAGGGAGGTGGAAGGGGAAGTGTAGAATTAGGGGTGGGAAAAAGGAAAAAGATGTCTGTGAGTCTGCTAAGGTCTGTCTTTGCCTTTGCCCTGCACATTTTAAGCACATTTTACTGAGTAAAGATGGAAACTTTTGATATCAGATCATTTTAAATTTGCTATTTTAACCCTTGCATGCATAGTGGACAGCTGTTAAAAGCTGTTCTCTTGTTTATTCATGGATTTTGTTGTTTTAGTTCCATATCAGCCAACACAATGGGGGATTATGCATCATCCCATACACTGCAATTCATCCTATTACAATAACTTTGCTATTCTAGATGAAGCTGATCTGCAGTAATATGTTTGAGTGTAAAAATTAAGTGCAATTGACAGCTTTTTTTTTTTAAACAAAATGTTGTTGCATATTATCTCCATGAAGTCAGTAATAACTAGTATTATACTAGATATTACTGACTATACTAGATTATACTATGTTAGAATGTGAGAAAACATCAGATTATCAACACTGAATTTTTTTTACTTTGTATTTTTCACACAGCATCAGTAAACACATGTTTCTTTGCTTCTAGAATTAAGCGCATGGTGTTCAGCTGAGTCGACATCTTTGTAACTCCATAAAAAAAATTCAATCAAATTTTTCAGAAGAATAAAAACAATCAGGAATAAAATCTTGATTAAGGGTCTCGTAATTCATGTATGAAAGGGTTAATCCACTCAGTCACAAGTGAATGCTAGATACACTCCAGTTATGTTTTACAATTTGAATGCCTTTCTCTTGTCTAAAGTGCATTTTAATCCATTTTAGTCCCATTAGGACTTCGCGTCAGTTCCCAAATGAATTTTTCTCTTGATTTACCCTTTCTTAAGTGATTTATCATCATCTATTATAATATCAAACTCTGAATTTTGCATTTTTTCTGGTGAAAATCATCGATTTTCCTGTTTAATTGATTGATCATGTAAATGTTCATAAAAGCTCAGAGGTTATTGTATCAAAACAGAAAAAAACTGAAGAAAATTACTTTTTCAGTAAAATTAACTGAACATAAAGTCAGTGTCTCCATCCACTGTCATTGATCCAACTCCATGGGTTTTACTGGTGAGTCAATGTTGTAGAAGATGACGGTGTTTCCATGTTCACGATGGAGCCTCTGAACATCCAAATGGGTCATATCTGATGACCATGAAGAGATGGCAAACTGTATTTTACACCAATTATTCACATGTATTGATAGGATAAGTGAATGAAGAGTTTAGATCATTTCATTGCTTTTGGTCAACGGAGGCTATTACCTGGGCAGATATTTACTTGGAACTTTATTTGGCCTCATCACAGGCAAAGCACCGCAAGATAGGCGCAAAGTTCTCACGTAGCACTTGAAAAGCCCCAAGTTTTGAACATACACCAGCATGGACTTAGGGTTTTGTGCCCAGGTAATAGCCTCATTCGGTTTTGCATAATGATTTGTACTCGTTCTGAACACACAGCTCCCAAGATATATTTAGAAAAAGATGGAGATGTCTCTGTGACTTTTTTTTTGGAGGACATGCTAACTGACACCCTTGGTTTAAAGCAACTGCGCTAAGCTAAAGCTAACAGCGCTGCTCCCAAAGCAGGACAATGCCTGGATGGATTTTAACTGTTTTTTTTTTTTACTGTTCTAACTCTGAGGTGACTGAGACTGACTTAATTTCATGTTTGGGTGTCTTATTCCTATAAACATTGTACCTTTAACTGTAAGTAGCTATCAAAAGAATCACTAATAATTCGAACTTCAGTTGATGGAAATCAACTGTAAGGTACAACCAACCTGTTTCTTCTGGTTTGGAAGTAGTTCGACATGCCTTTTAAGGGTCAGAGGTCATCCATAGATATCCACTGTGGGGTCAGCTTCATTAAGTGCTAATGACCCTCCCTAAGGGCAAGTTGTCCTCCCTCTACCCCTCCCCCCTCCTCTTTTCTATCTTTACTCAGCCTCTACTCAACCTGTTCTCTAACCTTCTTAACCAAGCTAATTAAATCCAGTTTTGATCAGTACATCTGCACTACATCTCCACATCCTCTCTCTTCTCTCTGCTAGTGCTTCCGCTACCCTGAGAAAAAAAAAAAAAAAAGCTAAATGACTGAACCACCAAACATCTTGGATCTGAAACAACACAAAACCTCATTGAACTGGCTCTGCTGAACATATGGTGGAATCAATGAGAAGGTCCATTCATTAAGCAAACTGTCATCAGGAGGCCACTCAAATGGAAAATAACATATACAAGCATGCAACACAGGAACTTGGATTCATTCCCAGTGATTTGTAATTAATGTATCGTACATGTCTCGTTCCTTCCCGTGATCCGCTAATTAGAGAGGAAACACGGGTGCAAATTCTCTCTGCTTTAGAGGAATGTAGCTCTCGCAGCCAGAACCAAGTGTTTCTCTTAATTTGAAGCTTGCCTGTCAGAACAGAGAGAGCCTCATATTAAACCAATCACAGGCTGTATGATCTGGCATCTGTACAGGCACTTATGAATAACCAACAAGTTTTGAGGGAGCCTTTTTGATGTTCAAGGCTTTAATTCCGCTCCCATTTTAGGTGATCAAGTTGCTATTAGTACCAGGGCGCAAGCAACCAAAGTAGAAGTCGACCTTCAGTTCAATTACTGAGCGCATTAGAGGGGAGCGCTGTGTGTTACAGATTAGTTGACTTGCTTGATCTCTGCCTTTTTTGATGGTCCTCTTGCTCACAAATTGACATGGTTTCCACAAGAAAGATGCATATTTTGATGTGTATTAGCCAAGGATTGCTCAGCTAATGACAGTTAAACAAAATAACTGCTTCATCCTGTGGCCTCTCTGAAAAAAAGTGTTTGGAGTATAAGAAAAAAATGTGCTTCCTATTTTAGGAAGCATTGATTGTTTCCTTAAGTAAAAGTAGAAATAATATTAGAGTGTTCCTAGATACTTTAAGACAGTGGGTCCCTACTTTTTTTTGGCTCATGACTCCATTTTAACATCGTAAAATTTCTGGTGACCACAGACATGCAAATTGGAGACAATTTTTGTTTTTTTTGTTGCTAAAATGAATTTGTTTTTGATCATGTAATAGTTTGCTATACTATGTTACAAATAAACATTAATTTCAGACAACATGGAGGTTATATAATGTATATTATTCTGGATGGAGGCAGAAAAGCCAGGTTCAGATTACTGCACAAAGTGAGAGTTTTATTTTCCTTGGTCAGGATATGTACAGTCAGTCCAGCTTGTATTTACAAGGCTGACAAGTAATACTGAACAAACAATAACTCAAACTATGAATTAAGAAAGAGCTGCAGCATCTGAAAGCAGACACAAAGAACATGTGACATAAACAGTACCACAGTGGTTCAGTTTCAGCTTCAGAGTTTGTCATAGGTTTTATCTATCGTGACTGTTTCTCTCAACTCATCATATATTTTTATATTAGTAAGGTTTGTCGTTTTTATTTCATTTTATTATTATTATTTTTTTTTAGTAATTACTGGAAATTTCAAGTGACCCTATTTGAATTCCAGGCAACCCCACATGTAGTCCCAACCCCAATGTTGAAAAGGACTACTCTAGGAGCTCCAATAATACAATCGGGCACAGTGCTGTACTTATAAAACAGTGACTTGCAGAGAGCAGAGACCTTTAGTTTACACTTTCAGCTGTGATATTGTCTATGCACCTTACACTAAATAACTGAACATGTATCACACGGTTCATCTCTGACAGTTTACACAAGATATGGCACATTTATTTAAATATATATTTTTGTCTTAGTAATAGTAGTTTATATATTTTTAAAACTATTTTTACTGTCATTCTCTTTTGAATGCCATTCTTAAATGCCATTTTGTTTTGTTTGTTTTAATTTCAAGTTTGAAGTTTATTTGTCATATGTGTTCAGGGTACAAGTACCATGGCAATGAAACACAGCGTGCCCTGGCTCTTTCTCCACTCAGTCCTAGTTAAATATAATAATTTCATAGTTGAATTATTTTATTTCCATTTCTATGCATCTTACATTCTCTTGGCTTTCAGTGTGGATGGCAAAGTAAGATTTTCACTGGACAGGGTAACCTGTTTCTTTACTGTACACATGGCAATAAAATGCTTTGAACCTTTGAAATACTATATTGAATAACTTCGACTGTACAATCACAATGACAGCTTTTGTATTTGCATGGTCACAAAAAGCAACATTTTAAAACTCTTATATGTGTCTGGTGATATATGTTTTCAGGGGTTTGAGCAGACAGCTTTAGTTGTATTTTGTATAACATGCAAACAGTTTTTGCTTTGTTTTCTATATATTTTTCATGATAACCAAACCAAGGAGTACCACATACTGTGTAAAAATAATTGTACTATGTCTACATCATGTTATGCAGACCTAATACACAAATACTTAATCACAAGCAAATGAGGTCAGTTCAAAATGTAAAAGTACCAATATAAATTGAGAAAAATAATATTATATTAAGAATATTAAAATAAAAAGTAGTCATAATCCTGCAGTGTTTTTATTTTTTTATTTTTTTTTTTATTTTTAGACTGCATTAGTCTTTACTGTTTGTAACTAAAACGTAGAGCAGGTCAGGAGCTAGTACAGAAGGTAGAGTGGGTTGTGAGGTTGGTGGTTCAAATCCCACTCCATCCCAGTCATTCTCTCCCACTGTGTCCTTACCTCCAGTGTTGCTTACCCCTGGTGTACTGTATGTGAATGTTTGGTGGTTCCATTAGTCTGGTTCCAGGGCGGCTTTGGCAAACACATTTAATTAGAGGGCTGAAAAGGGCTATTTAAATATAAGCATTATTATTATTATTATTATTATTATTATTATTATTATTATTATTATTATTATTATTATTGTTGTTGTTGTTGTTG
>JAQQZY010000012.1:7500082-7513531 GCA_030068375.1 Ostorhinchus rueppellii
CCTTCGCCCTTAAGTAGCTGGGATAGGCTCCATGCAACCCCTGTGACCCTAGTGAGGATAAAGCGGGTATAGAAAATTAATGAATGAATAAATGGGAAGACTATGAAGTCAGCAAAACCCTTCAATATGAGTCCAGATGACTTCTTGTTTCCAAACTTTCAACCATATCTTGTGGCCTTCTTCAGTAGATGGAGTTGGTTTTTTGTTGTTAATTCCATTCTGTCACACATAACCAAAATTCATTATTTAGGTCCCTCTAATATGAACCATTCTAAAAACAACTAAGAAACGTCATCTTCTGAGAAAGACCGTAAGATGTGGATAAAAGACATAATAATAACCCCCTGGTTTAAACGCACAGTGTGTCATTTCTGTTAATAAAATACATGTTGGATGCATTGTGAAGTAGTGTGGGATCATGGGAGATGTTTTCACCACAGCTGCCCATGAAAGTCTAGGCAGAAATGATGTTTGTAGATGAGGTAATGCATTATTGTAATGTTGATCTAATTGTAAGTTTTATTCTTATTACACTTAGTGATTATGTGGCTTTTCCATTGTGATGAAACAGCCAACAGTAATGTCAATGTTTGACAGGTGAGCAAAGTAAATGGGCTTTTATGTTTAACAAAAGTCAGATTTCTTGGAATTTTAAAATAAACACACTGGTCAAAAAAAAAAAAAAAAAAATTGTATGATATTTTTCGATATTTTGAGACTTTTTAATGTACAAACTATTAGATATCATAGCTTGGATTCTGTAAAAAAAAATGTGTTTACTTGCTAATCAAGAAGCAAACATGAAAATATGAGGTATATAAATATAAGAATATTACCACTGATGGCCACCAGGCATCTGTTGACTTACATTGGGGAAAAACAAACAAACAAACAAACAAATAAATAAATAAATGAATATCATAATATTGGAAGGGCTCAGGGCGTCTGTGTGTGTCAGCACGATTCTGACAAATTCAGATGTTTTTACTCGGCAAATTTGGTATCTACAGTTGAGGAATTGTCCCGTCTCCAGCAAGTTGACAAGACCAATATTTTGGGATTGGTCATGTTGGAATATAATTGTAGTGATGGGAGTATGGATACCATGGTATACCTGTACATCACCAATTTTGGTATCGACTACTCCATTAAAGTATCGATTACTAATTAATAAATGTGAAATAAAAGTACATGTCAGTTCTACATATTTTTAGGTGACTTATTCCAGTGTTTTGTCCCGAAACCCCCCCCCCATCCTGCAGTATATTGAACCAGCACACATGAGTCAGTCACATGACCAGAAGAGCCGTGAGTTCTGTGTGTTTACCCTGTTGGCAACAACACAGCACTGCATGACTAAGTGAATTGGAAAAAAAAACAACAACAGAGAAATGGCCAACAAAAAGGAGTGTTATATGGAGATATTTTTCACCTGCTGATAAAACTTCAGCCAAATACAAATTATGTATGTATTTGTTTAACTTTTGTATTTTGAACCGTGCACATTAAAGTTGTTACCTGGCCAGCATTTGATGGTATTTGTTTTTAGGAGAACGAATAATATGTTTGAGAAAAAAAAAATCACCAATAAGAAATTACCAGTAATCGGTATTGTTAACTGGTATTGAATATTTTATGCAAAAAGTAATAAGTATTGTATTGAATCTTAAGTGTGGTATCACCAGTCACTATTTAAAATCATGGAAGCACAACACTGCATGATGGTAAATTAAGTTAAAATAGGAATGCCATATTTACTTGCGGTTTCGTCACGCACATCCTAAGAGGTTGAAGTGTAGTTGGAGTTTCAGTGTTTAATGTTTCTTCTTAAACTGCACATTTATTCTAAAATATTCTGCAGCTTACAGAACACAAATAGGTAACTAACGCTCCACATCTAGAAAGTGTGAAGTTTTTTTTCTTTTGTCAACACAATCTGAAGGTACTTCCTGTTTTGTCAGACTTCAAAAAAAATAGCACTTCCTGAAATTTCTTCAATTAAAGCATTTTTTTCTTAATAGTTATCGGGTTAGTTATGACTCTCTTTTACTATTAACAATAAACTGAAATATCTGAAAATACATAAATAATGCAGCCTTTTAATATAAACTTAACCCAACATGAATTGCCTGGTTTTCTTTAAACTCAAATAAATTATTTAGAACAGAGGTATTTCAATCTGACCACACAGGGAATCCAGCGGGGACCCAAACCTGGCTCCAACCTGAGAACCTGAGCCATTAGATAAGAATACTGAAATTAATACTTTATGACTTTATGAAAGTTGTTTGTTTTTTTTTTGTTGTTTTTTTTTTTTTTTTTTTTTGGGGGGGGGTCCAGTTTTTGAACAAATTCAGGAGGAAAGCGAGGCACTCCACCACCCTGGTCTTACAAACTATTCACCCCCCACCCCTGTCTGTGTGCTTTGTGTATACCTCACAGCTTCACTCTGCAGGTACACCTGGGTATTAACACTGTATATTATTGGATTATTATGATATATTACCAAACCATTTTTATGTCACTGCTTATAAAATATAAACTCACATCTTTTCCCAAAAGTCCACTCTCCCCAGCATAAAAACTAGAACGCATGGTTCTCCATGGGTCACATACGAGTAAATATATATCATTTATTTGCCTGCATGCTACATAGCTTGTTAGCTAGCTGAAAAAATAGATCAGACTGTGTTTCTTGGGCCTAAAGTTCAACAAATCGAGTTAAAGATTAAACACGAGATGTCGCAACAAGCACATACTGTAACATTTACTCTTTTTCTGTGTGATTCTGCACAGGTGACGGAGGAAACTAATTAAACAGCTTTTCTGAATGAGTACACTCACATGTGGCACACACACACACACACACACATATAACACATGCACATACACACACACACACACACACACGCACACCTCTGAAACATTGTAATTGACTCAATATGGACTTTTGCTCGTCTGGCAACTCCCCAGGTCCCAGCCAATAAGAACACTCGATACTGTCCAATCACGAAAACCCACTTCCGAGCAGTTTCAGCCTGCCACTCCTTGTGGTTTCTCAGCTCATTGTTAGCAGTGTCTTAAGCTGAAAAAAGGAAATCACTGCTGGCAGAAGTCAGGCTTTTAAAACTGGAAACAGGCCATTCTGCGGTGTGCTATTAGTGCCATCTATCAGGCTCTTCAGAGTGGACTCAGTAGGCTTTGGCTGCATTTACACACATCAAACATGCAGGACACGGTAGAGTTTGGATGGACATGAAGTGGGAGCTGGTGTTGGTTTCCAGATTTCCTCCCATCACCCAGTTAGTGTTTGATGTTTTGCTTGTCCTCAAAATGCAGCTCCAGCTCCCTGCCAGAGTTTCAGGCATAATTAATCTCATTTCCTCTCAAAATGAGCAGACATCACCGACAATTAACCAATTCTGGTAAGCTGGTTAAGTTAAGCTATCAGGATGTTTCTTTTTTATGGGAAGTTTTTACAAGCAGACAAAGAAAGGTGTGTTTCTCTGTCGGATTCTCAGGGTGGCTGCAAGTTCTCATGACCCCCCACTTAGCCAGGCAGTCAGACATTAAACAGAGATGGACACCAGTGAGCGGTCCACAACCATATACACAGACACATACACGGTCAATAATTACCTTCCTCTCCAGACAGAGCGGGGACAGTAAACTGGATGTGGGCAGAGTATCTGTTCTGAAAACAAAACAACCCTAACTATGAAAATAAAGACTACTTTAAAGTGTACTTCTTTTTCCTTTGCATTGCATTTTATTTTATTTTTTAAATCTTTGCTGCATTTTAAACATATTTATTTGGTTTAACAGAAACTCATAGTGTCCTTCTCTTATCAAAAAAGACATTTTAACTTTTTATAATAATACATGTTTATTTTCCACAAATTTTCCACAAACATGACAGGTTCACAGCTAACCAGCTTGGTGTCACAGATGTATTTCTATTGGGTCACCATACAGCACATATCATTCTCCTAAAGCAAAAATGGAAACACCTGCAAATATGGAGAAGTCCTGCTCTTATTTTTCCTTATATGGCATACATGAATGAATGTCAGTGGCGCATTTTTTTTAATCCATTTGAATTGTGACACTATTTACACATATTTAAAATATAATTTCATAAGAAAGTTGCACCGTATAATAAAAATAGTAAAGTAACATCTAGTTTAGAGTGTAACAGCTTAAAGAAATAGTACCAATGATAAAAAAAATTCTTCAAGAAATTCTTTAATAAACTGCAAGTTTCTTAACTTCACAAGTTAAAAGCATCCAGTGACCTTCAAGTAGCAGCATTTTAACTGGAAATAAAGTTACTTGTGTTTGTTCCTGTAGATTATAATAGCATTTCAATTGTTTGTCTTTAGTTGGTGACTACTGTGTTGCTATGGTAGTCAAATAGTTTTTCTTTTGAGTTTACTAAAGTTGACATTCTGAATTGAATTCTTGGTAGACAGTAAGAAATAGTTGTGTCAGTTTGGGATTTAAGCCCCAAACTATTCATCTACATCTCACTCTGAAGAGGTTTGGGAAACCCTGCATTAAATGACCTAAGAAAATGAAACATATTCTCATTAGGGCAAGCATAATATAAATGTAAATATACTGTGTCCTTCAAGGCGTCAGCTGATAATGCAGTAACCTGATGAGTGTTGTATTACACTACTGTACAATTTCTTTGAAAATATCTGCTACAGATATTAGATGTGTCTACTTTAATAAGATGCATCAGAAAACAAATGACAAAAGTGCTGTTTTATTCCACATATATGTTGGTTTATGTATATTTATTCAATGGATTTATAAATGTTCCACTAGATCGAACCTGTAAAGTGAATGTTTTGCGATGTGCAGACACTGTTTTGAGGCAGATCTGTAGCTCAGAGACAAACATTCTTTTTAAATAAAACCCATTCTCTCATTAATTCTCAGAATTTCCCATTTTGGCCCAAGGCTGTATCTTAGAAACTACAACCAACCAGGACTTTTGACTTAATTTTTCTTTATTAGAGACTCAAATTTGGTAAAGTTTAACTCCTTTTATTCGGGAAGAATTTTACTTTTAGACCATTCATCTTTCACTTCCTCTTTTTTTTTTTTTTTACTTTCAAATGAGATGCATTTATGACTCATCTTCCTCATTTTATTCTATCTAGCCTCATTTACAGTTTGCACACTAATCTTAGGAGCAAAATTGCTAAAACCACAACCACAGCTCCTAAGAAAAAAAGGAAATGATAAAGAGAAGCAAAGGTGAAGGAAATAGAAAGAAGATTATGCTGTGGTCCATTAGAGATGGCAGCTCATCACTCATACTGATCCCACAGAAGCAGGCTCACATCCGCTCTGCATGTTCAAAATGAAAAGGCAAGATTTCGATGACGCTTCTCAACGGGCCAAAAGTATCACATTCTTACGTCTTTTTCTTTCATATCCACCCTCTTTGTCTGGCAGTGTGAAATTAAAACCCAGGAATCAACTGGGCAGGCTGAAATTAAAAAATGAGTCACAGTGACGTACAGAAGATGTGTGTTTTGACACAAACTTTCACTGCGCAGTAATTGTGAGCGAAGTGTAGTGAGATTCATAGTTTCCCCTGTGATCTTCTCATCTTCTCTCAACAATCTGATCCCATTAGTTTTGACTGAATGAGACAGTGCATGCTGTGAGGGGAAAGGTCGACCAATGACGAGCTGTCAAAATATTGATGACAGAGGGGTATCCGCCTCTTTTTTCCCCCTCAGAGTAAAAATCCATACCTACTCTACACCAATTCATTGTCATATTTGATTATGCCCCAATAGTTTTCCAGCTTAATTTACATATTTTATTAATCTTGACAAGAGTCTCTTTACATGTAAATAGCAACACATGTCATTGTATGTTGATTAGTTCAGACAGACATGGCTGCCAGTTCTGCTCATGTTCACCGACTTAAGTGACTAGTTTCTTCCTCCTACAGCTTCAAATACTGGCAAAGCACTGGACCTTGTCTTCTGCACAAAGCCCCTCTTTATTCCAGCCAGATCTATACATTTAACTGTTTCCTATTTTTTCCAAATTCTTCACTGAAAGCCTGTCTTTCCCCCCAAACTCTTTTTTGTCAGTCTGTAAAACCCCTTTCCGCCACGTGAAGCTTCCAAGACTGCACAGAGAGGAATTCAAGTGAAGAATCCCTCTGTGATTGGCAGGAACAAGTCCAATAGGAAATAAAAAGTGGACATTCCTGTCTAGGTAGTGCATGCTTTCACTGACATGCAGACCATAAAAGAAAGAAGAGATTATGAGGATGAAATACACAAAGAGAAAATGAGTCAATAAGAAAGAGAGAAAAGGAGACTGAGAGCTGCTCTAACAAGACAGAGAAGTCGTTTCGAGGCTTTACATTACACAGTTTGAGTGACCAGAACAAGCCGATAAATCCACTACGGCAACACTCAGACCTGTGGGGCATAAATGTCAGCAGTGGCAAGGAGTAACAGCTCCTTGTCAACAAGATTGAATATTCAGAAGTTAATTCATTTCTGCTGCAACGGCGTGATAAAGGCAGAGAGCCAGAGATCAATAGAAAGAACCTATTTTAGGTGATCGATATTGGGAAATGACATTTATATCTGCAGGTAATTTACAGTGTCAGTGAAAAAGGCCCATGGATTTCAGGTAGAGCTACAGCAGTGTGAATGAACACACACACCCACCCACCCACAAAAGCTCACACACATACTCATTTGCCCACCATTGCTGTCTAAACCCTCATTCTACACCACTAAACCACAGAATCGTTTCCAGTAGATGGCAAAGCCAAGGCTTTTCCACATATAAGCATTTTTTCTAAAACAATTTGCCAAATGCTTCCTTTAAGGATGTCCATGTGTTTTACTTGGTTAGCAGCTGAAGACAGGGGCCAAGGCTCTTTTGGAGTCAAAGACACAGACAGCACTTTGAAATGAGGAGCTCTGTCAGAGAATAAATGTATAAGTGATACTTTCCAGCCCCAGTTTTCAGATGATTTTATTGGCTTCACATGGCAAGGTTCTGTTTCAGATTGAAATTATGTATATCACTGGGTACTTAACATGTAATTACACTAAATTTAAACATACAATATGTGAAAGGATGGAATACGCAGGAGTGCAGAAGGAAAGAGGGAAAGAAAAGAGGAAGGCAAATGAGATGTGTCCGTCTATACTCAACACTTAATTACACTGAATTAACCAAACTTTCGTGTTTGGTTGTACCAGTCATTTCCAAACTTATTCAGCATAAGATACCACAACAATCTATATGTTTCCTCTGGACCAGGACAAAAACATGACATACATCTGTCAAAACAAAGGTGAATTAAACACATTTTACTCGAGTCTCAGAAATGTACAATGAATGGAAGTGATGATAGACACGAACAGATACAAAACAAACAACTGCGAAACAAAAAAATGTGGCCGTACAGACAGACATGAGTGAGTCATCTTTCCACTGTCAAAATGTGTCTGGAAGTCTTTTCAAATTGTTTTCACCTTGTCATTTCTTTTACATCACTTCTGCGTTGTTGTGGCTTTTGTTTTGTTTTGTCCTTCCGCTCCGTTTTTCTCTCATTACATTATTTTTATGTTGAATCTTGTTGAATTTTTCATGTTATTTTTGTCAAAAAATTGTAAAATTCTTTAAAATGCC
This sequence comes from Ostorhinchus rueppellii, assembly GCA_030068375.1. Classification (NCBI taxonomy): domain Eukaryota; kingdom Metazoa; phylum Chordata; class Actinopteri; order Kurtiformes; family Apogonidae; genus Ostorhinchus; species Ostorhinchus rueppellii. The sequence goes on from JAQQZY010000012.1 coordinate 7,507,772, forward strand.
ACTTTGGCCAACAGCCAACGCAGATCCTGATGCTACTTTCTGTTTCTTTATTTCAGTTTTGTTGCTGTGTATCTCCCTCAACAAAAAAAAAAAAAAAAAATCATTATATAGATGGTATAATTATTACCTCCGCCAAGGAGCTTATGTTTTTGCCAGAGTTTGTGGGTTTGTTTGGTAGAATGTTAGCAACATAACTCAAAAAGTTACAGACGGATTTGGATGAAATTTTCAGGTAATGTCCACTCTGGGTCAAGAAAGAAATGATTGAATTTTGGAGGCGATCCGGATCACCGTCTGGATCCAGGAAATTTTTAAAGGATTCTTTATCATTGTGAGATAGGGCATGGCGGCACAGAGTTGCATCTAAGCATCATTCAGCACCATCTAGTGGAGGAAAGTACAAACACTACCTTAAAAAAAAAAAAAAACAGTACAAACACTACCTTGCCAGAGGTCTGTGCTCTCTGAATGCTTTTCTAGTTGTTACTACTTCAAAGACTTTGAATCCATCACCACAGATGATGTAACACAAACTGGAGAAACACTTTGATTATAACAGATAAATATCTACCACTGGAACTGGACAAAAGACATCTTTTATCTCATTGCAATTACTGGCCAGTACCAATGTCCAACCAATATGATGACCCATCCCTGAAATTCTGTATTATGTTTTTTTTTTTGTTTTTTTTTTGCTTCTCCTCTGTATTTTACTTGGTTTGAGTCCGGCCAAGATTTTAAAACTCTTCCAGAGAACAATCTTCTATTTGAACTAGAAAAATAAATTCACATATGGTGTTATTGTTGTGAATTTTGCTATCGACAACTGGTGATCCAATACAAACTGCATGTTGAGGACAAGTGAGTTTATACTATTATATACGGAGAGATTAAAAACAGAAATATGGATGGAAAGGAAGAAAGAGTACATTTACATCTGTCTCGTATAAAAATAAAAAGTCTCTGTAAATCTTGTGGCTTGTCCTTAGCTCTGTGAACTACACCCCCCCTGGGTACAGTTAGCTTTTCCTACAGACATGAAGGCTGAGGTGCTGCACTCATCAAGCACCAGCGCTATGAGGTGATGGGGTTGGGGGGTGTGGATGGTGTTGACTAATGCTTCATAAGGCCTTGTTTAACTACAAACAGGAGGGGGCTAATCCCCCCCCCAGCCCCTCTGCACGTCCCTGAGCTGTCCGTATTAAAGCCTGACCTGTCATTACACCGGTCCAATTCACACGCTGTTGACACGAGCTGTCGGCGGATTAGGACACAGCGAAAACACACGTTTCATTATGTCTTGAAAAGCAAAGAAAAGGAGAAAGAAAAAGACTTTATGCCCATGTTAAAAGAGTACAAGGTATGGTCAGTTTCCTGTGGTGAGAATACAGTAGAAGAGTCATGAAAAGATTGAGGGGCTTCTCACCTTTAACCCTTTCTGTGTTAAAAACTGCTTCATCTTCATAAGAGCTCCTATCATGTTCCATTACAGGTAGACAATAAAGAGCTAAGTACTGACAGCACCATTTACACGTGTGCCTGCTAAAAACCACTGAACAGTACAGCTGAGAAGGAAAATGAAAGAAATATCAATGACAATACATGAAGAGTGTTCACAAAAGGTCAGGAACATGGAACACCTACCACACACTGGAGACCTTTTCAAAGCCTAATACCTGACCACTCTCCTAGGGTCGTAAGTTACAGAGTTTTTAGTCACAGAAAAGAAGATTTTTCAAGGTTCCTAATAGCAAGACTGAAACTAGATTTATTTTGAATTATATTTTATTTTTTGTTTCTTTCTCTTTTGTTTTGTAGTTTTTGTTTTTTTGTGAGTTTAACCCCTTGATAACTATGCAAATTCACCCCCCCCCCCACACACACACACACACACACACTCCAAAATGCAACCAAAATACTATCTACTTGAATGAAAAAAACGCGAGTTAATTTTTTTTTCTCCCACAATTGGAAATCGATTCAGGCGTGTTAAGGGGTTAAGCTTCATTTCAACAAAGCAGCAAGAATCAGGTTAAATTGAAAGATTTGATACATTTATTCCACATTAATTTAAGATTTGGGCTCAACCCCTACGCAAAAAGAAAAGTAGTACTGCACATGACACAAGATATTTAAGTGACTAACAGTTGTCCCAAGACAGGATGCTAAAACAACTAAAATAATTTAACCTGAGAAGAAAAACAAAAATTATTATCCGCGTGAACTACCACCATCACAAAACCGGTGTCAAACTGTTATTTCTACTTCAAGGAGCTAAAATCAGGGGGAAAAACAGCAGTATTTCACAATAGCAGCTCTCTCCTCTCAGTCCAAATCTGCTGAATCTAAATATAGACAAACCCGATGTCATTCCACACCAACATGGACATTTCCATGTTGAGACACAGAGTAAAGCAGAGGTACAGGTTGTGTCTGATTGAATCTGATCAGGGATTTTTAATGCCAACCATTTTGCCCTCATACCTGTCTGCAAACAGGAGTTGATGCACAAGTCACATCCTCTCAGACCACTTAAATTACAATATACTGAAAAAGCCAATGCAAATTTTGTAAAAGCAGCGTCTGACATCAGATATTTAATTGTTGTATTTAATGGTTTAATAACTACTGTTCCTGTGCTGGAAAGACAGCACATTTATGGGATGCTGACAATGTTCCTGTGACCATTTGTGAACAAAGGCTAACACTTGATAGCCTAATATTACATAGTTTTGACTTTATTGGACCGTCAAAATCCAATCCAACTTTATTTATAAACCACTTTAAACAACCACAGTAGACCAAAGTGCTGTACAGAACACAAAAAATAAAAAAATTTAAAAAAAATGGAGAAAATAGACAAAAGCATCATGTAAAGACAATTTAAGAATGATTATTGTTATTGTAGATCATTCATTTATAATAATAACTATAAGTGGAAGACAGTATGAAACTTTACCAGATGGAATTTAAGAATGGATTACTTTCACCGCCTTACACTAAAAAAAATTCAACTGCATTGGAAATTGGAAATTCGTGCATTTATTCATCTTGTGAAGTGCTTTATCCTCAAAAGAGCTGGATCTTGAGTGGCTTCAATGCTAGTGCTAATGCTAATAGCTAATGCTAACATTAGACGCAGTCGCTGTGTTCGAAATCACTCACTCATTCACTCCTCCCTATTCACTACATAGGGAACATACAGTGACTATATAGTGAACTCATCAATCAAAATGGAAAACGGTTTCGGACACTACTTCACCGCACAGTTAATTACATCATTACTGTCGCACAATTCATTTGGCACCGTGGCCACAATGCATTATGGGATATATTGGGCCGTCTAGTGACCATCAGTTGTTCACTACATTTCGCGGTGAATTGTGGGATACATTAAGTGCACTATATAGTGAACATTAATGCTCACTAAGCATTCAGACACCACTAAAAAATGGCGTGGTCACTATATAGTGCACTGTATAGGGAGTAGTGAGTGATTTCAGACACAGCCAGTGTGTATTAGATTGGGTAAAATGCAGAGATGGGGTTTGCTTACAGGGATATAATAAAGTGAGTTAAACTTAACCTTTAACATTTAAAAATGTATAGCTTTAACTTTTACTTTTAAGGTTCATAACATACCATGACAAGAGAACTGTATGAAAACTGAGTTTTTATAGGTTCAGAGCTCAAGATGCTTCCAGAATGATTTTTTTAAACAAATTACAACATAACAGATAACAAAATGTTGATTTTAGACTGCAATGTGCCCACTGAAATAAAACTAATAATCCCACTCCAACCAGAGAATTTACTTGAACCCCTTAACACCTGAATCGATTTCAAATTGTGGAAAAAAAATAAAAAATTACCTGCGTTTTTCTTTTACGTAGATAGTATTTTGGTTGCATTTTGGAGCGGGGTTGGTGATGGTGGTTTGAGACAATTTTACATCAATAGGCGTGAACACTGAACTCATCTGCAGCAAAACTTTAACTCACTTTAAGACTACACTCCAAAAAGCAGCAGGTCACATGTCGAATGTTTTTTGGTGACAGGAAAACCCTGCACTCTTCCTTTTCCTGTGACGCGCTTCTGAACAGCATGATTGCAAATAAATATAGAAGGTCACACTTGTGAACACTCGTGCTTTGTCCTGTTGTGTCTTCTCTGCTGTTACACCTGAGCCTCACAGTGAAGTGATCATTACCCGGTTGCATTGATCTCTCACCGTGTCTCTGTGTCTTGTTCTCCCATCACGGTCTTTCTGCCACACCTCCACAGCCCTCCACTCTTTTCCACACATTTGTTCATCAAACTGCCATTTACACTTTTTACAGCCTCGGTAACATTTGGCGAATTCTGTTTAAGATTTAGGCGTGTCTCTGTGTGCAAAACGAGAACAGAATTATAGCTATTAACCTTCAAAAGGCTGAGGAATCATCTAAGACACCACCACTACCACCGCCCACAACAACCCATCCTCCCACTGTGATCAGCGTGCTAGAGACGAGGGCCCTCTGGGGACCGGCATGAACACTTAGGGAAGCAGCGTGTCAGCTCAATAAACAGCAATTTATTGGCAGGGGACTGAATATGCTGCCATCCTTGGAAGCTATCAGCAGAACATCTTATTGGTGCTGAGAGATATAAACGAAAACAGAGGGGAGGAGAGAGAAAAACACAGCGTGGAACTGACTGAACACTTTATGATGTGGGTTGAAAAACAGGTTTGATGTGGTTTAGTTACTCTGTTGTCAGTCTGGAATATAATTTATACTGAGTGAGAGAATAAGAAAGGGAGGATAAAAAGTCCCAAAGGACACCAGAAAAAGGTGTCACCTCTGTTAACAGGTGTCTAAAATGTCATCCCATCAGACCTGTCAGACGAGCTGCTGGATGAATATCGAGCTTTACAAACATTAGCATAGAGGTGTACAATGTTCTAATAATTATAAACTACTGAAATCTGTCATATTTCATCTGGAGTTAAAAGGGTATAGTATATTCTGTTTTAGAAGAAGAACAAAAACTGCAGACTGCTTAAATCCATATATTTTCCTTCCACTTTCATCTGTTCTCAGTGTACAAATCTAAGTTTTCAGGAAAATGTATTTTTGAAAATATGCCCATTTCAGCAGTTTACCCTCCAATAAAGTGAACTGGGGCCATGAATTGCTTGACAGTTTTGATCTAAGAGGATTTTGAACCTTCGGTCACTTATTGGTTGGATTTATTTTATTTACTTTGTGGATATTATCTGATATTGCAGGATACAGAACAGGATTAAAGAAAAAAAAAAAACAGCCCATTTTTGCCCAAGTTTCGGTAAAACTAGGACAAACTGATCTAGATGATAGATGAAATCCTACTGGGCTCCTGTGGTTCAGGGGCCTCTGTAATGTTCTTATATTAACAGCCTGTATACAGTTTATATTACGCACACGGCAAGGACTCTGCCTCTCTTGAATGAACCCTTTAAAAAACTATCAAACTTACTAAAAGTAACAAGTTAAATATTTTCTAAAAGCTTTTCCTTTTCCATACGTGTCTTATATTCTTAGAGGTGAAACATTTCCATCTGTCCAGTGAAATCAGGGGCCGTGACTCTTGACCTGAACTTGTGGCCCCTTCTATTCCGGTCACTTCCCTGTTTTACATTCACTTTTTAAGCTTTCAGTCGTGTGCGTGCGTGTGTGTGTGTGTGTGTGTGTGTGTGTGTGTGTGTGTGTGTGTGTGTGTGTGTGTGTGTGTGTGTGT
>JAQQZY010000012.1:7552198-7565432 GCA_030068375.1 Ostorhinchus rueppellii
TTTTATATTTTATATTTTTTCCTCTCCACATCTGTGGGGGGGCGGAGCCCGAGCGCCCCCTATGGGCCAGCCGCCACCGGACCCTAGTGAGGATAAAGTGGGTTCAGAAGAAGAATGGATGGATAAATCAACAATTTATAGAAAACTCTAGAAGAACACGTTGCTGTTTCAGTTCAGTCTATATGATTTAGTTGTAATTTGCTCTCGTAAGCAGCAGTTTGCAAACAAGCGGCAACATCCGGGACTGAGAAAGGAAGCTGTTGCAGAGGTGTGTACATCGGTTATAACTTATATGCCTGCCGGGGACCTGGCTCCGTAAGTGACTCAATCCCCTGTATTAAAATGGCCAGTGTTAAAGCTGAAATTAACCTGCTTACAGCCTGGTACAACAAATAGTTATGGTCTGTATTGTTCACTCACCCATTCAGATGAACTCACCTGTTTAGATTATCCAGGGAGTTGCTGCTGTGATTGACAGATGTCTGTGGCTGCCATGCTATGGAGGTTTTGATTGACAGCTAGTATAAACTTGGCTTGAATTCTGAGTCACACATTCAGAGCTCTTGTATAGTAGTGAAAAAACTTTTTTTTTCTTTTCTGAAAGTCAACTTTGCTAGTGTTGTTATATTATTAAATCTATGACAGAATTCGCTCAGGAAGTTTCCTGACACTTAGTTGGTAAAACTTAGCTGGGTTAGCTGATGTTCACATTGATTCTCATAAATTTCATGTTTTTTTCAGGTACACTGCAAATTATCTTAAGTAGCCGTTCTTAGTATGGTTATACATGACATGACTTTAACGTTACTATTACCAAAAACAACTACACATGCCGACAATTATTAAGTAGGTAAAATGACTTGTTGGTATTGATTATTACAGTCTTAGTTTGTCATGTTTTCAGTATGTTTTTTTTTCCCATAAAAAAGACGTACTGAATTTCAAGGCATCACAACTGTAATTCATAAACTAATAGGTTTCATCCACTCCTTATATAAGATCTGTGACTGCCACCAACTAAACACAGCCTCCACCATCTTCTACATTCTGCATTTTCATGTTTGATATGTTACAGTACTGCACCTAACTGCTGGAAGCTATCCCAAATGGAAAACAGGGATCTGAGTTCTGATCTATCGTAGAAACACATTGGTGGTTGACAGAGCCGGCCCAAGCCTCCATTGGGCACTAAGAAAAATTAGATTTTGGCGCCCTGTAGTTTTTTTTTTGTTTTTTTTTGTTTTATTTGCGTTTTTTGTCCTCTTCCTCTTTCTTTTTTCAGCCCCAGAAGGGTACATCCTTTTTTATGATATTGTTTTGATTGGAAGTACTCCTGTGTTGGATGTGTAGTGCGCACTACATGGCAGGAGCCACACATTACGGTACAGAGGAGTCTTCACAATTAAACAGATGCAGGAAGAATCACTTGGCCTACATCAACAGTACCACATAAAATTGTGTTTTTGTATAATAGTATAAGTTTGATCATTAATCGTCATTCATGCATACAAAAACTAATTTATTTTCTTGCTTAGTTCGCTTATGCCTTGGGCCGGCTCTGGTGGCTGATTCTGGGATACATGACCCACTGTCTCTGTGGACATAAACGGCTCATTCTGAGGTAACAAATATATGTATCTATTTAGTTCATTTATGATTTTTCACCAGTGACTACATAAATATGAATAATAGTTTCCATTTCTGCAATTAGATCCTCTTAAATCTCCTTTGATATTACACCCTGTACTTTTAAATTTCATCATTTTGCATCAGTGTTCAGCAATCACATGCAGAGTATCATCCTGTTGTAAACGTCTGAGATCATAAGGCACACCCTAATGTTAACAACAACATGAGCTGGCTTCCAGATCAAGTGAGTGAAATATAATTACTTTAGTGCAAAGTGACATCACCCAGTGTTGGTGTGAAAGCAGGTCCAGACCTGGTTTTGGAATACTCAGGGAAATGAAGGAAGCTGCTGAAAAAAGTGCTGTATCTTTAGAGACAGTACACTATATTTGCATTTATAGTGATAAAAAGTGTAAACGCTCCGTCTCAGTGCATTAAACTCATTGTGACTTTGCCAAGTGTTGCTCCTGTGGGACACTCATAGTTACAGTCCTTACTGACGGAGGTCATACTGGGCCAGTTTGTGTGTAATTGTGTATATTGTCCTCAAAGATGCCTATCTTAACATCATGAATGTTACCACATACATGCCACAGTGCTGGAGTGATCCATTCAATTGTGAAACCCCCCCCCCCCCCATAAGAAAAGGCATTCCCTTTCAAATGTTAAACAGTGAAATGAAAGAAAAAGAAAACCCGTTGCTCCCACATCTTTTTCTTTGTGTGTGTTTGTTCGCTTTGTGTGTTTTGGCACAACAAGTGAGTGTAATAATCCTCATAATAACCATGATGTCATACACCTGCTTTCTGGCTCAGAGGCAGCGATGACTGATGGGACAGTTTTGTGTAATCATCTTATCTGATCTGGCACTCGTTAGAGTAAACCGAAAGAAATTATAAACCTCAAATGTGAAAAGTCATCTTTCCACAAAATACCACTTTGGGAAAATTGTGAAACAAAAGGGGTTTTATTCCCCACTTTGGCTCCCTAAAATAATGTTGATGTAGTATTTATTTTGTTAACCAAAACATTTACTTTCATAAAATACACCAATTTGGGTTCATTTACTCTTTCGATCCTCAGACTCTTTGCATCCAGGGAGTTCTTTCTAAGTCTTTAGGGAAGAAGTTTAATGGAAGATTCACCTGCGTGGCCCTAAATGGAAAGTCCATGAATGCAACAGATGAGTCATGAAATGACCTTTAAAAGACACAGCTGTCAGCTGAAAAGGTTGTTCTTTTTATCAGATTTTATATGCATCATAACTGAGTTCTTTCATACCTTCATAAGACTATAAACTTCCCTCCAACCCTTTGTATTTTGGTTCAGAGCAGGTGGGTTAATGGCGTCTTTGTGAAGTGAATAAGCCTGAACCTGAAAAGGAGTGGAAAAAGTGTCTTGTTTTTGGGTTGGGAAACACTCCAATTTCCAGTAAGATTTACTTTATCAGTGGAGGAAGAAGCCTGTTATGAAATCCAAAATGCTGTGTTTGTCAAATGAGTCACACAGTGGGTATGATGAGTAGGATAAATTACTGCTGATGTGTCTTGTAGTTTAGCACAAAACGCCAAGAGGAACATTTTGATGAACCGCATCACTGTTAAAACTAGTTAGCATATTTGTGGTCCAGACATGCTGCTTTGTTTTTGCCAAAAACACTCCCTTTGAATTCTCATTTCCCGATAAAAACAATTTGAAAAACATTTACTATCATTTCCATACGTCAGCTCGAAGGGGAAATTCCTGTAACTCATATAAGCAAATATCCTGAAGTATCTAAACGTAGTGATTATAGCATTTATTATTGTCATGAGTGAATGTAAGACATATTATAATACCACAGTCGGCTGAAAGGAAATTGATTTTTAATCATTTTAATATTGTTTAATTTGGTTGCATTGCTTATAGGAACATGTTTTTGATTAATAATGTTTAAGTAACATCTATTGTCATATTCTTCCACTTTACTGTGAATAAAATAACCCAAAAGGGAACTTCTGGAACAAAAACACCAACTCACTGAAACTGAAATGAACACACACTCAAACTGAAGCAGATAAAATAGAAATTAATAATTGGATGAATTACTTTATGGTGAAGACAAATCTTTTAAAAGGGAGACAACAAATCAAGGAGACAAACGACAAATGGAGGAAAAGTGAAGAAAAATCAAAGACAACATAATTACACATTATAGAAAATAGGAAAGAAAAGCAGAGATGTAAGAAGTAATTTACATTTGGAAACGTGAAAATATTATTATTTAAAAAACAAAAAAAAACTCCCTGGACTTTTTTTTTTTTTCAAGAACAGACCAAATGTATTTTCGCAAAAAAAAAAAAAAAAAAATCAATAAATATCTACATCTTCCAATCTATGTATCTGTATAGAGTTTTTGGTTTTTTTTTTAAATCTGAATGAACACCAGAGAAGCCAGGCTCTAAGTTACTAATAAAATATATTATGAGAGACAAACAACATATAGGGAAATAAGTAAGATAAAAGAAAAGTTGAAAACATTGAGAAATGCAAAAAAAAAAAGTTTAAAATAAGTGCCGAGATTAAAACAATACAACAAAAAGAACAGCAGAACAAGCCGAATACAATGTAAAACACAAAAATACACTCAGAGCCTATAATTTATGCAATTTTAATAAGTGTTTATATGTCCATTTTCTTTATTTTGATTTAATACTGTTGAAGTACGATGCAGGCTTTTGACACATTAGGTCAAAATAAAGAAAACAAGTGCAGTCGGAGCTCTAACTCAACAAGATGAAACAATAATGATGATGATGATGATGATGATGATGATGATGATGATGATGATGATGGTGGTTCTTAGTGGTTTTATTGGGACAAAGACCTCGACTCCAAAATGAAGCCACAAAGCTGCACAAAGCCCTGGTTCCAACAGACTTACACTAAACTCTCTAAATAACCTCTGTTACAGAATTGATCCGGTTGTCTATCATTTAGGCTGAACAGAAGAGTTTGACGTCTGCTGCTGAGTCTTTCACAATTTATTTGTTTATTTTTAGTTCGTAAAACAACTTTTTTTTCCTGACAGACAGATCAACTTTAATTGTGTTTAACAGGTTCCACTAAAAAGGCTGTAAAGTGACCTTGTTATGCATTGCTTGATGATTTAACCCTTATACCAAGTGTAAGTTAGCGTTTAGCATTAGCCCTCCCATGACCCCTCACAGATGGCTCTGAAACCTTCCCTTCATTCATTATATACGACCTACAGTACAGTGCAGAAGTGAGTCTTTATTTCTAAGAATAAATGTGCAGGAAATGTGTGTACAGAATTGAAACACACACACACACACACACACACACACAATTAAACAGCTTCTTCAGGCAAACTGAGTGTTAAGCATGACCTCCATTTGGCTTCAGGAAATCTTCATCTCTCTTGGGTCGACTGTCTGTTTCCTTGAATAATTTTGTGTTTCATTGGACACCTTCAGAATGTCACAGAGGCATTCATGATCTGTTGGGATGATCCCATATACCTTCTACAATATTCAGATTTTTTGTCCGATACACAGTAAAAAAAATGCAGTGTCAATATTTCAGAGTCCAGCTATTTTAACCTAGATAGAGTATTTATAGCTCTATGGAGAGTAAACCAGCTCTAACACTAGAGTCAAAAGTCAGTGTAAAGTTCTGCACAGATGCAGTGTCAAATTCAACTCTACACAGTGATGATCAGTGTCAGTCTCTGCCACATTGCATTGTGGGTACTGGACATTTTACTCATTGTGTTCTATTTTATGTGGAGGAGTTCAGTTCAGTTATTTATTTATTTATTTTTATTAATCAACTTTAGTCAAACCTGTAGGATGAACAATACCAAATCTGTCACTGTGAAATTATAGTTGTACTACAAGTGGGGAGGGTTTTGCTCTTTCAAAGTAAAAGCATTTCCGAGGGTAATTGAAGTCTGTAGAGTGAACCTACAGGCCTTCATGACCCCCACCTTGGAGACCCCTGCAATTCTACAGTTTTATTATAAGCATACTCTAAAACACTGACAGTGCTAATATTTGACACTGCACACTAGTGTTGTGAAATTTCAACACTGAACTGTGTTGATTAGTGTTAAAATTTTACTATTGAGAGAGTTGGCCCAACTCTGTCATAGTGTTAAGCACGTGCACTTTCAAAAGTGCACTTTTGATGCTGTGTGATGTGGACCAATATAGACACTTTAAAAGTGTTGAATTTAAGTCTCACAGTGTTGAATTTACACTGCTGATTTTTCCGTGTATGTATTTTCCTTTTTAGGTCACCAACCGATAAGACCACGAGTTATTGTGACAATGCTTTGTCCAGCATCATTGTAGTTAGTGTTGTCCTTGTCATCATCTTCATTATCATTATCATCTTCATCTTCATCATCATAGTCTTCATCTTTGTCATCATTGTCTTCTTCAAACATCTTCTCTGATGAAACCACTGCCCAGATTCATTTAAATTTTTAGATGTAGCTTCTTTGGGACAATGTCTACAAAGTTTGTTCACAGTTTTGAGAAATTTCGATTTTTTTGTAATTTTTTGAGGAATTTTTTTCATTTTTAAAAATTTTCCTTTACTTATGATGTCCCATATTTTGGTGACTCAGAACATGGAAATGCTTAGATTGGTTAGATATCAATATAGTTACTGTTGAGCACCGATAGGAAGTCATGTGTGGACTTTTATTTTATTTGTTGAATTCTCCTCAAGTGAAAGGACCACCCACTTCTATTGGGAGACTGATACATGAGAAAAATTGAAACAACAAAACACTAAATATTTTGAGTGTTTAAACTGACAGTGAAAAGGAAACAAATCCAAAGAGTGTATTGTGAGATATAAAATTGTAGTATGATGGCTAACATTATTGTTTTATCATCCAGCCCATTCATCTCCTTATATGTGCTTATGTTATTATATACAGCTGGCAAAATGTAACACAACCCCTGCCAAGGCTGTGGATTTAATCACTGGCCGTACCGACACTAAAAATGTACATGTATAGTTGCCACACAGTAAGGTAGTTTGGTTAAAAACATCCACCAAATGGACGAGTGTATGTTAAAGAGGATAAACTGCAGTGTGTTCGACTGCCAAGGCAGCACTAGAGGAAATTTACTCTGCCATAACAACCTCAATGCAAGGTCAGGCTTGTGAGCCACGCTGAGGCTAAGAGTCATTTGAATACCTCTGGCAATGAGGAAGAGAAGTGAAGCTGGATGGATGTGGAGTGGTGCTCCAGAATATTCAGACTGTTGATGCTGAGAGTTCAGTGACATCTGTGATTGTTATGATGACCTCTAGTAATTGCACACTACAAGAAGTGATGTTTTGAGAGAAAATACGCTTCAAACTTAACTTGTCTGTGGTGAGACCAATAAAATGGAGCACAGTGTGTGTGTTTTGGCATGTGTGTATGTGTGTGTAGTAGGTGTGTGTGAAACAAAAGCATGTGCAAATATAAGGTGGAAAGAGATTCACTTGAGAGCGGTGGTGCGAGTATGCATGGTGGATATGGAATATGTTGATGTGTGGACTGGCATTGGCCTTTTTTTTTTTTTTTTTTGCCCGGGTGTGCGTGTGTGTGTGTACTTCCTTTTTAATGATAGCCTTCAGTCTCTCACCAGGCGGCCAGGCAACTCCTCTAAACCTCAGGGCCTCTGCCAACCCTCAGAGCCCGAACAATATGGCCTGCAGCTGGGGCCACAGAGAGAGCAAAGTCCCCTATAAGCAGCTGAACAATCCAGCCATCACATGCATTATTAAAGTGACAACATATACAGTAGTACTGTAGGTGAGCACACATGAAGCTTCAGGTGCTGCTGAAGTCACATGTGCAGATTCACCCATTGTGGAGTTTATATTAGACTGGATTAGCGCAGGGATTCCTAAACCTTCTCAGCTGCAGACCCAGGAGAGAAATGTGGTGAGAAATAGAACCAACGGCCCTGTATCGCACATGCAGGCAGGTTCTATCAAGCATCAGTAACAATTCTAATTTCAAAGATTCACATGGTCTTGATGCAGTAGAAGTGGGTTCAGAAATTCAGCAAAAATTCAAATATCAAAATTTCTCATAACTGTGAATAAACTTTGTACATATCATCCCAAGGAAGCTAAATTAAAAAAAAAAAAAAAAAAAAGATTTATCCATAACAGTAGTTTCAGAGAAGAAGATTGTTGAATTGTAAACACTGGTGACCTTGAGTTTGACCCTTCAAAGTCACTCAGGGTCAAAGGTCATGGAACCAAATGAATGTCCATATATGACTTCCTATCTGTGCTCAGTAGTAACCAGATTGATCTCTCTAACCATCTCCGTGTTATAACCCATTCAATTATGGCCTGTTATAAGTAAAGACAAACTTAATATTTTAAAAATTCTGCAAAAATTCAAAAATCAAAAAATCTCAAATGTGTTACCAAACTTCGTAGACATTAATCTAGGGAACCTAAAAATACAATTTTAAATGAATCTGACCAATAGTTTCATCAGAGAAAATGTCTGAGGGAATTATGAACAAAGATGGCGATGAAGACAACTAACTACATTATGAAGAGTCACACTGTCTATATTATTTATTTCACTGTTAAATATATATTAATTAAATGCCTAAACTACAGTGTGGGTGAAGAAGATAACCTAAGTATCCATAAGGTTAGCGACCCTCTGCACTAAACTGTGCACAGCATGATCTGTGTGTATAGATCTCACACATAATAAATCTGTGACAAATAAGTCACAATATTTATGTTTTAAGCTTTTCAGAAGTCATCAGATCTGTTAAGATTTGTTAAGCTACAGATAAAAATTCATGCATAAAATGTTAATCATTGTGTTGTGTCACACATATATACAACAAGGAATTCAAATATGCACAAGTATAACCAGAGTGTCTTCTAGAAACCTGAAAATCAACATGTTAACTGGCAAGATTTCTTTGAATTGGAATAAAAGTCTCATAATGTTCTGTAACACTATGAAAAATGTTCAAATTCATCCCATAAAGACCCAGCATTACTTTTGGGGCAGTTCCCAAATGATTAATCCTCCCTATTTAACCTTTCTTAAGTGTTTTATGACTATTTATGGCAATATTATCCTCTGTATTTTACTTTTTTTTTTGTTTTTAAAGTGGATATCTGGTATTTTTTTATATTTAATCTATGATCATGTGGATGTTCATAAAGGTCCAGATTAAAAAAAAAAAAAAACTGAAGAAAAAGTGTCTTTTCCAGCAAAGATATTGTTAACAAAAGACAGAACCCCAGTGTGTCCATCCACTGCCATTGATCCAACTCCATGGGTTTTACTGGTGAATCAATGTTGTAAAAGATGACGGGGTTTCCATGGTAACTACAGAGCCTCTGAATATTCAAATGGTCATATCTGATGACCATGAAAAGATGACAAACTGCATTTTACACCAGTTATTTATATGTATTGATCGGATTAGTGGATGATTTCTGTTGCCAGTGTTTGTTTGGGTCTTTATGGGTTAAGCAAGTTGCTGGTATTGCATAAACTTTCTTAAAATACTTATCATAGACTTTGTCTTTAAATGAAGTGTTCTCATACTTAACATAAGACAGCCTTGTTCCTCTACTGAAATATTGTCAGAACGGTTGTGTTTGCTTGGTACTGGTTCAGTCAAACTCAGTATTGGCAACAGGGACATCGTAATTAAAAAAAAAAAAAAAAAAAAAAAAAGGCTTTTGAAAATTATTATTATTTTCCTTTGTAAAAATATGAATTGCTTCCCAGAAAAAGGACACTTCATTTTTTATGGACTTTACACTTTATACTGTTATTTTGCAGGATTGGACTTGAATGAATGTGGAAAACCTTGAAAGAAAAGAGACAAAAAGGTCTCGAGCTCCATCTACAGGTCAGACCAGGGAATCAACTCAGACCAGATCCTGTGGCTTTTAATTAGAATTTATTAGGTTTCTTCATATGAACATAAATAAGCCTGATTAACCCTTTCATGCATGAAATATGAGTCTTAATCTAGATTTTGTTTTTCCTGCGTGTTTTTATTCCTCTTTAGGTATGAAAAAAATAAAAAATTAAATTAAAAAAAAAAAAAAAACATATGGAAATTTTTCTTATGAACCTATTTTTCAAGGAGTAGTAAAAATATCCACTCAGCTGGACACCATGTGTTTAGTTTCTGAAGCAAATAAACACATATTTATTGAAATACTGTGTGAAATCTATGCTGCTAATCCGATGTTCTCTCACATTTTAACATACTCTAATACTAGTTATTACTCACTTCATGGAGATAATACACAAAAAAAACCAAAAACAAAAACAAAACCTTTTAAATTCTTTAAAAAAAAACCCTTTTAATTACAGTCTAATAATAACAAGCAATTGATTTACACTCAAATATGTGACTGCAGACCAGATTTATCAAGAACAGTACAGTTACAGTTATGGTGTGAATGCATGAGCGTCCACTGGGTTGGCACACATGCAACTAAAGCAATAAAACCCATGAATATAGAAGAGAGCAGCCATAGAATAGCTGTTCACTGTAGTGACCAGTATGCATGAAAGGGTTAAAGGAGATAAACAAAAATATCTGCCATTCCTGATGTGCGATGTAGTTTGCAGTGACATTTACAGATTCAGTATAAGCAGAAGAATGAGCAGCTTCAAGTAGGTGGAATGGAAGGAAACTGTCATGCATTCACACATCTGTGAAGCAGTTTTGCATAATCTCAAAATGCACGATGTCTAAAATAAACAGAGTGATTACACGTGGTAGTTTTCAGTGCATAGAGGATACAAGTCATTTTGTGAACCGTAGAGTCCAGACCTATCCCAGCTCCCACCGGGTGAAGGTGGGATACACTCTACCCCGGATGTGTCACCGGGTCATCGCAGTAAAGACTAGAAATATTTGGTTTAAACAGAGTGGAAAATGAGACATTATAAAATGAAAACTGTGATAAATACCAGGAAGGTAAATGTGCTACCACTTTGCTCTGTTAAGGAGTTTTCAGGCATCCGTACATCAGTAGACTTTGGAACTTTTCCCTTTTATTCTCTGTATTTTAACACAAATATCTGTCCTTTCATCTCCAACACTAGTTTGTTCCTTTCTTTTTCTGTATAAATGAGGTATTTGTGGAATGGGACATTTTAAAGGAATATTTGCAGGAATGGCTCCAGTTCCTGTGGCACAGGTGGGTCAACGATTCCTCAGTAGACAGGACGTCCCTGTCAGGCCTTTCTCCTGTCCACGTCACCCACTGACCCCCACCCCGTCCACCGGCCCCTGGACAGAGCAGCCACTGGAGCTAAGTCTCCAATTCATCACTTACTGTTTGTTCCCTTTGCCTGAAAAAAAAACAGACAAGACAAATCCTTTATGACACAAATACTGAGCAGGTTTGGTTTCTTGACAAGTGTCTTCTGTTATATTCTTACCTTTATTCGGGACAAACTTGAGTGAGTGGCTGAATATTCAGAAACGTGACACTCCCTCCACTGGGCCGTCATTTACAAACTCATGGCCAAGCCCGTTACCACATTTGCCGCACAAAACCTGGAAGAAAAAAAAAAAAAACAGCACCAAACTGTGAGTCTTAACGATCCTACATACACTATTTGGTAAAAATATAAATATAATGGGGAAAATGTGTCAAATCAGTTTAGAGCAACAATTACCTCAAAAATCCAACAAGATTACTTATCTTGTTGTTGTGGGGTTTTTTTGTTTGTTTTTTATTATTGTTGTGTCTGTGTGGTTCTTTGTGTATAAGTGCATGCTTGTGTAAACATATAATTAAAAAAAAAAAATCCAATCCAACTTTATTTGTAAATCACTTTAAAACAATCACAGTGGATCAAAGTGCTGTACAGGAAAATAAATAAAGAAATAATAACAAAAATAAAATACAAGAATAGATTAAAAACATAAACTCTGTACAATTAACAACAACAAATTAAAAAATAAGAACAATAAAACCAATACCAAATAAAACAACTGAATAAGAACGATACACTTAAAACATCTCACATGGTTTCAAAAGCCAAGGAGGAAAAAAAAGGGGTTTAAGAAAGGATTTAAAAACAGACACAGAGGTCTGTCTGATACGGAGAAGGAGCTGCTGCAGTAAAGGAGTAAACACGCTCACCCCTGAACTTCTGTTTAGTTTTAGGAACCCTCAGGAGCAGGTGGGCAGCTGACCTGAGAGAGCATAAGGCTGCAGCAGCTCGGAAAGGGAGGGCGGGGTAAGGCCACTGAGGGATTTCAAAGTAAATAAAAGAGTTTTAAAGACAATCCTCAAACATATGGGCCGCCAGTGGACTGGGGCTAAAATCGGGGAAATGTGGTCGTGTTTGCGTGTGTTGGTTAAAGGACGAGCAGCAGCATTTTGCACCATCTGAAGACGGGCAACAGAGGAACCACCAGCCCCCACCTAAAAGCCACTAGAGTGACCCAGCCTGGTGGTCACAAAGGCATGAATGACTATTTCAAAGTGGTGCCTTGAAAGAACTGGTTTCATTTTGGCCGGCTGCCTCAACTGGAAAAAAATGGATTTAACCACAGAACTGATCTGACAGTCGAACTTGAGATCAATATCCACTTTGACAAATTGAAAATCTGACAACTGTCAAATTGTTCCTTTTTTGCAGTTCAAAAGTTGTTTTTTGATGCATGTAGAAACCAGACAGAAACCAGTGATTTGTCACTTTACAATATCATAAAATACATTAGGTGGTGCAGTGGTTAGCACTCGTGCCTCACAGCAAGAAGGTCCTGGGTTCGATTCCCGGGCGGGACCATGTCTGCGTGGGTTTTCTCCGGTTTCCTCCCACAATCCAAAGACATGCACTGATAGGTTAATGGGCTAATCTAAATTTAGAGTGATTGTTTGTCTCTATATGCCTGTGATGAACTGGTGACTTGTCCAGGGCGTACCCCGTCTTCGCCCTTAAGTAGCTGGGATAGGCTCCATGCGACCCCCATGACCCTAGTGAGGATAAAGCGGGTACAGAAGATGAATGAATGAATAAATAAAATACATTATAATGGACAAAAGCAAGAGACTTATGTGGACTCATTTAGAGGAAAATGACAAAAGCAACATAAAAGATGCAACAAGATGAAAATGACGTAAGAGAAATAACAAGCTGTAAGTAGATGGAAACACATCTGCAGTTTGTGAATTCACAAGTTGTTATTTTGTTCATTCTGATTATCTATATCATCCGCAGAGTTGAAATCAGATCAACTGGACGTAGAATTTTCTTGAAGACGTTTCACCTCTTATCCCAGAGGCTTCTTCAGTTCTAGTGGTGAATATTGTGGCCTCAGCTTATATATAGAGTGGGAGTGGACATTTACTATTCATGTTCTAACAATAGGTGTTTGGACCCGCCCACCCACCCAAAGGAGGGTCCTCAGGAGGGTCATTAGGACATGAGTTTCAATGACTGTCGTTGACCTACATTGCTACTGGGGGGCACTGGCAGCACCCATCCCACATCTGTCCATATGCTGAGTCCTTTTTGGAAGTTTAGAAAGGACTTGGTTGTAAGTAGGAGATAGATAGTGTC
>JAQQZY010000012.1:7630493-7663300 GCA_030068375.1 Ostorhinchus rueppellii
GCAGCTGGGATAGGCTCCATGCGACCCCCGTGACCCTAATGAGGATTAAGCGGGTATAGAAGATGAATGAATGAACTATAGAATTTTGGCTAAAGCCAAAAGCCCTAAATTTGATATAATATTAATGCTAATTACTTGTATGACAATTAATTGTGAAGTCGTATTTCTCTTTCATTGCCAGCTCTGGCAGCGTGGGTGAAATGTCAGTCCAAAAAAAAACAAACAAAAAAAAACTGAATCAGACTTTGAAATTGACTTGAACAAGACTTTTTGAAATTTTGACTAGTTCTCATTTTTGTCTACTATCCAGTTTAGTATTATAAATTAGACAAACACTTTTATAAGGTAATGCTTAATTTAAGAAGCTGAAAAAGTTAGGATAAAGAATGTATGAATAATTAATTATATAAAAATCAATAAACAGATAAAAAAGGTTCACCATTGTTTAATACTGTACCCACACTGTATAAAGAATGGCTGGACATTAAACAATCTCAAAATGAGACTGCAATGCAGTTTATGTTGATAATGATGATACGTGATAAAGTTCTGACATTTTGTCACATTAGCAGAAACATGTTTGTTCCAAAGTCCAAAGTAGTCATAGTTATTCATTCATTTTCCAAACAGCTTAGTCCCAGGGCCTACACAGGTTACTAATGGGTGAAGGGGGGGAGGGGGGCACCCTAGGTGCATTACCTGTTCCAAAGTTGTCATTTAGCAAAGATAAAAATTCTGTCCCTCTGCTGCCTTCTGGTTAACACACAGTGACAGAAATGAGGAGGAACTGAGCACACTTCGTAAACCCTGAAATCACCAACATTTTGGACTGGTCTGGACCGGCTGCTGTGGTCCTGCCCCTCTCCTGCCTTCATCATCATTAGCATCACTTGTCCGTGTAGTTGTGGCGGTGCTCATCATGTAGTTTCATTCACAAATCTCTCTCTGCTTCTTCCCTCCCCCCACCCCCAGTCTTTCTCCATCTCTCTCTTTTACCCCAACTGGTCAAGACAGACGTCCATCCTCCAGGAGTCAGGGTCTGCTCGAGGTTTAAAGGAAGTTTTTCCTCGCCACTGTCACCAGTTTCAAGTGTTTGCTCCTGGAGGATTCTGTTGGGTTTCTGTAAATTGGCTTCAGTCTGGTTTCCACCAGCTCTATTTGTAAAGTGTCATGAGAAAACTGTTATGATTTGGCGCTATATAAAAAATTTGATTTGATTTTGAACAGTGAACCGTCAAGGCTTTTTGCTCAAATGGCCAAAAACAACACTAGGGAATGTTATATTCTTATTTTTCTAAATACATACACTAAATCTGTTATTGAGGATGAAAGTGCATCCCTTTGTTAACATTTCCAAGTTCAGATAAGGAACCCCATCTTTTCAAGTTTCAGGCTTCACTGGGATACTCTTCAAAATAGCAGCACCATCAAATTATATAACATTAATAATACTGATCAGTATTGTTAAATAAATGAATGAATGAAAGAATAAGTGAATGAATGAATGAATCTTGTGTCCGTATTTTTTGCCGTATTGCCCAGTCCTAGTGTGTAAAGCCGTTTGAGTGTCTGGTTTCAACTAGCTCTATGTGTAAAGTGTCATGAGATAACTTTTGTTATGATTTTGTGCTATATAAACAAAAATTTAATTGATTGAATTTGTTCTTGAATACCATGACCCATTAAAATTAGGGGAAAATAAAGCTGTCAACAATTATATTTTTTTATTTTGACTTCAGATGAAATTTTGTCACAACTGAAAACTGACTTTGTATTTCAGTTTACCGAGTGTCTATTCAGTGCTCGTTTAGTTTTCACTGATAACAACAGGTCTATGCAAGAAGGAATTGCATCAGCCTGGGCTCCTACATGCTTCTACAAGTTACATTTTTAAGAATACTTAGACGAGAAATTAATTCCCTTTTCACAACCACACTGGGAAAAGTTTGTGACTCCTTGAATTTAGAAATAGGTATTAATTTACTCCAATGCTTTGAATTCTATCATTCTGAGTCTAACTTTCTTGCACAAGGTGCAATGAGCTTCAAACACATTCCTCTCCAGTCGTGTCAACCAGGTGAAGAATGCTCTTTTCTCTAATACCTTTTACAGACTTCTTTAAGGTATTAAATGCAGATTTGTAAATTGAAGATTTTTAAGACCCCGCAGCAACTGTGGTCAACTAAGTGTGGGTGTATGACAACACCAAACGTTGTTAGCCATGTCTTGCTTCTCCCTTGAAAAGTGAGATGATGTCTAAAGCCCACTGGAAATATGAATGACAGGCAACAACCAGAGAACAAAGTCTGCAAGGAGTCACTGTTTCAAATGTGGACACAGGACACTGTCTGTGTGTCACATCCACAACAGGTGACAAAGGCAGCTTGGACAAGGCGTGGAGGAACTCCAGAGTCAGCATCAGAAGAAAGGGTTGCTTTTTGTTTACTCAACTTCTGACCCAAAGACAGCTAATCTGTGATTAACATTTAAGGAAACAATATTACCAGAGAATCAAAATACAGTTACACATCCATCCTGGTGTGTGGTATAATGAATGCATCATGGATTCCCTCCTGAATAGATGTAAATAATACATCTTTACTTCACATATAATGTGTGGAGTTTAATCAACTGTGAAAACCATACAAGTTGACGCTTCCCTGAGATAATTCAAAATCACCACAGGAAAGGTGTGCCTATTTATCATTTCTACAGCTAGTACTTTTTAAAATTTTTTCTGGGAATCGACGCAGCAATCTTTCATTCACAACTCCAACAACACCATTAAAATCCCTCACTTTCACCTCTCATGCTCATTAGTTTTTCTGTGCTGAATTACCATTCAGAACTCCTGTGGTAGTAGTAGCCCTCAATTGTTGCTGTGGATTTCTGGAAGCAAATGTAGTAGAATCCAGCGAATGAAGCACCACTGATGTCTTTGATTGTGTGATCAGGAACCAGGAACTGCTCCTGTGGGTACAGACAGGGTCAGCAATAGCAGTAGCTGCAGTTCAGACATGACATGGCAACAGGCACTACAACATACGGTCAAGTTTCACAGAGCATCGTACCTTCCACCTCATGAAAATAAAGTCAGAATTCTTCAGATCTTCATAGTCAAAATCATCGGAGTTGAATGTCTTTGCATACTGATAGAATGCCTGGAACTTACCCTGAAAAAGAAAACAATATTTGATGGTGCCACAGTGATCCAGATACTGGCCGACATGAGAAGAAATATGGACAAAACACAAATGACCCAAGCTTTCATCCTACCCAGTGCTTTCGATCCACATCCTCATCTGCATCCCACTTCCGTGTTAGAAATGGCCGCTTCCGGCTGATGATCTCTCCAGCAAAGAATGTTGTCAGTGTTGGATATTCCTAGAATATGGAAAGACACTTAGCTAAGCAGAAAGTAGCTTCTGAAATTTGAAAGATGGACTAACCACCTTGTGATTGCACAGATCATTTGCATTTTTTTTTTTATTTTTTATTTTTTTACAAATTAAAAAAAAAAAGATAATATTAGCACAGGTCTTAAACTGGCCAATGGAAAGCTACTGTTCCTACCTTAAAAGACAGTTTACATGTCTTTTAAAAAGGACAGAAATACAATGTGCAGTGGCCAGACACAGAGCTTGAATTATTCATGTTTGTGGTTTAAAAAGAGAATTGGTCTCCTCACCTCAGTCAGTCCCTTGATTTTCAGATAGCCACATAAGTAGGAGTCCTCCATGGT
Source organism: Ostorhinchus rueppellii (assembly GCA_030068375.1). Classification (NCBI taxonomy): domain Eukaryota; kingdom Metazoa; phylum Chordata; class Actinopteri; order Kurtiformes; family Apogonidae; genus Ostorhinchus; species Ostorhinchus rueppellii. The sequence goes on from JAQQZY010000012.1 coordinate 7,634,236, forward strand.
CACATGCTAACAAGAAAGCAAACATACATACAGAATGATCACATTATCCGATCTGAACTGTGCTTTGCTAAATATGATGGTCTTGTGATAAGTATATATGAAACTTGCTGTCTGTTTTGTTGTAATACATAACTACTAGATCCATGCTGGCTTGTTTGTCTTGCAAAAAAGTGAAATAATAAAAAAAAAACAAGTCAATATTAGATAACACGTCAACCATTGTTTTGTAGTTTTCCTACAGGTTGCATTGAATGAAAGCATCCTGAGAGTTAAAAAAAAAAAGGGCTATTATAAAGTCGTAAACACAACTGCATACACAGCTAGCAAAGCGAGTAACGACAGGCCAGTGCTCATTGATTTTCCAGCTGTCAATCATCACACCGCCCGTTTGACAGATCACCTAACGCCTGTGACAGCTCGCCTCAATAATCTAACATATACTTTGCCGCTTCACCTGCAAAACAACTTCCACATCGTAGGAGTTTCCTTTGCTCTTCTGGTGGCCCCTGAACTTGGAGCCGCTGTACAGTAGCGAAGTGACAACACCGGGTTGCTGGGTGTTGATCGGCGGTGGCGGGATAAGCGAGGCCGAGGATACGAAGGCCGCGGCAGGGGAGTCGCTTAGGTATCCAGCGGGGACAGGCATGGCTCCCGCTTCGCTGGTTGGGCACCGACCGCGGTCAATGGCCGTCGGGACAATGGAGTCTGTTGACGTCTACAATGAGGTGGAAGGGACTGAGGACGTCCACCAACATCCAAATCCCCCTTAATTCCGCTACAGTTTAGTTTACCAGTCACCAACCTCCCAGAAAAGTAAGTAGACTTCGACGCGGCACCGTAGGCAGGAGCACCCACCCCTCTCATTGGGCAATCAAAACCACCTTGTAAAATCTTCAAAGCTCATTGGTTAGATATGCGGAAAGCTTTATGGGATATTTTGACTGTAGTTTTTTCTTGTCGTTTAGGGGTGGGTTAATACACATTTAAAACTACACTTCCCATATGTCACTTACGACGTTTTCTGTCAAACCGAGAAGGTCACACGCGTGCTTTTGAATGCAGGAGCTAATGTCTAACAACCCTCAGGAGAGAGACGTGTGGCAACAAATAGAGACTTCATGCTATTCAGTCAGGTTGGACAAGAACACTCTGGTCAAAACTTTCGGTTTGATAAAAATGCTGCATCTAACTAGATAAGGAGCAACAGCCACTAATAGCTTAGCGTGTCGAGCAACGTCTCAGCTAGCGTTCCTTAAAAACATCTCAGCTCACTTTAGTACCAAGATGTTACGTAGCCTTGTTAGACTTCACAATCGTTTTGGAAACCCCCTTTTATTTAGTAAAATCTCTCCTAGAAGTCAGCAGTCCCACTTTTCGTTGAAATACTCAACAGCAGCAGCAGGTAAGATTTAGTCACTGGCCCCTTCCTGCTCGTAACCCTGTTTACTTCACTGGTTGTTGGCTGATGTGTATTCTTTCTGCTGTTTTCAGAGAGAAAACGGTTTTATCAAGATGTCAGTATATCCCAGTGTGATGGTAGGTGACAAACAGTAGAGCTTGGCAGCGTTTACGGTCCAAACTTTGTTGTTAAGCGTCTTCATGATCATTTGGACATACCTAATGCTTTTCTGTGTTTCTCATGCCTGTGTCGTTCTGTCATTTTAATAACTGTCTGTTTAGGTGGTTTGTATGAAATAAACCTTGATCGACGGAAACTGAAAACTCCTGGTGGAAAGCTGTTCACTGTGCCAAATGAAGCTCTGGCAATTGGTGTGGCAACTGAGTGGGATGCTCAAAGGGACACTCTCAAGTTTTACACGATGCACCTGGTAAGATGTTTGACATGTGGGTAAAGAAAGGGTTTAAAGCAAGAGCAGTGAAAGATCTGTGTTTTCATTAGATGTACGTGAGTTTTGAAAGATTATTTGAGCTGATATATAACATATGGAATGTGCTATTTATAAAGTAGACTTTAAAATATAATATTGTTTCCACACAATATAGTTAGATTTTGACGCATGATCTTTTTTCATTTAAGTATAGAACAACACAGTTTAATATGTACTGTATGTGCAGAAATACCAAGAATAATGTTGGTGCACTTCCCCTGCAGACTACACTTTGCAACACAGCCCTGGACAATCCCACCCAACGTACTAAGGACCAAATGATCAATGCTTCCCTGAAGTTTCTGGAAACTGACACTGTCTGGTATTGTTCTTATTCTTTAGAGTCATTATAACCTTAATATTTGGAATAATTGTCATAAGAAAAAAAGGATGAAACTAAGAATGGATGACATTTTACTCAAGACTTAAAGTGCAGAAAATACTTGTTGCATTTGCATCATCAAAAGTCACTTGTCTCCAGTTGCTGTGGCTATGCAGTCTTACAGTGTTGGTGTTTTTGTGTAGTTACAGAGTAGATGAGCCCCATGGTTTGGTTGATCTTCAGAAAAATGAATGGGATCCGGTCCTACACTGGATTGAGAACAGGTAGCACATGAATTACTTTTTGTAATGCTTGTGGAACAAAGGGTGAAATAAAAGTCTGCCAAATGATGCATGCACTGCATGTACATGAAGCATTCTCTTGGGTGTTTGTCTTGTTTGCAGATATAATGTCACTATTGGCTCATCATCCAGTATTATGGGTCCTGAGATTCCAGAAGCAACCAAAGACACTTTCCGACAACATCTCAAGTCTTACAACTTCTGGTCACTAACAGGTGAATTATTTCTCACACATGCCAAATAATTGGAATCATCAATCTAATATCCTCTTAAACATACAGCTCTGAAAAAAAAAAATGAGACCACTGCAATTTCTTCTGAATCTGCATGTATGACAACCATTCCATTCCTGTGTCTGTTGAATTCCAACACAAGCACACCTTACTCTATTTAATCGACTCCTGATCCATGTCTTATTTGAGAAAGAGAAATATAAAAACCATTACTGTGGCCATCACTATCTTCTTGCAATAGGACTAGCTGGGTGACAAAACCGGTGCCATTAGTACTGCAGAAGTAATTTGAATAAAAAAACTATATCTATTGAAAACTACTGGACTTCCGCTCTGACGGTGTTCCCAAACTCTGAGGACTGGGTTTTCTATCAGGACAATGCTCCTGGCCTCAGGTAGGTCAATAAAGGTGTGGATGACGGACCACCAGATGAAGACCCTGTCATGGCCAGCCCAATCTACAGACCTGAACCAACTCTGAAAATTTCTGGAGGAACATGGATGGTCACAAGCCATGGAACATTACTGAGCTTCTTGAATTTCTCTGCCAGGAGCTGCTTAAAATCATCCAACAGCAATGGTGCAGAGCCCAGACACATGAAAGCTGTCATTGAAAATCATGGTTATTCCACCAAATATTCATTTCTGAACTTTTCCCAAGTTTACTACATTGAGTTGTTGAACTTGTTTTCTTTAGATTATTTGAGGTCTGAAAAGATCTGCATTTTTGTTTTGCTATTTTGAGTATGTGTCATGTTCTGCAAATACATGCTCTAAATAATTTTTATTTGTAACTTGGGAGGAATTTTGGTAGTTTGGAGAATAAAACAAAAATGTTCATTTTACTGAAACACTTATAAATGGTAAAATCAGACTGATAATTTTGCAGCGGTCTCTTATTTTATTTTTTTTCCCAGAGCTGTATATGTGCATCAGCCTTACTACACATTATTATGCAATTTTAATTTCACAGAGAATAAATAGTGTAAAATATGGAGATGACATGGAAAAATGCACATATAATTGTATTTTTTTTTTATGTGCAGGATTGGAATTTGTTATTACACAACTGAAGTCTATTGTACTGTCATTGGGGATGATTGACAGACATCTGTCTGTAGAAAAGGCTGTGCTGCTCTCCAGGCTGGAGGAGGAATATCAGGTAGGAAAACTACCTAACAGTTATGAGTGATTATTCCAATTAAATTACACTTGTCTCCCATGATAATTATAAACACTGAGACCGCAAGGCAAGTTTATTTGTATAGCACAATTCATACACAGGGCAATTCAGTGCTATAGAAAATGAAAAAAGGACAGGTTAAAAGCACAATTACAATTAAAACAGTCAATTAAACATAAACAATTAAAATAAAGTAAAAGAGAAGAGTGCAGCTAGAACCCTTTCAGTTTTTCTATGGACAGTTGAACAGAGCTGTTTTCAGTCTGGACTTGAACATTGTCAGAGTAGAGGTCTGTCTCACATCATCAGGAAGACTGTTCCACAGATTAGCTGCATGGAACTGAAATGCAGCTTCATCATATTTAGTCCTGACTCTGGGTACGAGCAAAAGACCAGTCCCTGAGGTTTTCAGGGTCCGAGATGGTTCATACGTATGGGACCAACATGTCACAGATGTACTTTGGTGCTGGACCATGGACAGACTTCTACACCAGCAGAGCGGTTTTAAAGTCTATTCTCTGAGCCACAGGAAGCCAGTGCACAGACCTGAGCACAGACTAATATGGTCATACTTCCTGATTCTCGTCAGGACCCGAGCAGCAGCATTCTGGATGTACTGTAGCTGTCTTACAGCTTGTTTAGAGAGTCCAGTGAGAAGACCATTACAGTAGTATAACCTGCTAGAGATAAATGTACGGATAAGTCTCTCTAGGTTTGGTTAAGACAGTAAACCTCTTATTCTGGCAGTGTTTTTGAGATAGTAAAAGGCTGATGATGTTATAGATTTAATGTGGCTGTTAAAGTTTAGCTCTGAGTCCATTATTACCCCTAGATTTCTAACCTGATTTTTAGCTTTTAAAGAAAGAGATTCCAGATAAGTGCAAACACTTTCTCTGGGTTTTTGTGGCCAAAGACTTCATTCTTGTTCGAGTTTAGTTGAAAAGTTGTTTTGCGTCCACACAGTGATCTGTTGAAGGCAATGACAGTGAATCCACAGGCCCATGTTCACCTGCTGTCAGTGAGATGTAAATCTGAGTGTCATCTGCATAGTTGTAGTACGACACGTTATTAGTATGTATTAACTGACCTAGGGGCAGTGGAATCTTGTCATATTTGTTTTTTTAGTTACTCATATTCAGAACCTTATCTTTTTAGAGGCATAGTTTTGGTTCTTCAGGACAGAGTGAAACATGAAAATTAAAGTTCTTCCTGGCACACATTTTTTTTAAAATACGCAAACTAATATTCACTATTCAAATCAAGAGAGTCTCTCCAGTTTGGTAGAAGAAATGTAACCATATTCCATTTCTGGTATTTTGAATCTGGCCTTTTTCTGTATCGAACATATTGTGATTAGGATATGGGATATACTAATATTAATTATGTTTTGGGGGATTTGTTGGACATGAATACAGTATGTCTACATGTATTCAGACGGTTCCATATTCAGCTGGTGTGGAGACCAAAGATGTTTAAGTCATTGAAGAATCCTTCAATGCTTCATGTTTATAATGTTTGTTGTCATATTTTGCTGAAGGGCTGCACCAATTTCCAAGGCCACTACCAATGAATACCTCCATAGGAAAATTTTCAAGGATGTTTCTCTGGTCCCCTGTGAACACACACAATATAATGTATGAGTATTTTGAAATTGACAGTACATTTATACATTTATTTATGACTATATATTTCATACACAAAAGCATTTTACTATGTTTATTCATAAATAAATAAAGCATTGAATAGAAAATTAAACACAAAATTCTATTAATTCAAACAAGGTAAAATCATTGTAAAACAAGAGCGCTCAGTGAGCGCAAACCTCCACCAAGGTTATGACATCATGATGTCAAAACCACTAGAGATATTGACATCATGATTTACCACATGATAGCAGGTGTGACCCTCTATCATCCCTCAAAGGCACGACTCAATCGGCTGAATATTGACAGAGATATGATTTTTTTTTTTTAAATTTTGCACAATGATGAGCGATAGGGATTTTCAAAAAAAATCCTGGATCCAGAGATTTATCTGGATCGTGACCAAAATAGTAATATAATTGACACATTACTAAAATGATTACAAAAAGGTACAGTACACCAGTATTGTGTGGCAATAAGTCATACAGTGCGATAAGAACATGAGTTAATGTGTGTTATGTGTTATTGAAACACTGAATAGAGGGCAGACCTTTTCAATGACACTTAGTCTTCATACTCTTTATTTTATAAAAATTACATATTCTGAGTATGTATATGCTCCTTGGAATTTATTGAGCTACTCAGTCATACATACTAGTGAAATAACTGGTTGGAGACCCCTACACAAGACTGCACATGGATTGGATAGATGAATTATGTACTATGAAGGACCAGACTTGGAAGAACCTCAACTGCAACGGAGGGGTTCTTGACTTAGACATGGCTAAAGATGGAAGTTTTTTTGAAAGAATGTAAAAGACAGGCTGGGTTGACTTGAACAACAGCCAGAAGTTGAAAACTGAAAAATTATATTAAACTGGCATATGCACAGCCTCATGTAAATAAAAGTAGAATTTTATTTTTCATTGGTCAGATAAATGGAATATGGTCTTTTACTCCGCATGCAGATCGCCCTCTGTTGTTGTAGGTTTAAACAGTCTGGTAGTGCATCTATACTGAAGAGTCAGAAAATGGCTTCTGAAGTTTCTGAGTCCTGTTCTTCCTTATTTACAGCACACTATTGTATTGGCATTGTGTTGTAAACAATAAGTTTTAAAATTGTATATTATTTTGACATGTTGCTCTGTCTTCAGGTGATAAGACATTTGATTTTTTTTTTCTCCTCTTAGATCCGGCAATGGGGAAATGTGGAGTGGGCCCATGACTACGATATGTATGAGTTAAGGGCACGGACTGCAGCTGGAGCCCTTTTTGTTCAGCTCTCATCTGAGAGTTCAACTGTCAAACACAAACTAATGCAGGACTGAAAATAATAAAGACCCTGAAACAGCACCGGATCCAAAATTCTACATGAAACTAAGAATGTTTCACAGTCCTCCCCAAGTCCATGCTGCTTTATTTCCTCATCCAAACACAACTCCGTCATGTTCTTTCAGTGCTGACAGCTGCTCCATTTGTGATCTGTTACAGAGTCATCTCACTGTAGTAAAACACATTGGCAGCCCTTTTTGCAGTGTTTATAGGTGGCAGCTGCCAAATGTGGCACCACAGTGATCTTCCAGTCAGTTCTCAGTCATCTGTGACATTTTGGACACTGCATGGTTTTAGGAGAATGATGACTAATGTTGTCTGTTTGGTGCTGGAATCTTACCTCCATGCCTGGTTTATTTTTGTTCGCTACACTCAATGCAAAGCACATATGCTGTCTAGTAGCATAGATAGTTAATATTAACTGTGCTGTATGTGTAGTGTTTGCAAAAGGTATGTACCATGTCAAAACACTCTGTTAACTTCAGTGAGACATTCTGCTATCAAATGAATTTTCTGTTATTTACACTGTATGACTACCATTTTCAGAATGGTAATGACCAAAAAATAGTTGATGCAGAAAAAAACTGATTTGTGTGATGGAGATTTGCAGTGCAGAAAAATTTAAAATTGATTGCATTCTCATTCAGTGACTGTTTCTATGTACACAAACGTTTCCTGTCAAATAAATCGAATAATAAAAATGCCATTATGCTGACTTGTAACATCTGGGTCCTGAGTATTGACGAGTCAACTGTAAACGAAAGATACAAAGACAAAATGTTTACATCTGTTTATAAATATTAATTCTCCTCTGCATATATTTTGGAAGCTGTTTCATGACGTTCTATGAGGAGTCGGGGAGTCATAAAATACGCACATAATTTTACGAATGCAACCTTTGATGCCTTTTATTTACAATCGCCACACTCTTATGATGGCCATTAAAAGTATCCAATCACCTTTAAGGACGCTAATTTTTGACCAATTGCATTGCACGGGAGGCGGGATTTCTTGAAGGTTTCCTCATGTATCATTATCATCCTATGGACTGACTTGTTTGTTGTCGAGCAAGATGGAGTTCCTTTTGGGAAATCCTTACAGTACTCCAGTTGGGCATTGCATTGGTATGTACTTTAACATTACACAAGCGACAGTCTGTGCAAATACTCGTAAATGTCATGGAAATGTACCGTTTTCGTGCGGTAGTCATTTACTATTTCCTGCAGATGGTAAGCCACCGTTAGCCGCCTAGGCTAACTAGTAACGTTACTTGCGCTATGTCTGCTGTCATTGTGCTAACATTACAGCTACAAATCTAGCTTCCTTTCTGATATTTTTTTTAAAAGACAGAACCGTTTTAAAAGCATGTACGAAAACATTTTGGTGTATTTTGAAAGGACGACTAGGCTTAGACAAGTTAGCTAACAGTTTGCTAACAGTTAGCCTCCAGTCATTGCCATATTAGCAGTATGTTGAGCTTTACTGAGACGTTTTCAGAGGATATTATCCAAGCTCCATGTGTGTCTTCCAGAAAGAGCCACCGATGGCTCCTTGCAAAGTGAAGACTGGACCCTTAACATGGAAATATGTGACATCATTAATGAAACAGAGGATGGGTGAGTAAACAAGGGGGTATCAAGGAATTTCCATGTCTGAAATTGCGTTTGTATGTGCTGGTTAAATTGTCACTGTGCTTTTAGCATACATCATTAAGTTCCCTAGATTTTATCTGTGTCCTATAAAGAAGAGAGGCGTAGCACTGGTTTCATGAAGTGCGTTTATGTAAGGCCTCATTTCTTATCACGCTTCTCTTTTAACCTTGTACTGTATGTTTAAGCCGCCGTGTGAAGTCCAGGTTATGTTTGATTAGTGGGTTGTAAACTGGGTTAGGCAGGTCTAGCCCACTGCTGTGTATCAGAAGTCTTTAATAAAAAAGAGGTCTAACTTGTTCTTTTCTCATGCACTCACAAGTGGTCTCTTATGCTCTCTGCAGTGATGGTAATTTGACCTGCTAGTCAGAGTTTTTATAAGTTAATTATTACCTCTTTACAAAACAATAGCCACAGTGTCAACACCAAGATTGTCAAAGAATTACTAACACAGGCAATATATATGGCTTTTTAGTTTGACAAACAAGTCATCATCTTGTCAGTCTTATCCAAGTTTCAGACACATTGTTGTTAACATTGTTTGATCTGCTTGGAATGTATTATGAGTCCATCTAAAAGCTCTTAGCATTGTCTGTTACAGCCTGCTATCATTGTGTGTTACATGGATGCTTTTGCATTTGTATCTTTGTGAGTATAGGCCAAAGGATGCCATAAGAGCAGTGAAGAAGAGGCTGAATGGAAACAAGAATTACAGGGAAGTGATGCTTACTCTAACGGTGAGTTGTGTTGGTTCCAAAGTGGACTGATGCACTCAATTTGCATATTACAGTACTAAACACATTGCTCAAAATGTTGAAGTGCAGCATGGTGTAGCGAGATGTGGTATGCTGAAAAAAGTATCACCAGTTACCAAAAGTATAATATCGATTTAACAGGAGTAATTTTTTGATGAAAGAAAAATGTGTTACAACTTACACATTGCAGTTGAATCATTGTGTTGTTTACTTGAAATACACAAATTAATATTCACACTGAAATTGGACTTGTTACAATTGCAGTATCTTGGCTAAATTACATTAATATGACACACTGTAACAAGTGTTTTTTTCACTCTCCTATAATTAAAAACTAAAAATAGTTGGGGAAAATTTCTATAAAAATGCCCTTTCACTTCATATATATGTAATGCTAAATTTTTCTAAACGTGTTTTTGATTTTGTTTTAGTTTTACTGAGTACTGGCCCACTCTCCAGCTGTTTCTCCTCTGCCTTCATCAGGTGCTGGAGACTTGTGTAAAGAACTGTGGCCATCGTTTTCATGCCCTGGTCACCAGCAGGGACTTTGTTGATGGTGTGCTTGTAAAAATTATCTCACCTAAAAACAACCCACCCACTATAGTTCAAGATAAAGTGCTTGCCCTGATTCAGGTAAGACAGCACTAAAATTATATTGCTGGTTTGTCAGACATTAAATAAAAACTTTTTCCTCTCATAGTGCTGTAGATGAATGTCTTTGCCTCCTTAAGACATTTTTTTGGGGAGGGCTGAGATAGTTTGAGAGAAGTGACATGAGGTTTGCACCATTGTTGTTTATTACCCCACATATGGCTGTGCAGCAGTCCATGAGGTACCTGTCATCCCCAGGCATTGCCTCAGGTGAAGTACAGCTTCTCTAGTACTTCAGCCAGCAGCGGCTCTAGTTACCTGCCACAGCTCGAGTAACCTTGCTAAGCTCATGTGGGCTACTCTTATTTCCACCAGGGAATCCATGTGACTTCAGCTACAACATAGATCCAGAGTAGGGGCTTAGCTATGGGGGAGAAGGAGGATAATCTAATTGTTTGTTGTTTGTCAACTGATTAGACAAACAGGTTTCTGACAGAATGGGCCATCTGGGAAAATGTGTTTTGAGTAACACTCCCCTCACACAACGCCACTAAGAATATTGTTGACACTCTTCTTGGCATAATACCTAGTTTAGGCAACAGACTGCTGACATCATGTGCAGGTCTGCTGGGCAAATAAAGCAGGTAACTAAGGAAAATCCTTTGAACTTTCTTGTGTTAAAGATTGTACATTTGGATTGGATTTCTTTCATATAAAATCATCATGTAATTTATTATCATTCTTTTTAAAAAATAAGGCAGTCTATTTTAAACAAACTCTTCTGTCTTCATTTGGAGCATTTATTTAATTCAGAGTTCTTGCTGTTGTTTCAAACACTGCCAACAAAAATTAGACGGTAGCAACAATATGTACAATATGACTGAGAAGGACGGTAAAATGTCCTCCTGAAGTTTTTTTTAGTGTGTTTGAGCTGCTGTAGTGATCCATTCAAGCTCAAGCTAAGGGCTTTGTGGTTTGCAGACTGAATGTATTCATGGCGAGTGAACAGAAGCGATCAGAGAACAGACCTCTTTTACTACTCTCATGTCTCTACTCTCTTTGTTTGCTGTCTCAGCCCCCCTGTTACTGATTGTTTTGCTCAGTCGCTCCCTCTCTCTTCTTTTAACCCTTTTTCTGCTCTCTTTTCACCAGGCATGGGCCGATGCATTCAGGAGCAGTCCAGACCTCACAGGTGTGGTCCAGATCTACGAAGAGCTAAAGAGAAAAGGAATAGAGTTCCCTATGTCAGACTTGGAGACTCTATCACCTATACACACACCTCAGCGGGTATGGGATGCCCTGTTCAATAACTATTTATGCACATTTTTCTCTGTAAACGCTACAATTTTATTCCAGCTAATTTCTTTTTGTCTTCTGAATGTTTATTATTGTAGATGGCTTCTGCTCCAGAGGGCGACTCCACCCTACATAAGTACACTACACCTTCCCAGCCCACACCACATGCTGTCCCGCCAGCATACAACGCCCCTCAGGTCCCCAACCTTCAAGCCTCTGGATCCATTAATCCCACACCAGAACAGGTACAGTATGACTCCCATAAAACCTGAGACACTGAATGAATGTTTATTTGAATTACTTCCTACAGAGGCTGTCTTTGCTTCTTTAAACAGTAAAGTGAAAGTGTAATTCATTGTTAAACATATCAGGCCTTAGAAGGGAATAAATAATAAACTTTATATATACTTATACGTTCTATAGTGCTTCTCAGACAAATAAAACAGCAATAAATGGTAAAAAACAAACAAACAAAAATACAAAACTCTAAAAATCTGTGTTTAAAGAAGGCATTCAAAACAAGAGGTGAGCTATTATAAAATTCGGGGGCCCTGAATACAAAAACTTCACCTTTGTTTCCCAAATGGGGTCTGGGAGTTACCAAGGGTCTGCATCCTTCTAAACTAAATGGGGTTCCTAATAGATTATTAATATGTTAATATATTTATGGAATTATGATTTAATGGGGTCTTAATTACTCTAAACATGGTTTCTAAATTAATTTTTCCATCTTTTAATTTCATTTTGTTGTGTGAAAGTTCGTATTTCTGATTTTAGAAATCGGTTAACCTTTTATTTATTGGAATACTGGATTTTTACACTATGTATAATTTCCTTGTCAACTGGTTAAAATGTAAAGAAAATGAAAGCACTCTTGAGAGAGTACCTGCCTACAGACCTTGTGTCTTTTACCCATACTGACCTACATTTCCTTGTTTATGTCTTGAAGCTTCCTATTGCAGCTACTTAGTACTACACAAGTCAATAAAGCATTTAATGAAATGATTACAGTCCAATGACTTTCCTAGTAAATAAACTGTGGATTACTTTGTGTCATTGCCCAGATTTGCAGGCTGCGCAGTGAGTTAGACATTGTACGTGGAAACACTAAGGTGATGTCAGAGATGTTGACTGAGATGGTGCCAGGACAAGAGGATGCTTCAGACTATGAGTTATTACAGGCAAGTAAACACTTATTTACAGTCTCTTTTTTGTGCTTGCATTTGGAAGAGAAGCTAAGTAAAATGTCTTTATCAGGAGTTGAACAGGACCTGCAGAGCGATGCAGCAAAGAATAATGGAGCTCATTTCCTGCGTTTCTAACGAGTCAGTGACCGAGGAGCTGCTGCACGTCAACGATGACCTCAATAACATCTTTCTACGCTATGAGAGGTTAGAACACAATGACAACCACATATACCACAAGTTCAGTGCAGTTTCCAGCTCATTGTTAGCCTTACATCGCTGCATGTTTGCACAGATATGATTTGGTCAATTGTTGTCTTTTCTTAGGTATGAGAGATTCAGGTCTGGAAGGTCTTCAGCTCAGAGTGTCAACAATGGGGTGAGTCAGTGGTTTATGGTGAAACCCAATATTTGCATCACACCTAAAATTACTGGATTATCTGCTTGAATCCTCTAAGCTACATCTTCAGTGCTACTTAACATCTTGCATAGTGTTGTTTTGTTCTGTGCTGTTCTTTAATGCTTGCACCTTTTTAGTGTTGATGTGTGAACTTGAACATTACACTACCAGTCAGTCTTTACAGTGTCTCTCAAGTGCCGTTACATGTCAGTACCTTTCATGCTTTACATGCTTAATTAAAAGGAAACCCAAGGCAAAGATCTGTGCATTTATATTCTTTCTCTAGGCTCGTACAAGTCTGAGATAAATCAAAAGACTCGATTATGAATCATAAAACCTCCATTGTATTAAGTTGTAGCTACTTGGAATAAGAATAAGGTTGCTGATTCTTGTGTAAGAAGATACTTAAATTAGGAAGTGTGGTTATAAAAGCATTAGAGGTGTATCCATTACATCAGAACAACAAAGACGCTGTAAAACGCCACCAGCAAATACCTGCTATCATCGGACATGGTTCTGTATACTAGAGATGATTAAAAAAAATATTTAATGATTTAGTGGATACATTTCTTCATAAATAAACTGTATACATGAGAAACTGAGCTGGTGTATTTGAGAAATAAATATGTGAACTAAAAAATGGACTAGGGATGCACTAATGTAAGGGCCTGAAACTGTTCTGTATTTGCCTATTTGAGATTTTTTTTTTTTTTCACCAATGGCATTGGCAGATATTGATTTGTCATATTATATTAAATGTTTTTTTTTTGTAATTTGTTTATTTAAATCAATGTTTATTCAAAGGTAATGTGATAAGGAGCTGAAAGACTCTACATATCTCAAATCAGTGACTATTTTATAGTGAAGATTTCTTTAAGGAGGGATTAATAACAAAGACAAAACTAGAAAAGCACTCTGAGAGCGCAGACCTCCGCCAAGATAGTGTTTTTTTTTTTTTTTTTTTTTTTTTTTTTTGTTTTTTTTTAAAGGTAGTGTTTGTACTTTTCTCCACTAGATGGTGAGGAATGACCTCATAATCAACTCTGGTCCACCATGTGCATTGATATAAAAGTATCCCTTTAAAAAATTCTTGGATCCAGACGGTGATCCGGATCGCCTCCATAATTTAATCATCTCTTCCTTGACCCAGAGTGGACATATCCTGAAAATTTCATCCAAATCCATCCATAACTTTTTGACTTATCTTGCTAACAGACAGACAAACCAACACTGATGAAAACATAACCTCCTTGGGCGGAGGTAATAAAGCAACACAAAGTAACACTGGTATTGGTATTGGCTATTAGGTAAGAATTTTGCTGTCACACCTATTTTAGCTGTTGTTTTTTGCTTATTAAGAATCAGCTCAAACTATTTACGTGCATAGCCTCATCTGCTCTTGCATGGTATTGAGTCAAACCACACTGTGTTTAATCAAATCATGTGGACTTGTACCACATCACAATAGGAGTGAATGGTGTCAGATTGCGTGGTTAGTTGCTTTAGATGTGTATTCAGTGTATGGGATGTACAGGTTAATGGGTTGAGATTGCGGATGGCTTCAGGGGTGGAGATTAACATTGCTACTATATTCACATCAGGAGCCCCACCGAAGCCTATCCATTGAACAATCGGATGTGAAATTAGTCCTTTAGATTGGATTCATAAAAAGTTCCATATAAAAGCAAGTCTTCTATTTTTCAAATATGCAGAAAAGAAGTGGCATTTAAACAGTATATTAAATCATGTAGCAGTGTTATTCTGGGCTGCCAGAATAGAATTAGAGCAGAAAAGTAAACCTTATTAAACTGATAAATTCCATTTGAGTCCTGTCCAGTAGGGGGAAACATTGACCAGGACAATGCAGTGCTGAAAGTGCAGCAGAAGAATTGCATTTTGGGAAAGATCAGAGTTCAGCTGATTGTATTTAGATATGCTCTTATTTTGTTCAGTTAGAATGAAATCGTCTACAGTCCAGTCACAGCCTTGGTGTTGGCTCCCACTGAGGACTTTAAGTATCACTTGCCAAGATGCCTGAAGGCCTGCTCTTTGCTTCCAAGGCTTTTACTTGCAGATGTACTTTTATAACTGTTTTTACCGCACTATTTTTGGCTATTGGTTTGGCATTCCCTCGTCAGAGCTGTTCCTTCCTACCTCGAACATTTTCAGAGTCGTTTGGCAGCTTTCATCAACAAATACTAATTAGTTCTCAGTTCCATGTATGGTTTATCTCTGCTGAAAGAAATTGCTGCTTCATATTTTTTTTTTATTATCTTAGTACGTAAACTGAGTTTTTATAGGATTCCTCTGTTATAAAATGAAACTTAAACAGATCAAAAGCTCCATCAGAAATCTTAAAAAACCTGACTCCAGAAGGTACTTGAAGGATATATTCACTGCTCTGTTGGGTTTCTGTTTAATTAGGCATGCTAAATGTTCCATAGTTGCCATGCCATTACATTGTGTTTCTGCACAGGCATGTTAATGGTATTCACTGTCTATTCCTTTCTGCTCTTTTCTGTTTTTCTGTTTCTGTGGCTAGCTGAGACAGGCAAGTATGAAAGCATTGTCAGCCTCTCTAGATGACCACTGTCACCCAACAACCACTGTTGAAACATGGCTAAATCATATAGGCTCTGCTTCCACACCAGTGTCTTTCACCCCATATGGCATGTTTTGACTATGCAGCCCCCAACAGTCGATGATCCAGTGAACCTGGAGGTGGACTGGTTGTGGTGGTAAAGTGACTGTGTCCTGACAATTACCGTCTCGAGGTTTAGATTTGGAAAATGATTTTGACTGACCAGTCCCTCCAGACCCCAGAGATTCAGTCTGCCCTCCTCCTTCCCTGCTGTTTCTTCTACCTTCTTAAGGGGATAGGTTTTGTTTTTACGGATAACCTCTGCTTTTATTGGAAGTTTGCCTTTTGCAAGTATCTATCAACCAAAAATATGTGTAGAACAGAATTTTATGTACCCCCTTAAGAAACAGTTTTTTTTCCTAAAGTTGCATATTTTCCTGCTATACCTAGACATTTCCATGCTCTCCTAAAGCTAACCAACCTGTTTTATCTGATAACACACCATGCTTTTATTATTGAATTACACCATCAAAGTACAGTATGTAGTTTTTTTTCCCCCTGTAGCACCTCCCACAAAAGGATTTGTTTTGCTGCTCATGAGCCAAAACCCAGAGCCTTTCTGCCTCGTACATCAAAGGTGAGATGTAGTTCATCTCTTCTGTTATTCCTTGTTCCAGGTCCTAAGTGAGGCTACAGAGGACAACCTCATAGACCTTGGTCCAGGCTCTCCAGCTGTGGTCAGTAATATGCCCAATGCAGCACCAACCAGCCTGCCAGCCTCCATCACAGCCCCAGCAGGAAGACCTTCATCTCCAGCCACCCTGGCCTCCCGCCTGGCTGGTCTTGGTATGGGTCTATGTTAACTATTACCTTCATTATGAATGACATGGGGAAAAAGCATTCGTCTTTCATTAAATCACTGTTTTATTAAATTATATTGAGTAAATTATTTAATATCTATGTAGTGTCCACTCTTAAGGTATTGCAGCTAATAATTGTCATTGCATTATTATTGTATGTTTATATTCTTTAACACACAAGTGTTGGTATATTTGCACCCAGTACTCTGATATTTTAGTCTCCAGAGACATTCAGAAATAGTGCAGACCCTGTTTTAGTTTGGAAACTGCTGTGTCATGTTGTCTTGGCATGTGGTCGGACAAAAACTAAGACTTTTAGAAAAAGATGCCCAAGACTCCCACATATGATGTCTGATTTGGTCTCATCAATCACTATGTAGCTTTTCTTGATTCATTGTGCTTCTTTCACGTGGCCCTTTCTGAAAGAAAATGACATCAGGCTTGACCTCCATCTTTAATTCTTATTCATACTGAAATATAGTGGATTTGGTTCCTGTTAGTAGCTTTTGTGTATTTAAATTCTACACAGCAGGTGAGTATTCAAGCAATTTTCAGCAATTCCTGTGCTCAGGTTTATCGGCCCCTGGACATGTGACGTGTATTAAGAGATTATCTGCAAAAGTATTGGTGAATTAAATGCGTCACCTGCCCGATTGCTATATTTCTATGACCTCGATTCTTCTTTTATCCTAATCTTAGCCTCCAGCTTAATTTGTATCTGTTAACCTCTGTAACAACAAGAGGAGTGGTTTGTAAGACTAGAGCTGCAAACCCTCCATAAAATGAATATTTAGATCTGAATCTAATGCCTTCGTGCAGTGGAATTAGTTTTTCAGCTGCTGCTTTTGTTCCCCCTGCAGACATGGGTGCAGACAGTGTGAGCAGTACCTTGAGCTCGCTGTCCAGCTGTAAACCTGCTCCGGCACAGGATGACTTTGATGTGTTTGCCCAGACCAGGACTGGAGCTCTATCTTCTGAACCACGCAAGACGTGAGCATCCAACTTTTTTTTTTTTTTTTTTTTTTTATACATTGCATTTATGTGAAGGCATCATACATTTTTCACCTCTCCCTTGGCTGTCATTTTTATCGGAGAAAAAATAAGGAAGGTAACTGTTTATATTCCTGTCACAGCACCACAGCTGATGACAGTCGTCCTCCAACTCTTGACGTCTTGCAGCCAACTGCAGAAGCGGTGAGTCTGTGACAGGCTTTTAAATCAGTGTGTGTGAGTGTGTGTTCGACCACTTTAACCCAGGCTGCTCGCTGCTACTAACTTGGTTAAGTAGGACAAGCACATTTAATCCTGGCTTGAAACATAGTTTGAGTTCCGCAGGTTGTAGTGCCTAATGCATAACCGTATTTTTACACTGAACTGTCAAATGGATAAATTCACTGATCCAGTATGAAAGCTTGTAAGTGTGTTTTTTGCCACTCCATCGGCCTCTGTAAGACAGTGTTTGAAAGGGTTTTTCTACACATGAACGCTTTACTGATGCAGTCTTGTTTCAGTTCTTATTGTAGACCATTTACTTGTTGTTTAGTGGAAAGAGTTCAGTTGTTTTCCTTCATGCTATATAGATTGGCTATTTTGAAAAGTTACTTCATAATTAAAAGAAGTCACTTTTTTTCCCATTAAAATTTTTGTATAAATACTTTTAAAAATATGAATAATTATTCCAGTTTATTTGCCTTGGATATACAAAAACAACATTATATGATGGAAGTGTGTATCCGCAGCCAAAGTGCAACATTACACTGATCATTATTGCTGTCTTTGTGTCCATCAAGCTAAATTGGGTTTCACTGCCACTTAAGAACTTAGCAAATTGCAAAAAAAATTAACAAAACATTAAGCAACTAGTGATAATGAGCATAATATGTTTTCCAACATTAATTAAGAACCATTTACAGCATAATCTTTCATTGTTGTTATTATTATGCATGTGGTGGAATTCTTCTGTCCTTTTAAAATAAGAGTGCATGCTCTGCATTAAAGCAAACTTGGTTGACTCAGAAACAACTTAAATACGCTAATTTTTGCAGCAAAAATCTGTAAACAAGCCAAACCAAAACATTTGTGACAATACACATTCCCTAACCCTCTTGTAATTTTATGTTGTTTTATCATAGATAACCGCATGTTCGTTACATCTACCTCTTTCACCTTAAAGCCCCTGTCAGAGTTTAATATGACCTGATGAAACCGTTGTTCAGTAGCTCTGGAGCAGCAGCTGCAGTGGCGTTTACAGAATGAATGTTGAGGAAACCATGTGTTTGTATTCAGCATCTTGTCACTGGATGAGGCAGTTTGCTTGCTTGCTGTATTCACCTTCACCATCTTTCCCCGGCTTCATTTGCATGGAGCAATGTGGATATTTTTTTGTTTTTTATTTGTAAAAGTGGATTCTCCCTCATATGTCGCTTATCATGTGGTCATTCGTGTGTGGGATTGGTTTTCATTTTACATTATGCCTTTCAGTTACTGCCAAAGTTCATTTAAGTTATAATTTCTGTTATGTTTTCTTTTTGTTTTGCGGGGTGTTTTTTTTTTTCTTTTCTTTTTTTTCTGCTCTTTCTTTTCTGCCGCTGGCCCCTGTGGCGGTCTTCATGTTGCCCCCCAGGGTGGAGGCCAGTCCTCTGTCATGGATGACATAGAGGAGTGGCTGTGTACTGATGTGGTGAGCCCGTCATGATTTTTATTTCTGCCTGCAGTTTTCTCCATATCTTTCTCTTTTTTCATTCTGTTGCATCACGTTTTTATTTCTTAATCACATGACATTTCCTCCCCATTCGGACAGTCATATATAAACACTTACTAATATACTAACAGTAGGTGTATTCTGGAGTGGACTAATGTTCTAATGGTGGATTTGTAAAATGAGCATAAAGTGTTGTAGTTGAGAAGTTTCCCAACTTTTAACAATTTAGACATACTTATCCTGCCTTCACATACTATGGGAAGTATTGTAAATACTAGTTACAAACTTGAAAATTGGTCATTAACACCCCTTCACATTGTATTTTCCTCTGGAGAATTGGAGAAAATTTTTGATCCATGAACTGCTGAAAATATGATGAAAATAACCTTTGAACTTTTCAACATGGCAGAGGGCAACAAGGCATAAATCATGAATGATAACCAGTACTTGTATTAACGTTCTGCTGCTGTTAGCTGATTATTTTTCACATTTATAGTATATATATAATTAAAAAAAAAAAAAAAAAAAACCCAAACAAACAAAGCAAAATGCTATGCCAGGTGGATTAACTCATCCAAAAGTGTTTTTCCCACGAGGTAGGACTTGATGAATTGTGTGACAGCCAATTTTCTTTTCACTTCAACAACAAAAGCACTTGAACACAACACGAACGTAATTTCGAATTCCCAAGTGTAAAAGATCATCTTCCGGATAGCACGTGAAGGCAGCGTTAGTGGGGACGTAAGTGAACAGTTGCTCAAAGTAGAAACGCCACAGCACAAATGAACAGTCAGTTGTATGTTTTAACTCAAGGTAATGGAATTTTTAAATCACTTCAACTGCAAAGAATACGAGCTTCATTTGTGTAGTAGCTTTCTTACTCTTCATTTTGAGACTTAATTGGAACAACGACTAAAGAAGGAAGAAAACCAGATGATCTAAAATGAACCAAAATGTCTGACTTTAATATTCATCAACTGTACATTTAATATTAAAAAAAATAAAAGATGGATATTTCTGTAGAGAGGAAATTTAATAGCCACTAATTTGTAGGTGTTGTGTCTATTAAACAACAGTTTGTGCTCATTTTATACACTGAGTTTGATGTTTGAGACTGTGTGGTTATTCTGGGTCCATTTTAATTCTGTGAGGATGGACAGTGGTGTCAAAAGCAATAAGGTGGCTTTCATTATCAGGTGCACAATTTGGGCCGAGTGGTAACCATGTGAACAAGTGGATTCTCCTTGTGTAATAATAAAATAGAAAGTCTAAGGTAAAAGCAGTGCAAAAGAACATTCACCAGATGTACAGTGTGTAGGATTTTGCAGCATCTTGTGACCAAATGACCAAGCTGCTTCTCACTCACCTTTTTGGGTGACGGGGCCACAGAGGCTAGTGATGCCCTCTCCATAGCCAATGTTTGGTGGTTGTTTCTACTGTATAAACAATGGCCATGGTCTGTGGAAGGAGATGTGCCATAGATCACAGGTGTCAAACATACAGCCCATGGACCAAAACCAGCCGGCCAAACAGTCTAATCCGGCCCATGGGATGAATTTGTGAAATGCAAAAATGTGGCTTAAGATACTAACAATTCAATGTTTAAATGGGTCAGATCAGTTAAATACAATCATAATAACCTATAAATAATGACAACTCCAAATGTTTTTTTTTTATGCTAAAACAAAGAAAATTACATGAAGCGAAATGTTTTCAAACTGTCTTTTCACAAAAAAATGTGAATAATCTGAACAAATATGAGCAACCTGAAATGTCTCAAGAAAAGTAAGAGCATTCTTTTTTAATAATGTTCTGTCTGTTACTAAACATTTTGTGCCCTGTGTAGATCCCCTGTAAGTGCAAATGTACAACTGAGAAGCAGAGGCATAATATTATTAAAATTGTGCTTATTTTTCTTAATAAATTTTAGGTTGTTCATGTTATTCACATTTTTAAAATGTAAAACGTATGTTTTTCTAATTCTAAAATGTAGTGAAAAGTTTAGAGGCAACATTTTTTATATGTTATTGTGTTAATATTTTACCAGTCTGATCCACTTCAGATCCTATTGAACATGAGTTTGACACCCCTGGCACAGATGAACTGACTAAAGACAGGAGATTCCACACTCTAGGTTTTTAGTGGGTCTCTGACTCTATGGAAGAAGAGGCTCAGTTCCCTGAATCAGTTCAGTAGCACCTTGGTAATAGTCTAGAAAATCATGTTCTTTTCTAATAAGTTCTAAAACAACCAAACTTATTTATTTAAGGAGAGAAGGAGTGACTTGAGGTACAACAGATGGGGCCTACTCACAGCAGCATTAGAGTCCACCATATAGTTGAACAAACACACACTTCTCTCTATTTTTTTATACCATTGAAAACAAACAAAAGAAAAAAAATAGGCTGAATCAGCAAGTCTAGTCATCAGCTGCTACCGTAACCGTTACTTCTGAGCTGTACTGTACCACAAGACCAACTGTTGGAAACACCACAACAAGGTTTGGCAATGTTGGATGTCTGGAATATGCTCTCTTTAGTTAAATCATCTGTCATCACAGTCTGTCTCTGTGCAGAAAAAAAGCTCTTATTCTGACTTAAACAAAAGACCAAAACTAGTACATCCAAAGTGATTATACAGTAATGAAAAGCTTCATTTGAATATTACAGTATATTCAGTTTGTGCTAAATCTTACACACTGGTCTTCAGAGTGTGCAGAGCACTGCAGTGGGTTGTTTTATTTAATTTGTAAGTTTGGGGTTGAAGCACAGATCGATACAGTTCTTCAAGTTTGTGGTGGTTTGAAGCGCTAACACTGTTCTTCATTTTCAACAGAAAGGAGACGAAGGCGAGGAAGGCGTGACCAGTGAAGGTGAGTCTGTTTGAATCTCCTTTCGCTTCATTTATTTCCCTGCACTTTTATTCTCAAACTCACATCTTCTTCACATCAACTGTTATTCTCTCCTTCTCTTCCAGAGTTTGACAAATTCCTAGAGGAGAGAGCCAAAGCTGCAGAGATGGCCCCCAGCCTACCGTCGCCCCCTAGCGGCGAGCCGGGTGCACAGCAGGGAACCCCCAGCCGCAAGAAACCAGACCGGCCGGAGGACGCGTTGTTCGCCATGTAGACCTTTCACATTTGTCCTCTGATCCTACGTTACGCCTAACCCCCGACCAGCTGAGCCGTATCATCCAAGGACAGACCAACCTGACACGAAGAATACATCCATCCGTCACCCGTTATCCTCCACCGCCACACTGTCGACTTACACATGCTGTGTTCACGAAAAGGGAATAAATGATTTTGTTTATGAGAAGAAGGGAAAACCCACAAAAAAACGGCTTATTTGGAAACGCCACCACACTGGATTACTCCCACCTGACGTCCAGTGTCAGAGACAACAAAGCAGTCTGCTTATTTCACCTTTATCTGTCCAGATTCTCCTTCAGCCTGTTGTGGACTGCAGAGCTTCCTGTTGCAGCTTATCCTCGTAATATCATGCAGATTTTTCTAAAAGAGGCATACAACACGGATATTAATTTCTTATTTCTCCAAGCATGTGTTAAAACCTCAACCATTTTTACTACGAAAGGAACCCAAACAGAAAAATTTGATTATTATTATTGCAACATTTGAAGAAAAGGAAAAAAAAAAGGCAAAGATATTGTTTTGGTGTTTGTATTAGTCCCTTTGCAATCAGAGCTGAATTGTAAATGTGTAAATGACAGATGTGGAGTTTATGAGTTATGTGTATATTTAAGCTGCATATGTATGGAAAGATGCTGATTTATTATATATTTCTTGAAATGGTTATTCGAGCAGGCTTTGATATGAGGGATGTACTTCACTGTGGAATCACAAGCAAAGGGAATAGTGTACATCTGATCGTTTATAGTTGAAGAAGGGAATGTATTTTGTTTTGTTTTTTCCTCTTGATCGGCGTATTTTGCGCACAATACTGACAAATTCAATTCTGCCTCACCGCACGGTTGATTATTTCATAAACAGTTGTTTGATGCTTCTTATAAGTAAATGATTGAGATTATTTTTTTGCTGAGATCCGATTATCTGAAAGTTTAGAGATTGGTCTTAATACCGTCTGATTGTTGCTGTTTATCGAATCATCTTTATGCTGAAGATAAGTACAGCTGCGTCATGAATTTAATAGCGATGATATTTTTAACAGAAATCCAGTCAAAGTTAAAGCGACTGGTGGTTAATTTGTGCTGTTTTTCTTCTCTGAAAGTGATTTTAGAGGACCAAATATGTGCTGTCTTCTTGCTGCTGAAGGGGGGAGGGCGAAAAAACTCACAGTATGTACAGTATAGACAGAATAATTGCACCGTACATATAGATCCGGGTCCCGTCTTCGACCCAGAATTCACAGCTTTATATTTGAGGATGTAATGAAAAATTCAACAGCGCACTACAGAAACCTGTTTGCACATAATTTCCTCGCAGTTCTCCCTTTTTCCTTTTTTTCTTTACGCTGACATCTTTAAAAGGCTTGACCTTTTGAACATGACATTTGTTTTCAGAAATGAGCTCAGTGCAGACGTTGCACTACAAATGAGACATTTACTCTTGACAATAACAAATGCAACGTGTTACACAATCACAACAAGCTTCAAACAACCCTGCACTTTGACAGTCACGTTACCTTTCAACTTGTACTGTAAATCAGCTAGAGGATGAACACTTAACCCGTTGTAATTAATGAGAAATGTATGGAATTATTTGAGCAAAACTATAGAAATAATTTATTCAGCATTTTTTTTTTTTTTTTTCCAGTATTTGAAATCATTTTATTGTTCTCAAAAAAAAAAAAAAAGAAAAATGTATAGGGAAAGAATGAGAGTAGTCCTATTGTGCTGTAGTGCTTTTGTTTATGGAGTTCAGAGTTTCCTTTTTATACATTGCTGCTGGCTAATGTAGCTTATTTGTCATGGTTATTCTTATTGCTTATGTGGATGTTCCTGTTTGTTTTAATGTGTCCATACGTTAAATATATGGACACAGTTTGTAAGGGAGTTCATCGCCAATAGTGGCAATTCATAACTGTAAGACAAGCTCATCGAATCTGTTATTGTCATGAAGGAACATGTTCTTATTCATTCGACTCATTCGTTTTTGGACTGACCTACTAAACAAAACAAAACCGGCTTTTGACGTTTTGACAAATCACCCTCGGCTTCATTGCACATTGAAAGGGAAAACTCCTTTCTCCTTCTGTTCTTCTTGTTTTGGTGTTAAACGTGTGTGCGTGTGTGTGTGTGTGAACTGAATTGTTGTGTAAAGCCTCCACACATTTGTTGTGGTCATTCATACTTGTTTTCATAGTTACCCAGGATCCACCTGGCTTTATTTCAGTGTAACCTGTCAGTGATTTGTAAGGAAATCTCTGAAAACTTTTCTTCGTTTTTTTTTTTTTTTTTATGTTTGCCAGTGTCATCTCAGACCTGTTTTTGCAGAGGAACAATACGTTTCTTTGTACATCACTGGATAATATGAAGAAATGCTGATAAGGGAGGCTGTGCTGTATGACTGCTACTTTCCTGAGTTGCCTCATCTTTCATTTCTTTTTGTGTTGTTTGACTTATGCATGAACTCTAATAAAACATCAGCAGTGTGTGATGTGCATTCTGGGTCTTTTTTTTGTGTGTGTGTATCCATATCGATTTATTTGCAAATAAGAAATGTTCTCTATTCAAAGCCCTTCTCTGTGCGGATGCCTTTGCAAATGTAATAGCAGAAGCTGACCTGTAGTAACCCCCCCCCCTCTCCCATTTACCTTTGCTTCTCCCCCGCCTTTCTCTGGAGGCCCATGGGCCCCACACAGGGGGCTTCCCCCATTGGTCGCCTGGAATCGCCTCATCCCACAACATGGCCCCTCGCATTCTGCCTCAGTCACTGGAGCGTTTTCCCGGTCAAAAACACAGATGGGTGTGTTAGACAGTAGGCTGTAGTGTACCAGTGCGCTGGATCCCAGACTGAAATGAATGAAGCACTTAAGAATCTGCCCTAAATCCTTTACCACAACAGAGCTGCTGGTGGATATCACCCGCCAAGGTAATCAGATTTTAACTGTGATGCTTTAATTAGATCTAAATAGCACTGTTTTTAATCCGTGTGAACATTTATGTTGAATTACTTGAAAAGATACACATGAAACATTTGAGTTTCTGCAAATCCAGACTACATACTGTTTGTTCATGTGAGATTTGTCTGTTGGAATGCCTACAACTACGCCTTTGTATTTATAATGACTGTAGGTGATCTAGTTAAACTGTTATCTTATCCTTTTATCATCACTTTGTAGGTTTTAACAGAAGATAAATAAGGCCAATACACATGGATTAGACTTCATCTGAAAGGGAACATCACCACGTGGTTTAACATCAGATGAAAGCCTAACCCTAACATGGGTCACTGGTGGTGTGATGAATGTTAAGTGATTAAAGTTCACGCTGAATGTTTGCCTGGACAAAGATGTAAAAAAAAAAAAAAAGGTTCTTATATTTGGTACAATATTAAAACCATATATTAAAATATTTAAAGTTGTTGCAGGAGCTTGCGTGTTTGTAGTTGTTGAGTCGCCCATGGATCGACTGAATTCCTCAGAGGAACAGAAATAATGGTGGATCTATGTTTTCACAGGCTTTCTTCCCCAGACTGATACCCCACCCAAGGCTGTTTACGATTCCTCACTCCCACAAACAGATTGTCAGCACACCCTGGTGGTCAGACCACAGAGCCTGACGACGCATGGGTCAAAGATCATGGCAGAGGATGAGAATACAGACAAGACAAGAAAATCAGCAGTTGTTGGATGTTAGTGCATCAGAGTAGACACATGCAGGAGTGTGGAAACCTGGCCGGAGCTGTGGTGCATTGTAGTTGCATTGCATGTAAGGTAAACCAAATGCAATGTCCCTGCTTTGCAACCCAGAACTTGGTCATAACACAACGCGTATAAAACAATACAGCAAACTAGTGATCATTCATGCACAGGCAAGCACAAGATATCTCTGTACGTCGGCAATATTATAATGAGATGGTTTGTGTTTTCAGCTGCTGTGGTGTAATGTTACCAATGTGACCAAAGTGAAATGATATCATCTGTATATGGATTAAACACTCAAGTAATGACACATGTCATAATGTAACTTTATATTACGATAAATGTTGTTGCATTAATTTGAATTCCATCGTCATCTCAAACACAAAACGATTAGTTTCTGAGTTTGTTTGTTTTTTACTTAATTTTACTCAATGCTGACATGTTTAACACTGTAATTAAATGTTATACAATGCTGTTGCAAAAACATTAACACTCCTTGTGACAGTTTATGACAGCAACTGATATTAACTGACATGACATGAGTTTTTATTTTATCTCAGTGTTTTTCAACCATGGGATTGGAATTCACCTGGAATTCAAAGGGGTTTGCTTGAAATTTCTAGTAATTGATAAATAAATCAATCAATAACTTACTAATAAAAAATATGTGGTGAGTTGACAGACACAATCATAATCCATAAATAAATGAAACTGAAGCACTGTGGAACTGTTTATGTGTCAAATGTTCTTTGTGTCTGCTTTCAGATGCTGCAGCTCTTTCATAAGTCATAGTTATTGTTTGTTCAGTATTAATTCTCAGCCTTATAAATCCAAGCTGGACTGACTGGACATACCCTGACCAAGGAAAATAAAACTCTCACTTGCAGTAATCTGAGCCAGACTTTTCTGCCTCCGTCCATAATAATATACATTATATAGACTAAATGCCATCTAAAATTAAAGTTATACACCCTGTACATGTCACTAGTTCATCACAGGGCTGAACATATAGAGACAAACAATCACTCTCACTTTCCCATGTATGGGCAATTTAGATTAACCTATCAGTGCATGTCTCTGGATGGTGGGAGGAAGCTGGAGTACCTGGAGCGATGACCCCCTATGACCCCCTCGGCAACCACAGCACCTAAATCCAGAAGCCTATAGGGCGACACAGTTTTAAAATAATCACCTTCAAATTTTCTATATGATGAGTAAATTAAATATAGGAAAATGAATGGTTTTCAGTGAAAAAAGCAAAATGCAGAGGATAATATTTCAATAAGAAGTGATAAATCACTTGTGAAAGATTAAATGTAGAGAAAATGTATTGGAAGTTGTCTCAAAATCAGTTCTTTAAGGTTTTTTTAGAGTTCAAACTGAGACTTAACTATTGATGAGTCATTTTTAAAGGAACCAACAGACATTAGGATTTGTAAAGCACTGTAAGTTCTATGGACAAAATTTCAGCCCATTCATAGTCAGAATAGTCAGAGAGAGTCGGAAACATGAGATTATTTATTTACTTATTTATTTATTTTAAAAGTAAGATGAATATATTGTTCTTACTCCTGACAGCGGCCGCACTAAGTCAAACAGTGAGTATGACATGTTTGAGTTTGTCTGAAAAGTGTCTATTCAACCCAAAGTTAATTACATGAGGCAATAACTGAGTATTTCAGACTCTCTTATAAGCCTTTAATGGGCTTATTTTTATAACTACTAAAGCCAAATCCATGTAAAATCAAAACTAAATTTCCACTTTCCAAACACTTTTAAGGTTTGAAGATACTGTTAATTTATGATCTGCTCTAGTTTTTCCAAGTATTTGCTCACATACATGATAACAGTAAAGGTCCAAAATTATGCCAAATTATATATTTTTCTAATCGAACATCTTTTTAAAAAATTGCTGGAGGCCCCAAACCCCAAAATCCACAAACCTACATCTCATATAGACTTTGTAAAAACACTGTAATAACCTATAATGTGAAAATAAACACACAGTTATCTGTGAAATAACATCGCAAATCCCATGACCCCCTCAGTAACCACAGCACCTAAATCCAGAAGCCTATAGAAAAGCCTGATGTGTATAGTGGAGTTTTTGTGGTTTCAGCTACAGATGCGGGTCACATCGCTACCTTTTCTGATCTTTTACCATGGATAGTGTTTATCGAAACTATGCCGACATATTTAAACAGATACACAGTAAAAGACAGAGTGTCAATTTAACTCTAAGAGAGTTGAATTTAACTCTGTTTCAGATAACATTTGGTCCCACTCAAAATGAGAGTAAATTCTACTCAATCCAGTGTCAAAATTAACAATGAAATGTGTAAAAATACTTAACACTGTGGTGGTTTCACACTGCTAGAGTAATATGATTACACTTTATAGAGTTATTTTTTCCATATTTAGTTATAAAATGACTGTAATGTTTTACTCTTTATTTCTCTGCAGTGTAATTTTATTCATTAGTTTACACCCTATGCTAATATTGAAGCAGTGTAGAATTGCAGGGGTGTCCGAGGTGGGGGTCAAGGAGGACGTAAGCTTGCTCTACGGGTTCTAATCACCCTAGAACATGCTTTTCCTTTGGTAGAGTAAAGTCCTCCTCACTTGTAACACAATAAAAGCTTCATGGCAACAGTAGTTATGGGAGTATCGATACCATGATATTGATATATCGATACCCGTACATCACCAATTTTGGTATTGACTGCTCCATTAAAGAATCGATTACTATTTAATAAATGCAAAATAAAAGTGTGTGCGTCAGTCGTAGATAATGTTAGGTGACTTCAGGGTTTTGAGCTGAAACACCCCCCAGCCCGGAGCATATTGAACCGGTCCATCGGTCACATGGTCAGCGGAGCTGCGAGTTGTGTGTGTTTACCCTGTTAGCAACAACACAGCACGGCATGAACAGGTGAATTTGAAAAAATGGAGAAATGGGCAACAAAAAGGAGTGTTCTATGGACATATTTATTCACCAGCTGATATAACTTCAGCCAAATAAAAATTATGTATGGATTTGTTTTAACTTTTGTATTTTGAACCGTGCACATTAAAATTGTTACCTGGCCAGTATTTGTTTTTAGGAGAACTAATAATATGACTGAGAAAAAAATCACCAATAAGAAATGACCAGTAACTGATATCAGTAATTGTTATCATGTCTAATTTTGTAAGTGTGGTATCATTCATCGTTAGGTGACAGTCAGCTTTGGTTTTGTTCTGCTACAGGTTTGACTAATGGTGTCACATTAATAAAAAAATAAACATAAAAAGGACAATAAATG
>JAQQZY010000012.1:7663400-7673790 GCA_030068375.1 Ostorhinchus rueppellii
TGCAGAACTTTACACTGACTTTTAACTCTAGTGTTAGAGCTGGTTTACTCTCCATAGAGCTAGAAATACTCTATCTTGGTTAAAATAGTTGGACTCTGAAATACTGACGCTGCATTTTTTTTTACTGTGTATCTGCCAGATTTTTGAGTTCCATTTTTCTTTAAAATGCCAGACCTGTTTTTCTTTATTCAGCTGCCTATTTTCCATTTCATGGTCGCCTCCAGTCAGCCACCTCTGTCGTAGTATCCCTAGCAGGGACATCTTTGCAAAGTCTGCAAGGATCTGAACTGCAAATAAAACAAAAAAAAATGTAAACATGTCCACGACCGCCATTGACTGACGTGCTTGATTTTTCTCATTATTGCCACATACACTTGCAGCCATTTAAAAATAATAGCATATTCCAGCCTCAAAGTGCGTTCTCCTGCAGCATGTGAACGTGGCGCGGAAATAGCAAAGGGCAGGGATGTGTGTATGTCCAAACCCTCAGGCTATTTCACTGATCTTCATTAGCTTTGAGCTCACACTGATAGCCCAGTTCGTTCACACTTCCAGCCACAGCTCAAGGAAACACTTAAAAAAAATAAAAAATAAAAATGCACCTCTTCATTAAACAATGCGTTAATATTTATCTTCATTCTCACCATCCAATCGCCAAACAAGCACTCAACATTAAATGACCTATTTGTGTTTATGCTTTACTTTTATTAACGTTGCACATCGCTGCTTTCCCAATTTCCCTCCGTGTGCAGTTCCAGTGTTTCTCGCCCTGAGCTGCTCATTTTACCCGCCAGCCGCCCTTACAAGTGAGCTCCAGCTGGGAAGTTATCACTCTCAAGGAAAATACACTCTGTAAATGAGAAACATTATGGTGCAGGTAATTATAAACAACTGGAACAAAGTGGTGGAGGGTATGAGAGAAACCAAACAGGTGAATTTAGAAGAGCGCTTTAATAATGGAGGCCACTGTGCCAGTAGCTACACTTTCACACATCCACTGACAACATAATATGTGCATTGACTTTTCGGGCCTGACTGGTGCCTTGCTTTCTCTTTAGCTGCCTCAAAAGACCCCTGTAGCCTCGGAGCACTTTATGCTAAGTTAATTTACCCAAATATATCCACGGCATGGCGGCGGCAGCGGCTCGCTATTCAACATCAACAACTTTGTTAATGGAAACTTGCTGATCCATAAACGCTTGTGCTGCTGCAGACGTTTGCTGGGGGGCAGTTCACATATGAATGTTAAAAACCCACAGATCGATGAGGGGCATTTGCAAAGGAGGCATAAGGTGTGTTTAATTATAATTGCGTCAGGGGTTTGGGCGAGGAGGTGGGGGGAGGTGCTGCTGTTAAGGCTCAGGCAGGGGCCCCGTATTTAAATAGGGTCACATCTCGGTCTCACCTTGCAAGTGTTATGCTATATTAAATGCCACTCATGTTAAGTGTGTTGAAACCCTTTTCTGATGTAGTCAAGACATAATATAAAGGTTAAATTGAAAAATGTCCCTTCAACAGCACAGGAACACGCCATGATTGATCTCCTTTGTACAGCAAATAAATGTTAGCCAGACCTCGGTTTGTTAGGAGTCTTTTTAAGTGTATGAAAATAATATGTTATAATAGCGAGTGACTGGATTAGAATTTAAGTGTCAGTCAATCAGGATTTCCAAAGGTCAGTGAAAAAATTAGCACAGGTACAAGCAGGAGGCAGCAGCCATTGGGTTTTAGATCAGTGATGCTTCTAGTGGAGTAAAGGAGAAGAAGGTTGTCACAAGGTTGCCAAGCCAAAGGATATCTGTAACTGTCTGTTTCGTCTGATAAAAAAAAAAATAAAAAATTGTAATAAAATGAAATTATCAATAAGTAACTAAGAAAGAAATTAAAGCATCCATTAATTTGTCAGTAATCGCACATTTTCAGGCTGCAAAAATGGTAAACCATGACATTCTGAGTACATTTGTCATACAGGAATATCTTTGATATTTTAAAGTAATCCTATTGTGATTTTTAAAGCATTATATTTGTCCTAGGACATCTTTACAAGCATTATAAACATTCTGTTTTATGACATTGGTAATGGCTTTACATTACAAGACTGATACATTTTTGTCTCATTTAAAAACCATTTTCAGCAATTATATTTGGGTTCATGTTTAAGACCCCCCCCCAAAAAAAGTACTTTCAATTTGATTTGACACTTTCCAGTTGGCAGGTCTGCTAATATATTCAACAATCAATTAAACATCCAGTGCACAAGTTTTAATGGGTCTAACTGCAGATGTAGACTATACTATTCACAATTTAACAAAAATGGGATTGTGTCTCCTTAGAATCAGCCATTTATTGGAACAGAGGGACTCCACCCTGTTTCTAATGTGGCTCCAAACTGACTGGTTCTGTTTTCTGTTTTATAGTGGTACCAGTGGTCACCTATGAGGGTGATTTAGATCAACCAGTTATCCTGTTAACGGCATGTCTTTGGGTGGTGGGAGGACATGAGAAAACCCACAAAGACATGGGACAACATCCAAACACATCCTTAGTGTGGGTGTTGGAGTGAATGGTTGCTCATCTATATACAGTATGTCAGCCCTGTGATGAACCTGGCAACACTTTCCCCAATGGGACCCAGGACAGGTTCCAGCCCCGTCAAGGACTAAGCAGTTTGGAAAATGAATGAAACTATATGACTAG
Source organism: Ostorhinchus rueppellii (assembly GCA_030068375.1). Lineage (NCBI taxonomy): Eukaryota > Metazoa > Chordata > Actinopteri > Kurtiformes > Apogonidae > Ostorhinchus > Ostorhinchus rueppellii. The sequence goes on from JAQQZY010000012.1 coordinate 7,666,098, forward strand.
TGGACAGAGGAACTATGACATCACCCACCGTCTGTGGAACTGGTGTTTTGAAGCTACTAATTTGTGACGTGGCCATCACCATGTTGTTTTTTGGGGATGGAAGTAACCACATTTGGTGGCTTGGTAACAAAGTCATTTTACAGTCTTCTTAGTGAATACTATTACCCACAGCTACAGGCGCTATCTGCCAGAAAAGAATTAGTTTTATTACGTAAAATGAAATTACTTTCCAAATGAAACAGATGAGACTTGACACCTGAAATAAAATTCTTAACATAGTATTTGTAGAGAGAAGTTCAATGTAAATATATGGGAGAGTAGCCCCCTAATGATCATGTGTTACAAGTTTAGTATTTCTGCATTGGCATCTTTACACATGGAGGTTTGTGTGTGTGTGTGTGTGTGTGTGTGTGTGTGTGTGTGTGTCTGTGTGTGTGCAAATGATTTGCACGTCATTCCATTTTTTCAAAACTCTTTTTTATATCTTAACTGTTTTACCATCAAATGTATATCCATAGGTATCTGAGAAGTAGGATTCGATTTGAATTGGTTTCATCTTTTGGAAATATTTTGAACTTCTCTTGCTTTTATTTGTCATGTTACCAGTGGATCTAGGCCAGCTTGATGGCAGTTTTTGTGGGCAGTATAGGTGTAGGAGGGGGCGCTCAGCAACCTGCAGCCTCACCAGTAGGTGTCACTATGTTTGACAGTGAACCTCTTAAGAAAAAAGTTTTGGATAGTTCAGTTTCATTGTTACATTTTCATGCAAACACCTTGTAGCTCTCTCCGGAAAACTGAAGGAATCAGATATAATAAACGTTACAGTGATGTTCAATGGATGAACTGGCAACACAAAGAAGTTATTTGTAATCTATGAGCAAATCAACTTTTGATCATCTATGTTATAAAAGGGAAGTGGACTCTGTGCGTGTGTGTGTGTCTTGGACATCACACAAAATCTAGAAAAAGCTGACTGCTTCAGTTTGGCACACTTATGTGTTTCTGGTCAAAGAAGAGACTAATGAAGACCAGTATTTTGGGAGCTAGTGATAATTTTGGAATACAAGAGTCTTACAATCATGTTGCTATGCCCAGAATCATAGAATCATAGAACTGAAGTGGGTTACCTAGCAACAGAGAAACAATAAGGCCACACTACCATGGTGTCCAATTTCTTGTGCAGAAACAGACGTGCCAGCTGAGAGGTTATTAAACTGAAAATGCCAGTGGAATTAACCAAGAAAGTAAAGGAATGAACGCCATCAGAGGTAAGTTTATTACATAACAACTGCCACATCTAGAACCCATGGTTCCCACATCTAGAACCCATGGTTCCTTCCAGGTCAGTGCGCTCGTCCTTTGTACACGGTGTCTTGGCAGAAAGTGCTCCCTGTTGTTTGCCTCAGTGGTCTATGGTTGTGTATACATAACGCGGACACTGTAAACCTAATCTATGTCAACACTCAAACACTACACATACAGTATAATGACAATATGAGTGCTGTACAGGTCCGCATTGTTCACATTTTATACTTTGGATGAACGCTAACAGCAGGGTGTTTTCTCAGATATATTTTTCCATTTCCAATCCACTGCTCAGTATTGTACCTCTGTACTTTGTTCTTCTTCTCTTTACAATTTCAGCTTTACTTGTGTAGAAGTTTGGTCCTCATCCGTCCTTGTTTTCCAGTTTTGGACACAGATGAAGAAATAACACGAAGTTTCAGTCTGTTCTTTTTTTCTCTCTCTTTCACAGAGTCCAGAAGTGCAGGTTGAGGTGTTGGGGTTCCAGAACATGTATGGATGGCCCCATATGTGGCCCTATGTGTACAGGGCCATGGGAGGAGGATCTGAACCCAGGTAGTGGTGGATCTGGAGTGGACAGGATGTAGTCAATGCTAAACTTGATCTCAGACTCTGGTTTCCCCTGGGTGGGGTTGGAGATATGGTGGTTCTGCTGATGAGTGCCTGGCCTCTGTCTTTCCGGGTTCAAAGGGCACAGGGTGCTCGAGTCAGCTTCAGGGCGGCGAGCCGTAGGTCCATGCTGATTGCTGTGTGCGGTCTCCAGAGGATGAAAAGGCGTTTCTGCTGAATCACGCAGGCCAATTTTCATGTTCCTCCTGCGCCGGCGACGCCGAAAGTTGCCGTTTTCAAACAAATCGAGCATGGATTCACAGCCGGTGGCAAAAGTCCAGTAGTTTCCTTTGCCCTTTTCATTCCCTTCTGTCCGAGGAACCTGTGGCACATTGTATGAAAACTTGGTAACGGATGCAGACGGCGTCAAGGTCATTTGTAACTTTTAAATATGTTTTTATGTTCAATATTTAGTATGAATTTCAAGTTTAATTTTGACATAAGAAAGAGATTTCAACTTCACCACAAATGTGAATAAACTTTGAAAATTTTTTCATCATTCTTGCATGAAAGTGTGAAAAATCAGTGACGTCCTACAGATGATCTACAGCCAGGATGTGATGTGAATGGATGTGGAATAATTCACTGATCAGTTGTTATATCATGGATAAGTGATGTTCTATTTAAGTGTCTAAATTTCCTGATTCCAGCTTCCTAAGTATGAATATTTTGGGTTCCTTTCCTCCTCTGTGACATTAAACTGAATGTATTTTAGTTTTCGTCCAAACAAAACACCTGAGGATGTTGTTTAAGGATCTGAGAAATGTATTTCCTCCTTTTTCTGACATTTTAGAGAGCAAAAATTAAACCAATTGAGAAATGGATTGATCGACAGATTTATGAACAATACCTACATGTGATGATACATGTCCAACCAAAGCAGAACATCCAAGTTATTGAACAAAGTACTAAATGAATAAACACATAAAAATACATGGTATATATAAAATACTCTGTAGGGGGATTATCAAAATAAATGAAAACACATCAATGAAAACTTTAATACTTATTAGAATATAGAGGACATTTTTACTTTTAACACTATAAAGGAAGAAAAAACATGTCTGAGAAGATCTATGAAGATATTAAAAGTTATAAAACAAACCAAACTTTCCATTACAACAGCTAACATCTGTTTTCATGTGCATCGCTGTACCTTGATGAAGCAGCTGTTGAGGGACAGGTTGTGTCTGATGGAGTTCTGCCACGCTCTCTGGTTGGAGCGGTAGTAGGGGAATCTCTTCATGATGAACTCGTAGATCCCCGACAGAGTGACCCGCTGCTCAGGGCTCTGCTGGATGGCCATGGCGATCAGAGCGATGTAGCTGCAACGCACAGAGAAACACTCTTTAATCATGTGACACATTATTGGAGCTATCATATGGAAAAACTCAGCTAAAGAGCATGAATGCCACTTCATATTGGAATTAGATATACTTTATACAAGTCTGAAAAAAATACAGTTAAATCCTAGAAAGAAAGAAAAAGAAGATTATAAAATATTACTTTTTTTTTTTTTGGCTGGAAGTGTACTTAAAAAAATACATTATTAGGACACTGAAAAACATGAAAGTATACCATACCACTGACTAATAACTGCTTTACAACAAAAAATCATAAGCCATTATTGTGAAAATGTCTCAAATTAATTATGCTTACACTTGTTACATTTTATAAAGTGCTTTGGCGCTATAAACAAAGACCTTAGAGTCATGCATATTAAGTAAAAGAGTATAAAAAACACACTGACTGGTCAGAATTGCTGTATCCATAAAAGTTAAGACCTATTGTTTACACATCAAATGAACAATGTCCTAGTTTTTACTTAAAATTATCCAGTGAATTTTTAAATTACTTATAATATCACTATAATGTACCATTTTCTTTATAATATTTCATAAATTAATATTACAACTATGAGTGTTATTATAATATGTTGTGGTTACTTTTGTGAAAAATGAAGAAAATGTATGAACTAAACACTTTATAATACATTCTAAATACGGTCATGATTCATTATAGTGGTTAGTATATTAATATGCCATGATTATTGTTGTAAAGCTTTGTGAATAATGTGACTGTAAATATGCAGCACTATAGGTGTATTTCAACATAATAATGCAAATATAAACATAAAGAACAAAACAAAACTTACTAACAGTTGCTTTTGAGAATCATGCCAAGTTTATGTTGCAAAAATGTAATATATGTGAAGTTTACATCATAGTGAAAGACAAATGTGCCGCTGTTATATCTGTCGAAAGTCACAGTAATTAAATACGATGGATAATAATAATAATAGTAGTCAATAAATCATACACTTGCTATTATTTTAAAGATTTCACACAAAATTGTAAAAGGAAAAAAATGTGATGAGAGCCTGATGAAAAACTAACCCAAACATATTTTAAAAAGAAAAAAGAAATTATGGTGAAAATGTAATGACTAAAGTTGGAAGTGTGTGTACCTGTACGCAGGTCTGCACATTTTCTTGTCTTCATCCGTGCTGGAGGAAGGGTATCCGTCTCCATCGTAGTTGAAGCAGTTGAATGGGTAGTGGGAGTTATCAAACATATCTACACTTGGAGGAGTCAGGTGTGTTCTCCACAGCGTTCTCAGCTCCTCTCACACTCCTGGCCAAAGCCTGTCCTGCTGCTGCTCTGCTCTGCCTCATGCTCTGCTCCACCAGCTGCCACTCACACTGAGCTCTGCTGACGGCCGACGCCTCCGAGCCCACCTCTCTCCTCCTTGTCCCACATCAAGGACTCAGGACCACCTCTCAGAGGTCCCTGATCCACTTGAGCACTTCTGCACCATCTACCAGATTTAAACATTTCAGATGTTTTTGGTTTTTTTTTTGTCAAACTGGACACTTTTCAACATCAGATGTCAACTCTGTTCACATCCAACACAAAGAATCTTACTGTTATTGAATTATTGGCCCCAAAAAAGGATGCAGTCATTCAAATAAATAAATAAAATAAAAAAATACTTACAGATTTTATTTTTATATTGTAGTAACATTTTATGCCATCATATGTGGGATTACATACACTCACTAAAGAAATATAACCCTTTACCAATTTATTGAGTTGGATTTATCATATTTTAATCATTCAGTGATTACATTTTAACCAATTTCAACAAAGAATGTTATGTAGACTTTAATGTAGAAAATAAAAGTGTAAGCAAATGTATATATATATTTAAATGTCACTGATTTCATTTTGTTTTACATTCCACCTTATAGTATTTGCAGTTTATATAATTAAAAAGTTGTTGTTTCTATACATAAATAATACAAATACAGATTTTCAGTGTATTATATTCCTTCATTATAAACTATTTATGTGAATCATGCGGACACTGACAGATATCACTGAGCAGTGGTGGCACAGTAATACTGATATAAAGATGTAATTAAACCTTTTACTAGCACTTTACTAACATTTAAACTCATTTTCCTGAAATATTTAGTGAATAAAGCAAGTTTGAATCTTTTCTTATAACATTAACTGGGTTATGTTAAATATTAAGTATTAACATTTAAATAACATAACTTTCTACTTTATAATAATAGTATGAATCACTTTACTATAATCTTTTAAATATCGAGTTGTCATATTTTTTATGGACTAACGTACATTTCTCTGATCAAGAAGTCCTTCACCTGTTCCTCATATTTAATGATGTGCAACATCTCCTTCCCACTAAATCATAAACAAATCGGAAACATGTAACTGTGGCTCAGAATCAATCATCGCACAGTTCTAAGTGGGAGCCAAATGTTTAGCCCCTGTCATATTTGCACCTTCAGCGTCTCATATCAAACCTGACATGGGGTCCAGGTGAAAAAAATACATGAACTTCAGTGTTTAGTCACTTTCTTTAGATGATCTAAAGATAGATCTATACATGATACCTGTTTGGTTTGGTATCGGTCAGACTTTATCTCAGCTGGACCCACGATTGGATCAAGGACTGAACTCTTGGTTTCCTGGTGTTGATCAACCCTCTGGTCTCTCCCCCTCCTCCAGAAGCGTTCTGGGTGGTCCGCTGTTCTCGTAGCCCGCCTTCGTGTTTTATTTTGCTTCTTTTCATAGTCTAATCTGACTAACTGTACTGGAAACATGCAGCTAACCCCAAACCAACAAACAAGACCCTTTGCATCTTTGTTTCTTTTTCTGTCCGTTAACTCTTTGGTGTGTGTGTGCGTGTGTGTGTGTGTTTGTGTGTCCACTCTGGCAGACGTTTAGTCAACAACGGGAAGTTTTGTAGATCCTATCTATAATGTTCTATAATGGCCATAAATTGTTTCCGTGTCTATAAAACAGGGGATGTGTATTTTGAAGGGCTCTTAACGGGGCAATTGGTGGGCTCCCGTGAGGCGACAGAGGCCGGGAAAACAGCCTGGGGTCTGCGAGGCCTCTGTGTGTGGCCCTGCTGGTGGAGCAGCAGCAGCCTATAGGCACTCCACCAGCGCTGCCTAAAGACATTAAAGCAATTCAGCCTTTATTTCAGATCATTTTAAATGAAGCAACCGAAAGGTCAACGCTGTACTGTGCTGTAGGTGTGTGTTTTAAACCCTTTGGAAACACAAATACACACCAGCTTTCAAACTGTGTAATCTAGTCTGTATTGTATGTATACAACAGTAAATGTCATAAAGTAGTAGACATTAGCTGTGTGTTTTAGAATTGCCCTATGATACACTTGTTTTACAATGATGCATTTGCTTCCCTCTGTATTGTATTTAGTCAAAATTTGATGATGTTTCCAAAGGGGGTGTGTATTAGCAAGACTCTGGCGATACGATACAAATCACAATACTGGGATCACGGTACGATCTATCACGATATATCATGATACTGTTAAAAAGGCAGTTTTTTTGTTTGCTTGTTTCTCCTTTAAAAAATATGATTTCCTTGAAGAATTGAATTACACCAGAAATATGCACAAATACTAAATGCATTTTTATTTGATCACAACAGGATATGATGCTGCATCACAAAATGTCCCTTAAATGATATGTTACAGACATTACAGTTTAAGATCCTGCTCAGATGTTCATATTCTATTAGTTCATAACATTATTTTTGTTTTAATCCCAACAGAGGAACAGTTAAATGTACTTATAGGATGCTTCAGATTGCCATTATTTAATAAAACAGCGTTAAATAAGAAATAAAATAGAAGCAATAAAGAAAAAAACAAATAAAAATGAACTTCTCTTATATCTGCATTTGAATAAATACCTAAAAATATCGATACAGTACCTTTCAATATCGATAGAGGATTGTGAAATAAAGTATTGCAATATATTGTAGAACTGATATTTTCTTAGTCCCCTAGTGCCCAATAGAATCATGATGCAACTTTATTTCACTGTTGCTCACGCTGCTGCTACATACACCATCAGTGGAACTGTATTGCTGCTTCAAACTGTGTAATTTTGTACATATTAAGTTATTATTACTATTATTTTCATGTTTTTTTTGCATATTTTATATTAGTTTTATTCTTTTCTATTTATCTTTTATGTATTTTATCCTTTTGTCCTGAGTAATTATATTTTATTTTATCATTTAAAGGTGTGGTGGGAGATCTTTTTTTGGAACATTTTTTTACCACATTGCTTGAAAACCTCTTAACAATCCCATTGTACCCACTGAAATAGAATGTTTGCAAAAAAAAGAGAAAAATTTTAGTCTAGTCTAGAGGGTGTAACCAGAGGAAAACTCTGACCAATCATTTTACTGATCATCTTTACACTTATTGG
>JAQQZY010000012.1:7690622-7700855 GCA_030068375.1 Ostorhinchus rueppellii
GGTAATGTTGAACTTCTGTTTTTATTATGTTTTTATTTTTCTGTCCAGCACTTTGTGTTGCATTTATTGTAGAAAAACTGCTTTATAAATAAAGTTTTGATTGATTGATTGATTGATTGATAATGTGTCGATATCATGTACAAACCTCACAGTCTCACGGACGTTGACGTACCTGTCCAGATGAAAAGCAGCGATCTCAGCATTGTGTCTTTCAAAGTCAGAGAAGTAGAAGAAGTCCGGAGGGGTTTCCTGCTCCCGGGTTTGTCTGCAAGGAGACAGAAGAACGTTCACTTAGTTTAGAGTCCAAGGAAAACCACCTCAGATAAGGGGATCGGTTCAAATAAAAGAATACTGATACAAATAAAATAGATTAGATTACATTACAAGAAATTAACAAAACATTATCTATGAAAAACAGCAGTGAAAAATGTATATTGCACATTTGAAAATAAGTGGCAAAGTAGTAGAATAGAATAGAATAGAATAGAATAGCCACTTTATTGTCACACATAAACATCCACAACTGTGCACATTTATGAGTGAAACTTTGATACAGAAGCTCACTATTGGACTAAGAAAAATAAGCATAATTACATGAGATAAAAACAACTCGAATAAATACATAAAAACTATACTAAAAAAACGACACACACACACACACACACATCTGCATACATACACATCTGCATACATACACATCTGCATACATTTCCTAAAAGTAATAAAAAGTAGTAGTAGTAGTAATAATAACAACATCAACAACAACAACAACAACAGTAATAATAATAATAATAATAATAATAATAATAATAATAATAATAATAATAATAATAATAATAATAATCGTAAAAGTAATGTCAGACAATTGGATTAAAAATATAAAGTAAACTCAGTTCTGTGCAACAGACTAATGGGGTCTAACAACATCTTCCGCATGATTTAATACTGATCAGATCACTTGGTAATAAACACACCCCTACTTCACACCTGTGCACCTCATTCTCTCTATAACATCTGGAAAGAAATAAGCAAGGTGCCATAAATTTGTGTCGGTGTTTCAAAAAACAAAAGAAAGAGCTAACGTTGGTTCCTTGTGACGTGACAAGGAACAGGGACAATTCAAGGTCAACCACTCCTCCTGAAGCACCCACTCCTGTACTTGATCTGTACCTATTTCTGTCCGGTTCTGATCCCCCCACCCCACCCCACCCCCCACCCCAAAAAGAAAACTGCTTTCCACACACATTCTGCCTTAAAGCTCTTACTGGAGGGAAAAGAGGCTCTTAAAGGCTTAAATCCCAGAGCTGACGGAACATGGGCCAGGATGGGGCAGCGCAGAGAGGACGGGCCGGGTAAAGAAGTAAAGTCAAAGGAGGTGCAGGTGAAAAGAGTCCCACGGATGGCGCTGGGTATAGAAAATATGTTAATGTCTCACTCTACAAAGCGTCATCCTTTGAGAAATCAAAAGAGAGCGGTGCAGTCCGCCATCAAATTGCTATCTTCATACAGAAAAGCTGCATATTTTAGTTACTTTGTCCTGCCTGTCTTTCTTTTTTATTGACAACAGTAAAGACTTTCCAGGAAGGCGGTTGAGTGTAATGATTTGGACTGCAGCCTCTACCATTTCTGCTTCAGCTAGTTGAGGGAGGATGAGAAGAATGGAAACTATCTTGGCAAGTTCTCTTTCTCTCCTTCGCTCCCTATTCCCTCCGGATGCCTCTCTGTGTTTATTTCACTCAAATCCTCTATCTCACCTCCTCTGCTTCTCTTCTTCCCTCACGCAGAACTGTTTTCTCTGCTTTTCTGTGCATCCGAGGCTTAATACTTTATATCTGTCTCTCTCTCTCTCTTTCTTTCACTTTCGGTGCTGCCTTCCTCAGCTGGCTGGGCTGATTGTAACACCACAGCTGCATGGCTGACATATGCACCAGTCATTAACTAACCCAACATGAAGCCCAGAAACACACTCATCCACTAAAAATTCCTCTATTTCCTCCTCTCTTTATCGCTCCGGTTCTGTTTCACCCTAATCTCTCTTCATCCTCTTCTGCAAGCATTTGACAGACAGCCCTATGCAGATGGGTGGGCAAGTTCAACCAAAGTAAACACAGAATGATATTATCATAGACTTATTTTCATACGAACCCAAAAAGACCCAAACATCCACTGGTGACCAAACTCATTTACTGATGTTTAATACCTGCTGATCCATTAATCCTATCAATCCATGTATATAATTGGTATAAAATGCAGTTTGTCATCTTTTCATGGTCATCAGATAAGACCCGTTTGGACATTCAGAGGCTTTCTAATGAACATGGAAACACCGTCATCTTGTAAAACATTCATTCACCAGTGACGGTGGATGGAAACTTTTGGTTTTATGTTTAGTTTATGATGTTTTTGCTGAAAAAGTCACTTTTTCCTGTTTTTTTCTGATTTGATCAAATATTCTTTGAATTTACTCTGAGCTGTAAATCAACATCTACATCAGGGGTCACCAACCCTGATCCTCGAGAGCTAGTATCCTGCATGTTTTAGATGTTTCCCTCATCCAGCACACTGGACGGGTCGTTATCAGACTTCTGCAGAGTTTGCTGATAGGTTTATCATTTGAATCAGAGGTGTTGGAAGAGGGATACATCTAAAAAATGCAGGATAGTAGCTCTCAAGGACCAGGGTTGATGACCCACGATCTACATGATCTGTTAAATGAATTTAGAAAAATATAGGATTTACACTGAAGAAAGTTCAAATAAAGAAGATCATATTACAGTAAGTGGTGATAAATCACTTAAGAAAGGCTAAGAATAAAGAAAATTCATTTGGAAACTGCCACAAAAGTAGCACTGGGTCTGTATGGGTTAAAATAATTTTTTTTATCATCTCCCTGCAAAAAGACATACAATGATAGATTTTGCAACCAAACAAACACAAAAAAAAACCAACCAAAAAAAGGCACTTTTCCCCAATTTTTTTTTTTCTGATTTGGTCAAATATTGTTTACTCTGAGCTTTAATCAACATCTACATGATCAGTGACTTGCACACAGCAAGCACCTCATTTTCACTTAATACAAAATACAGAGAATAATGTTAGAAATGTCTTTTTTTTTCCTAAGTCAGGGCGCTGCAGTGGATAGCACTGTCACCTCATAGCAAGAAGGTCCTGGGTTCAATTCCAACCAGGGACCTTTATGTGTGGAGTTTGCATGTTCTCTCCAGGTACTCAGCCCCCCCCCCCCAATCCAAACACATGCACTGATAGGTTAATTGGTCTAAAATTGCCCGTAGGTGTGAATGTGAAAGTGATCGGTTGTTTGTCTCTATATGTCAGTCCTGTGATGAACTGGTGACTTATCCAGGGGGAACACCACCTTGCCCCATAGGGAGCTGGGATAGCCCAAGACCCTAATGAGGATAAAGCAGGTTCAGAAGATGAAAAAATGCTCATAAATCACTTAAAAAAAGGTTAAAAATAGAGGGAAAATAATTTGTGACTTTGTGGGTTAAAACCAAAAAGCAAACTATTTAGCTCCAATTTCACACAGGTATGGCTTGAGACTTAAATGCATCATACTGCATCGCCTTATGACAACCTATTCCTTCCTTTCTTCCTTGGTCTCATCTTGGACAGTTTCCTCAGTCTCTTCCTCTCCACTCAGTTCATCCTTCATTCCTGTGTGGCCATTGAGCCTCTGCCAGTAAAGGCCGAGCGCTGTCTGTTGATTGTATCGCTCTCCTCTTTTGGATAGCCTCGCTTCAGGGACACGGCTCTCGCTCTACATCAAGAAAAAATGATACTGACTTTGAACATGAGGAGTAGCGTCTATTTACTCCAGTGCTATTCAGCCCACAAAACAGGCCAATATCATTCAGTTTGACATATAAAGTGACTACGTGTGTTTTATAGATAGAGTTAGCGGGCACAGTCAGTTGTTGGATTTACTTCCTGCCAAATACCAGGAGAATATGACTTGGATGAATAAACCCATCATATTTTGATGATCGTGTTATATAAAGTTTGGACTGATCCTGTATTTGTAATGAGAAACTGCAGGTGATCGACATGATTCAATCCAATTAAATGACTCGTGACTCTAATTCATCAACACTTGTTGGTAGCCTGATAGTAGACACCTTTTTCAACATATGATCATGACTACAACTAATAATGACCTCCAACAAGGAGGTTATGTTTTTGCCAGGGTTTGTGGGTTTATTTGTTTGTTTGTTTGTTTATTAGCAACATAACTCAAAAAAGTTATGGACAAATTTTGATGAAATTTCCAGGATATGTCCACTCTGGATCAAGGAAAAGATGATTATATTTTGGAGGCGATCTGGATCACCGTCTGGATCCAGGAATTTTTGAAACAATTCTTTATCATTGCGAGATAGGGCATGGCAGCACTGATTTGCATATGAGGTCATTCAGCGCCATCTAGTGGAGGAAAGTACAAACACTACCTTATTAAAAAAAAAAAAAAGTACAAACACTACCTTATAAAAACAAAAGTACAAAAACTACCTTATAAAAAAGAAGAATGTACAAACATTACTTTGGCGGAGGTCTGTGCTCTCCGAGTACTTTTCTAGTTGGTTACAGAATTGATTATTCCGTCCATTAAGTGTTTTATAAAATGTTGGAAATGTGGAATCCCTGATGATGTCTTCAAAATGCAAAGATACACAGTTTACAGCCACAGAGGAACAGAAAGTGAATACTGTAATTTAAGAAACTGGAATCTTGATCTTTTTTTTTTTTCTTAAAAATGCCTCACTAATAATAAGATATAAAGAATATTTGCTGACCATTTTAGTACTTGACAGCTGACAGATGAACTGACTTATCATTGGGAGTCAACCAACAATTATTTTTCATTTTAAGGAACTGCACAGCTTTGTGCAGAATGCAGTTTGTGAAACATAACGATTTGAGGCTCATATGTGATTAAAAAAAAGAACATTTCTGGAGTGCTATTTGGAAAAAAAAACAGTAAATTACCATGTGCTGTTGGAACGGATGAATAGCTGAACTTTTTAACTCACAAAACAATATAGAAATGATTCGGTTTTGAACATTAGTTTTCTGTTTGAAATGCTCATTTGTTCTTTAACTAAATATGAAGGAACAACTAACAGTATGTTGGTTCAACTTCACACAGAGAGCAGGAACACCACCATTTTGGACTGCATGGAACTGATTATAAAAAAAAAAAAAAGTACCATGACTTTATATTTCTCCTCTGGTCTCTTTCTTTTCTTGGCTTTTTTTTTTTTTTTTTTTTTACTGTGAAACAATGAATATTAAGAATTGAAAGCCAACTTGTCTGGTATTATATCTGGGGATATTCCACAAGAGGAAGTACAAGGAGAGGGTAAATACCTCTTGAAAGTATTACTGGTGGCTAGCAGGAAGGCAATTATAAGGGTCTGGTATAAGGTAGACCCCCCCCCAAGTAGAGAACAGTGGCTGAACTTGTGGAGGAGATTCATGATATGGAGAGGTTCACACTTATGTGGAGAATGCAGGAGGAACAGTGTGAAGGGAAATGGAAGAAATGGAATTATTACAGATGATAATGGTAACTGGACAGAATAGAATAGTTACATTACCTCTGAATGGAAGGAAGGACCCATAAGCTAGTAATAGAAGGGTTCTTTGGTTTTAACTTATTTTAAATTTACATATATATGTTCTCTTGTTGTTTTTGTTTTGTGTATATTATTGTATTTAAATGGAATACCCAAATAAAAATCAAAGGAAAAAAAATTGAAAGCTAATTATTTCCTTCTGACATCAGTGTGTATCAGCAGCAGAACTACACCTTCTCCATGTTGGAGGTAAGCACCAGTTTCACCTCTATATTTATATGTTCCCCAACTTTTTTACTGTGGCCATAAAAGGAAAAGGAATTTGTTCCACAGGGGTTATGACTAAGATTAGTTCTTGGCTGAATGCAGTGATTCGCTCCAGCGTCGCCATCAAACTACCAGACAACCAGCACAGACTCCAAGAAAAAATTATATTGACTGGTAACAGCAACCAGTATTTTCAGCTCTGCATAAAATGATCACATAAAGTCAAATTTGGACGGAAATTTTACACAAACATTAAAATACACCAAAGAAAGCCTCTGATAGTGCCCTTCTGTTTTGCCAGTACTTTAAGTCTGCACTGTCCATACAGAAGGGTAACCATGGAGATTTCTTAGAGGATAAATATGAGCAAACATTCTGGTGCAATGATTCACGGTCATTCGGCCTTAAAGAAATCCACAAGAATATTTCACGTATTCCTACTAGATTGCTTCCTCCATAGGGGAAAAGACACGACAGTGAACTTCTGTTTTTTTTTATGTTTCTATTTTTAAGCAGCACTTACAAAAAAGGAACATCTCACTGGTTAAGTGAACCTTAATGTGAATAAAGAGGGGGTAAATGTAAGCATATTTTTTAATTTGCATCTGAGGCAAATTGCTCTATCTGTGCCCTGGCTGGATATGTGGCTGCAGTGATACTGTGCTCTCAGTGAATGTGAGCCAGGAAGCAGGAAGGCTGGATAATTACTGTGATCCACATCCAATTCAGATGTCAATAAAGTTATTTAGAGCATGGCATGACAGCCTCCCACCCCTCCTAACCCCCAGTGATTGGGAAAGAGGACAATGGAAAAGAAGAAAGAAAAAAAAGAGGAAGAAGAGATAAACTGTGATAAATCTGCTATATTTAAATGGGGAGAATTAGCATAGACGTTACAGAGGACAGACAGTAGAGTGTACTTTGAAATGACAAATATGCAGCTGTTATTTGTTATGTGGGAATCCTCCGACAACAGCACCTGTGTTCAGGCAAATCCGAGAGTGATTTGATCAAGAAAACTATTAGAGACAACTTGTTATGAGGAAACTGTGCCGTCAATGTAAGGCAACATACATATATTCATGACCACATAACAGGGTCTTGGTGGGAGCTCTATAAATGTTTGAGTACACAGTGCACACTGAGCTCTGAGAAAACAGACAGGAGGGCAGAAATGTTGGTTGCTCAAGAGGTACTTGTCGTTTTTTACTTTGGACTGCCTGACTGAAGTTAACCTTTAAAATATTTACAAATCCACAGTGGATTTATGCTGAATGATAAGGAGACAGTTGCAGTAAGTTGCCAGAAAAGGCAGGAATTTCCTTACCTTCCATCAACGTGCCACGGCCTGTTCTGTACGGACACAACAGACTGTATATTTCTTAAGTGGAATTTGATGTTGCCTGTCTGCGCTGACATCAGATCCTTTATCATGAGCAGCAGCAGGTGAGTCTGGCTCGCTCTGAGCATGCCCAGCATGACCCTGGCCCTGCTGTAAACACATAGTTTACACTGGGTGGCCAGACAGTTTCTTGGCTCCACTTCCCACACCAAGGGGCCCCGGCAGCCAGTGGGGCAGTGGAGGTCTAACAGCAAACACACGGCCTTATGAGAATATAAAGCAAAAGAGAGGACCTGCATCTGGAAAATCTACCTGAGCATACAGTACATACCTGGCTTCTGCAGCACCAGGAGGCACTTCCTTTCACTCTGGTATCAACATCAGGTCTACGAAAGTATTTCTGCCTGAAGTAGCAAAATAAAATCCACCTTTATCTCCTTTTATTTGGTGTAGAAATTAAGACAGTGTCAGAAAATCGTCAATAATTTTCAGTAACTTACTTTAAATAAGCAGTGATTCAGTGATAACACATTATTATATGACATGATGCGCCGTGAACAGATCATGTCATCCCGTAAATACATAGTAGTACTTGAACATCTGTGTGCATTAACACTTTAACCCCTGAGAGATTATTTTAGTGCAGTTGAACTCCAAAAAAAAAAAAAAAAAGGAAAATCAGGACAACACTGCAAACAACAATAAAAACAAACAAAAAAACACAAGGAAAATAGTGTAAAACGAAGCTCCAACGATCTATTTCTACAGTGAGTCAGTCTCACACACAACTATCCGCACATTTTGAAATTTTTCCTATTGAGCAAACAGATTTTTACGAATATTTAAAATAAATCCCACATTCAGAATGCTCACCACAGACATGTCAGGGTTTAGAGTTCAACATTTCACTTTGCTTTGACTGCAGACTATCGTTGACATATCGTGTAGCTGCTGCTGAAGAAATAATTCTGAAAAGAAAACCTCAGACAGTCAGCAGTTACTATAACTCTGTGGGCTACAGGCGTGGGTTCTGAACTCAGGTGTGTTATAAGTCTGATTAACACAGATACCGCAACATCACAGTGTAATAGTGTTCATTCTAACACTCCAGCTGAACAAATTAGGCCGCTACAGCTGAAGCAATTAATGTGAGTGAACACTGGTTTCATACCAATGTAAAATGAGGAAAACGTGGACCAGTGTTAACTTCACTCATGATCGCATTTGTTTGAGATTGGGTCTCACTCTTGTCAAATATATTACAATAAATAACAGATAGCAACAAAAAGCAATCACACACAGCCTAAGCTCCTAGAATTCAGACAAAACTACAGGAAAACACTGAAAAAGTCATGAAAAACAAAAACAGCTTCAGATAATGTTTTGTTTTTATGCGATAAACTCTTAATTTTTTGCATATACATTGTAAGTAAGAAAGCTATTGTGTGTGAATTACCGTCTTATGGTGTGTTTAATGTGGGAATCATCAGGTGGTAATGCTTCAAGATCAGAATTCACATAATGCCGTTTTCATCCTATGTATACGCAGTAATTAAGGTTATGAAGAATAAATGTGTAATTATAGGCCAAGACATAGATGATACACTACTAATATATACTGTACACAAGCACTTAATAGTGAATATGTGTATCTTAATTTAAAGTAGTAGCAATGTTTCTTTCTCACACAGTCATCTTTTTTCACACATTAAAGATGTTTGGGAACTCACAACCCTCATCTGTATTTCCCTTTTGTAAGACACCAGTGTTTCGTCCTCGTGGCTACAACAAGAATCCAAAAGCTGTGGCAGCTCAATATTATGCAAGAAGAATTTCACTTAGAAGTTTTTCGCCAACTTCACAGGACAAGCTCAGTTATTACCTCCGCCAAGGGAGTTATGTTTTTGCCAGGGTTTGTGGGTTTGTTTCTTAGCAACATAACTCAAAAAGGTATGGGCGAATTTTGATGAAATTTTCAGGGTATGTCCACTCTGGGACAAGGAAGAGATGATTAAATTTTGGAGGCGATCTGGATCACCATCTGGATCCAGGAATTTTTTTAAAAGAATTCTTTATCATTGCGAGATAGGGTATGGTGGCACAGAGTGACATATGAGGTCATTCAGTGCCATCTAGTGGAGGAAATTACAAACACTACCTTAAAAAAAAAGTCCAAACACTACCTTGGCGGAGGTATGCGCTCTCCGAGTGCTTTTCTAGTTTTTTCATGTTTTTATGGTCTGTCCACTTCTGAAAAATTAAGCATGTACTAGGGCTGCATGGTTATTCGATTTTCAATAAAAATCGTATTATTTAATTTGGATGATGTTTACAAAAGGGTAATCATCAAACTGAATTTCATCTCTCTTGTGTCTTTAGGCTGCATGCCTCTTGAAATACTGTAGGCTCCTCTTCCCAACTGTGAGAGCAGTCTCCACAGTCTTTGGTCTCCACACACGAGTACAAAAATGGCATTTACTAAGGAGTGTGAGAAGTGGGTGGCTAAAAATAGCAAGAGAAAGTCAGTTGTTTGGAATGTCTTTGAAGGTTCCAGTGAAGACCAAACCAGGCAAGTTCTGCCAAAAAGGCGGTATCTGTGAAGGACAACAGCACACCTACTTATTTCAGCGCCTCAAACATCATCACAGGGACCAGTGTAGGCTGCACATGAAAACCACATGAACGAAATCCCACTCCCAGCCTGAACCAAAATCGAGTTTTTAGAGGGGAAAAAAACCTGGATTTTAGTTTTGGCCAAAATTGTACAACCTTAGGATGCATGATAATTGTTTTTTTTTTTTTTACAACCAACACAAATAACTTCCTGCTTCTCACAATCGATACCATTAACAAACAACAATAGTTGTTGTTCTGTCCTGGCTGCATCATCATTAGCATGACTTGTCCGTGTAGTTGTGGTGGTGCTCATCATCTAGTTCTGGTTCCATGTAGTTCCACTCATGCATCTCTCTCTGCTTCTCCCCCACTCCAACCCCCACCCCCAGTCTTTCTCTATCTCTCTCTTGT
>JAQQZY010000012.1:7719608-7735611 GCA_030068375.1 Ostorhinchus rueppellii
ACCGGAGTACCCAGAGAAAACCCACGCAGACACGGGGAGAACATGCAAACTCCACACAGAAAGGTCCCAAGGTCCCAAAGGTCCCAAGGTCCCGGCCGGGAATCGCACCACTGTGTCGTCTCCATATTCTTTATCAGTCATCAAATTAAATTTGATCAGAATCCCATTTTGAGCTTCAAAACCATGTGTCTGGACAATGTGTAATTTCTTCCAATAGAGGCATTCTAGTAGAGTTGGTAATAAAATGTATTCTGGAACAACTCAGCAGAAAGAATGTTTTATGGTGTTAACAGATAAGCTAATGTAGTTGCTGCTAGCCTTTATTTGGTGATGTCACTTTACTCTGATTAAACAGTTATAGGCAATGTTAAATGTTAATATTAGCAAACACTGATGTGGCCAAATGAAATATTTGGAAATTGAATTTCTCTGACTTTGGAAACATTTGATGTAAGAACACGTCCCCAAATATTTAAAATAAACCCAGTTTTTATGTCAATAAATGTGCTACATGCTACAGCTTTAGGGAAGCCCCACACCCGGTCCTTTGTTCATTCACCTGTTGTGTATCTGTGCCTCAGTCAACACTACAAACCTACACCATAAGACACACAATGAGTCTAAGAGGGAGCAGAAGTGTAGAGATGAAAGCAAAGACCCTGTAACCCCCACAGTTACTGAGAGAAGCCTCACTATGGATTATTCAGAAGTACACATGCACTGGGAGGCTGCATGTGTTGGAATCATGTACATACGGCGCCCCAAGCCTTTCTGCGTACTCCAAATGGCACGTTAAGTATGGCTGAACTACATGTAGATGCCATCAGATTGCCTCTGATTGGAGCTGAAGTCATCCTTCACCTCTTCTTGTCTTTCATGTCGGCTACATTAGTGACAGGAGAGTAATCAAAGCTGCCATTAATGCCTGGCCATTTCCTCTGCCCTTGTCATGCAGGCCCCACAGGGCAGGACTTTGCTTCCACTGGACAGCAGTACAGAATGTGGTGTGTGTGTGTGTGAGCATGTGTGTGTGTGTGTGTGTGTGTGTGAGCATGTGTGTGTGAACCCAGCTAATGGATTTCCCTCTTTTCCTGTAGCTTTGGACTTGAAAGAAAAAGTATTTACAAAGATGCCAGTGATGGCAAGAGGAGTGATTTGTTAAGACGGCTCATTTAGAGACAAGAGTAGCTGCTTTTAATCAGCATCAACCCAATAAAATAGTGGTGGCAGTGGGATGTGTGTGTTTGGGGGGTGGGGGTAATGTGGGAAGTTAAGTTCATATAAAAGCTGCAGTATGGAAAGATCTGCATTGTGTCTGGACAAATATTAAAAGACACTTTACTGCAGAGGTCATCAATTATATCTGCCCATAGGAAAGAAGAAACTGCAGGAGCTGAAAAGAAAGAAAAAGAAAAGAAAAGACAGAAAAGGTAGACTTCAGAAAATGGAAATGAAAAGGATCAGAGGTACTAGGTGAACAAGGAATTTGCTGCATAAAATCT
Organism: Ostorhinchus rueppellii; assembly: GCA_030068375.1. Taxonomy (NCBI): domain Eukaryota; kingdom Metazoa; phylum Chordata; class Actinopteri; order Kurtiformes; family Apogonidae; genus Ostorhinchus; species Ostorhinchus rueppellii. The sequence goes on from JAQQZY010000012.1 coordinate 7,721,111, forward strand.
GATGAAGTATTTTAAGACTTTTAAAGAAATATACATAGAACAGAATGGGATCGTCTCAACTTCAGCATCGAATTATCAAAAAATAACAACAAACAGATACAAGCCTTTGTATCATACAAAAGAACTGTGCTTTTTTACACCACCTTCAAGGCCATTTTGTTCGAGATTACTAAACTTGAATGCACCATGCTTTACTGGAGATAGTGAGGTCGTTTTAGAAATAGCGGTCAGGAAGTGGTTAAAACCTGTATTTCAACTTCACTCAGTATACCTCCCACGTTGTCTCTATCTCTGAGTCACACTCTACACTCTGGACTATAAAAAACACCTTTCTTTTTTTTAATCTTGCGGCTGCTGTGCACAATTTTGTTTAACTATGCCTTTGCTTGTGAGTTTTCTTTCATTCATCCTGGCTTTAAATTAACACCCGTCAGCCACTGCTCCAGTCTAAAATTGGTGTCGTATCCCAACACTTCGGACATGATCTGCGAGCTCTGTGAGTAATTAGTTATCCCGCCACCCCTCCCCATCTTTAAATTCTTTCATGTCTGGATTGAAATTTACTGCAAAGACAATTAGTCTAATTACATAGTTTGCTGCCTGGCTTAGAAAGCAGTGGCATGCCGACAAACAGGATCTAACTTGTGTGCTTCTGTTTGTCTCCAGCTTTGAGTCACATGTAATTGCAAAAGCAGAAACACAGAGGTTGTGTAAAAAAATATGCGCCGACCTTATCTGGCAACACGCCCTCGTCGGCGAGCCGCACGCCTGATTTATGGTACACAAATCTCTGCGGATCACAGTTCGCACCTGATGGCAAAAGTAATACACACATGACAAGAACAGAGGAGAGGAGCATTTAACTCGTCTATTCTTCAGTCTTTTCTGGAGAATCCACTTGAGGGGCAGCCGGGGACTCGGAGTCTCAAAACAGCAAAAAGGAAAGCGCTGAATAGGACAGAGAGAAAGAGGCCTGAAAAAGTGGGTTAACAAGAAAGGTGGTAGAATGATGAAATATTGAAAATTGTGTGGTAAGAAAAAAAAAAAAACATGAATCGGCAGAACACACATTCAGGGATTTGGGGACACTTTTGTAAAAAGCAGCGAATAAGAGGCGTAGGACGGATCTCAAGGTCTGGAGAGTTGAGCTGTGAGTGACTGCAGCCAGGGCCTGTGGCGTGCTGAAAACCCACGGCTGTATCTGGTAAATTGGTGGGTGGGGTACATGGTGGCTGTTGATAAGCAGATAGAAAACAGGGCTCGGTGCCTATAAATATACTATAAATATATATAGGGAAACCCTGGAGCCATGGGTCTAGCAGGGCAAGGGTACAGAGGGAGGAAGGAAAAACTCCAGACTGAAGCCACGGAGTTTGACTGGAAAAACAGAGGGATGAAGAAGAAATGGGAGGGAGCAGACGGAGGCAGGAGTGAACATAACATATAAACGGATGAATAGAAAGAGGAAGATGGAAATAAATAGAGCAAATCGGTTGGAAAGAGGAAGGTAATGGGAACGAATATACAAACTTTATCACATCGCACTAATACCATGAGTCACTTATTCTCTTACATAAGACGTGTAAACAAAAGGCAAAGGGCGCTTCCTACTACTGCAACCTCAGACAAAACCAACCAAGCTCTGTTTTATTGCACCACCATTATAACCTCACAAATACAAGGCAGCTGAATGGACGGGCGCAGCTGAACAGCACAATACAAAACTGACCTTGTTACGCTTTTATAAGGACTGTCTAGGAGGCTTTATGAGCAGAGGAAAACACGGTTTTTGTGAGAGCAGGAACAATAAATGACAGATTCAGATTTTCCAGAGATGTGTGAGAGCGCTGCGAAAGCTAACCAGGGGACAGGGACATCGCATATACTGAGCTTGTTTCTCCCAGCTGAATCTCTCCTAGCATATCAGGAGAAAATGAGAGGACAAAGGTGTTGTTAGAGGGAGAGAACGCGCCTTCCGCTCGCTTTCTGCCGTCCCAAAGGTCTGAGATTGAGAGGTGTGGCTGGAGGAAAAAAAGGAGTGATGGTGAAAAGGAGTGACGGGGAGAGAAAAGGGACTGAGAAAAACAGGAAATGGCCTTGGGAGGGTTAGAAAGTAGTCATACATGTGGATGAGGGAGTAAAAATATAAAAGCAAGGTAAAGACAAGAGGAATTAAGAAGTGCAGGATATACAAGGAAATGGTAAAGAGTGAGATTCGCTGACGGCGTGAGCTCGTTTCTTTTGTTGGTTCAGATTTTGTCATTTCTAACAAAGATAGTGATATCAGCAACTGAGCACAGCTTTCATTTAATTTAATTTAAGTTTATATCTTGATTGTTTTATTGTTCTTATGTATGAGTGAAGATAGGTATGGGTATGTATGTATGTATGTATGTATGTATGTATGTATGTATGTATGTATGTGTGTGTATGTGTGTATGTATGTATGTATGTATGTGTGTGTATGTGTGTATGTGTGTGTGTGTGTGTGTATGTATATATTTTATTATTGCACCTTTGGATGACTGCATCCTTCAATTTCTTTGTACTTGTGCAATGACAATAACGACATTCTATTTCCAAAACTTCTAATTCTAAATAGAAGTGACCGTATTTGGACAAAAAGTTGGCAGCACTAAGGGTTATGCATAAGCTAATGCTAAATACTGTCTTGCTGACATCATAAATTGGTAAAATTCATCAAACGTTTGGGCTATTTAATGACCTTGTTGACATTGTATCTCAGTACCACAGCTACACTGGAGCTGTCTGTCGAGGAAAAAAAAAAGTCCTCTGCATTAAAGCGAAACTTTAAACCCAATGCGGCAGATGACTTAGCAATCCAACACTGATCAACAAAACAACATGGAAAATGTCAAAGCTTTAACAGACGAATAAGTTAAAGCTGGACCACCAGATCTGCTGATATGCATTTGAATATACAGTACAAATAAATAGATAATGCTGTATACTAATTCAAATAAAAAAAATAAGTGCTTGTTTTTTTGTTATTTATTTATTTTTTTTTTACCATGCTAGTCAAGTAAAAAATGTTTTGCCTGAAAAAGAGACATTCACGTGGCTGTTTTGACAGTGGGAACGTAAGCCAATGTGAATTTAAATCTGAATTAGATTTTTGGTCTCATATGTATGCTAGCTGTTGTGTTGCTAATGAGCTAGCGTTACTTTTCCATACTGTCATTGCAATTAACTTGCATCATTCCATCTCTGACTTGAGGTCTTGTCCTGAATAGACAGTAATGTGGATTCATTCAGCATTATTTTGACTGCCAGACTCAGTAAAAGTGACAGTTCATGGTGTATTTATCTGACATTTCTACATTGGCTTCACTTTGGAGCTGCATTAAATACACATAATGAATGTAAAAGAATATAAATATGAATGTAAGTATTTTAATAAATAAATGTAAATTGTGCTGACACGTCATTTAACCCATACAGCCCCAGCGCTATTTTTGTGACAGTTCCCAAATGAATTCTTTCTATTTAACCTATTTCACCATTTATTATAATATTATCATCTGTATTTGGCATTTTTTCAGTGGAAAATTTTATATTTTTCTATATTAAATTTACTGTTTATGGGTTTTAGTGGTGAAACAGTGTTATTGAAAATGACGGTGTTTCCACATTCACTACAGAACCTCTGAACGTCCAGATGGGTCATACCTGATGACCATAAAAAGACAACAAACTGCATTTTACACCAATTATTTGCATGTTATTGATAAGATTAGTGGATCAACAGGTGTTAAACATTTCAGATCAGTAGATAGTTTTGGTCGCCAGTGGATGTTTTTGTCTTCACGAGTTAAACAAGACAAGTGGAATCCCCAAGTGAAAATAAGAACACGTGACAACAGGTAAATTCTGCTCCTGAAAATCTAGAATTTTTCTTTAGGGTTTCTGAGGCGAATGCATGCAGTGCACACTGCAGCACCATCTAGCAAAAGTGAAGGAGTGTGAAGTGCAGTCAACATGGATTCAAGACACAAACTGCCACTATGCTCCCTGTGTGTCATCACACCCCGACAGATGCATGAACTAACAATAAAGACAGAAAGAAAACATGGTTAAAAGATGGTCTGTGTGTAACAAAGTCAATTTTTTAGCAACAATGTGGGTATGCAAAATCTGTTCATTGTTTTTTCATTTGTTTTGGTTCATACCTGACAGGTTGGGCCTCCGACTCAGCATGTGAGTCCCTTTCCCGACGTGTACTTTACAGTCGGGCTGTACAATTAATCGAATTTTGATCACGATTTTGATTTTGTTGTCAACCAATCTCCAAACTCATGTAATCGAGTTGAAATGATTTATTTTCCGTTTTTCTTTACACAACTTCTGAGAGATACGCACGTGCAATACATAGATTCCATTGCAAAACAGCTGTAGCTGCATAAAGAATCAATAATGAAGAAAGGGTTTTTTTTGAGAGAGAGAAATACTGAATAAATGCATAGTGAAACTCAAAATTCATTGTATGAATAATCATGATTTCAATATTGACCAAAATAATCGTGATATTGATTTTTTTCCACAATCGAGCAGCCCAACTTTACAGTGTGACACCGTCTGCTATAACGTGTTTTCGCGCCTTTACCTCTTCCCTATTGTTCCTGGTTCACTGTGGAAGAGGAAAGCGGCCATGCAGTCGGGGGAAATTTCTGTTTTGGCTTCTGCTGATTTCATTTTTTAGCGAAATGGCTAATTCAAATGTCTTATGAGTTGCTTAGGATGTGCTGAAACATAGATCTGTGTCATTTGCTCTGCGTAAGGGCACATACTTTTGGAGTTCAATGACCGGAGGATTTTGTACGTTTGTTCACTGTCAGAAATAAACAGACTACCTCCAAAGTTGAACGTGCGGGTCTCATCCATAAACACAACGCAGAGTCGGACACCGCCGGTTACATGTGTTAATGTGCAGATTTAATATGCATATTTAAAAGTCTTTTCCTCAGTCTGTTGCACTTAACTGAGGTTCTTCCATTACTGCACTGCAGAATAAAGGAGTGCATACTGGTTGAGAGCTCAAACAAACTGCTTTTAATGTTTCCTTACACAGTACGACAGATTTGAAAGCCTCTTCAGACTAATAAATTATGAGTTGTGCTTTTATATTTAGCAGTGTGTTTGTGAATAGCAGGACAAACTGTGCCCGCTTGCACAGACTGTCTGTTCGAGTCGTTCTTGAACCCTGAATTAGTAGCAAGGGGAAGGGTTAAAGGTGAATGCCCTGCCCTGTTCCAGTCACTGAGCTGGGATTTTACTAGATCATTACTGTGAATGATGACGCAGCCACGCCCACGCAGAAATTAGCTCGTGCTTGGACATGAACTCCGACTCCAAAGCTCATATTTGAATAAGCGCCGGACAAACACGGCATAAATGCGCCCCCGACCACCACCTCCTCCGTCCCCTCCTTTTCCCCAAAAACCCTGTGCTGAGTTAACTGAACACACATCACAGTTGGTAGGGAAGTGCTCCCTCGCAGCACACTAATCCGTGCCATTTTGCCAAGCTGCTTTCTCCTCGCTGGGCCTAACAATGCTGAAGTCACTTTTCCTCCCTCTCTCTCTTTTTTGCAAACAACAACAAACCATAATCCTTTGGTGAGCCCGGCCATATGGTCTTTTCTTTATCCTTTCTTTATCCACACCCCACTGACATTAATAATCTGTAGGACTGGGGAGATGGTATGGGGCCAAAACATTCCCCAGCATTCAAATAATCCTACTGTCATTTTTGTACCTCTTCTAGCTTTAATGAAATTGTTCATTTTGACGTATTTTCATTCCAATATTTTAGGCAATGTGAGAAAAATACTGTTACAAAATATTCAGGATAAAATGACCTATTGGGAGGTTAGGGTTGCATTTAAGCCTGTTTCAGAAAGAAATTTTCACCATCACTTTTTTGACAATATTGTGAATCAAATAATTCCCATAAGAGCATAAAATAATACTTTAAGTCTCTTTTAGCTGACTTCGTTTTTTTTTTTTTTTTTTTAATTCAAAAAGCTCAACTCCATACAAGAGAACAACACATATTAGCTTGAAGTGATAATCAGGTAAAACCCCTGATAATACTCTCAATTTCCCTCATTTCAAACTTCTTTAATATCCTCACATCAGACATCACATTAAATTAACAAAGACATGTATTATCCTCTTTATTAGATTTTATAAGTACTATGGAGATTAATGAGATACGCTGCCATATCATCGGATTTGTTGTCATTTTTGTTATGTCACATGTCTGTATTTGTGTCAATGTATAGTCTCCTATTTGATGTTTGTCTTTCAGAAAAGAGCAAATTTGCATTTTGTGCCATTAAAGCATCTATAAACAGTAATGAAACTGAATTGTTAGACACAATTAAAATTAAAGTGTGCCCATAAAAAATAGGCAACTCAGTGTGAGTATATTATTGTGCCACTTAAGCAGCACATTTCAAGTGAAAGACAATTACATGCTGTCATCGTTTCTAAATTACGTTCATTTCTAAGACGACTAAGGCTGTTTGACGGCAGAAGCTGACTGGGAATGTCTGAAAAAAAAGAAAGCTGTCAGTGTAGTCCATTTCATGTGGGCAACAAGGCAAGGATTCATGTTGAGACACGGGTGTTTTGGGGAGTTTTAGTAATCTCCCTATCTGAGGTTGGTTGCATCACTTGTTTTGACTATCCCGTCTCCTTCTTTTCCTCTGAAGACGATGACAGTAGCGGTACTCGGGGGAGAATATGCAGATATTGAATTGTAAGAGAAGAGTTTTCTACTTTAATCAAGCTCATCCACTATGCAGCAGTGGGGAACAGATGTTGTTTAATCTGCATCTATACCATAGGCAGAACGCTGACAGCTGCGGTTCACACAACCTCTTTCTCGCCACAACCTTAGTCGCCACTCTGCTGTTTGCTAATTACGTATCACAACATGCCCTCATAATGCCATGTTCCTGAACATCTCCCTCAGAGGGTGACTCTTCATGGGGAGAAGAAAGCCTAATTAGATCAAGTGTCCATCTGCTGAAAGGGAGAGGTGGCGGGAGGGGTGAAGAAATGAGATAAACGCAGTAAAAAAGTAACGCCCAAAGACCTCGCAGTGCTGTAATTAAACCTGACAATCAGGAATGTTGGAGAGCGACGGGTGAACATGGTATTTTACCTCCTGCTTCATTACAGTCTAATGATCCCCCCAAGGTGTTTTCCCTGACACTAACTACAGCTTATAAAAGGGATCAGTTTCTGCCGCCGGGACAGTGTGAAGCAAAGAGGAGCTTTAATGGCTGGAGAAGGTGAAGACAGAAAGCACGGAGGGAAGATCACAACGCAGAGCTGTACGGCCCAGACCCGGGCTCCAGCACACTATAAAACGCTGGATACTTCTGTAAAACTAGAGCTGTCTTGCTTTGTAGCAGGATAACAGACAGAGTCTTTTATTTGTATCAAAGTACTGGGCTGTGTCTGCAGGCCCTCACAGTGACTAAAGTTAAAGTTAAAATACAGAGAAGTTGAGTTCTGAAGGTCATGTACTGTATCTTGGCTACGCATACACAACCTCACTCCTTTCAGTCAAACTGTTGAATCTAAGTGTGTTCTCCTTCTATAATTAATAAGCCCAGTGCTACTTTCACTCCCAAAACTGTTTAGATCAGTTTCATTTAGAGCGCCACTTCTAAAATATTTTCAGCTCAATACATAAAAGACACATGTCTCCTCAGGGCTCAAAGCGACAATAAACACTCTGTCACATGCTGCCATAAATCCACATTTTTACTGACACGACCACTGTAAAAACAAAGTGGAAAAAAAATGCACCTTGCAGGAATGTTGGAATATCAATCCAAGACTGTTATCTTCTCAACAACACATGGTCAATAGTAACAGACCCATGAAACCATTAACCCATACAGACCCAGTGATGCTTTTGTGATCATTTTTCTGTAGATTTAACCTTTTTGTAAGTCATTTATCAGCGTCTTCATATACTATTATCCACTCTATTTTAAATTTTTTCAGTGAAAATCATATAATTTCCCATATTTAATTTACTGATCATGTCGATGTTCATCAAAGCTCAAAGTAAATTCAAAGGTTCTTAAATTAAAAACACGGAAAACTGAAGAAAAATTGATCTTTTCAGTAAAGATATCAATAACTGGACATAAAAACCAGCATTTCTATCCACTGTCATTTATCACAACCCATGGGTTTTACCAGTGAATCAATGTTGTAGAACACAGGTGTCAAACATGTGGCCCAGGGGCCAAATCCCTCCCGCCAAAGGGTCCAGTCCGGCCCCTGGGATGAATTTGTGAAAATGACAAAATACAAAAATGGCACTGAAAATATTAAGGATCAAGGATGTTCAAATCATTTTAGGTCTCAATCTAAAGTGGACCAGACCAGTCACATATTATCAGATTTTTGTCTTAGTTTTAGTGTAAAAAAAAAAAAAAGGAACATAATATCAAAATATTTACATTTACAGACGAGCCTTTTATTTATTTATTTTTTTTAAGTGCATAACCTGAAATCTCTTACTAGAAATCTGTGGAATTTTAATACTATTCTGCCTGTTATTTAATCTTTTGTGTATTTGTAGATTCACTGTGATCTGTAAGTTGTGATGCACACGTATAAATAATAAACTTAATAAATGTAATATAGTTAAAATTGCACTTATTTTACTTTAGAATTTTCAGTTTGTTCATATTTGTTTATGAAATGTTCAGTACAATTCGTAGATGGAAACATTTTCATTATGGAATTTTACTTTTTCACTCAAAAGTTATTATCCTATTATTTACATAATTTTACTGGTCCCGCCCACTTTATACCATATTAGGCTGTATGTGGCCCCTGAACTAAAATGAGTTTGATGCCCTTGTTGTAAAAGATGACAGTGTTTCCACATTCACTATGGAGCCTCTAAACGTCCAAATGGATCATATTTGATGACCATGAAAAGATGACAAACTGCATTTTACGTCAGTTATTTACATGGATTGATACAATTAGTGGATCAGAAGTTATTAAACCTTTTAGATCAGCTGATGCTTTCAGCCGCCAGTTGCTGTTTGGGCCTTTAAGGGTTAAATATAAGCCAGTAGTTTGTCATTTGGTCATGACAACATTGTTTTTTTGGAGCAGAAAGTGATCATATTTGGACAGTGGCAGAGCTGTAACAGACCATGAGTGAGATAATGCTAAAAACACTGACTTACAGATAAGGTAAAACTGCAAACTTAATCAAGCACTGCCTTATTTTACAGTCTAATTATAACTTAAGCGAAACTACAGTCAAACGGTATGTCAGGAAAAAAGTGTGTTTTATTAAATAAATGTAAAGTTTACACACAAGCTGTCATACAGACCTGTCAATCAAAGCCTGACATAATGACTCCTGAAGAAAAGTGACTTTTTTTTTTTTTTTTAAAGAGAGAATTCAAGGTAAGTATATCCCAGCCAGGGCTTTTTGGATTGTTTTTTGAGTCAGGGGTATTAAAACTTTAACTCTTTGATGCCGATTGTTGCAAATTCACATCAAACCCCCTCCAAAATGTAACCAAATTATTATCTATGTGAAAGTAAAAACACAAGTGAATTTTTTTTTCCAATAATTGAACCTACATTCAGGCATCAAGGGGTTAAGATAGACACAGTACTTCAGGGGTGTCAAACTCATTTTAGTTCAGGGGCCACATTGACCTAAATTTGATCTGCAGTGGGCCGAACTAGTAAAATAATAACATAATAATATATAAATTATGTCAACTCAAACCTTTTCTCTATGTTTTAAAATAAAAAAAAGTATATTATGAAAATGTTTACATTTATAAACAATCCTTTCGAACAATGTGAATAACATGAACAAACTGAAAAAAATAAGTGTAATTTAACAATATTTTGTCTCCGTTTATCATTTCCATATGTTCCTTATAACTTACAGATCAAATACACAAAATAACAACAGGCACAATCTTGTTAAAACTGTACTTACTCCTCTTAAGACATTTCAGGTTGTTCATATTTGTTCAGGTTATTCGCAGTTTTGGCAAAATTATACTTTTAGTGTAAATATATGAAGTTTTACTGTTACATGTTTGACAAGGTTATGTGCAAATATTTATCATTATGTAACTTTTTTTTTTTTAAAAAAAAGATACCTGTATAAAAAACAAAACTCTAAAAACATCCATGGAAAATAATAACAAAGGAATTATTGTACTATTTTTAATCTGCGGTCATCTCCATTCCTGTAAATGTACTTTGTATTTACAAAGAAAAATATTTGGAGTTGTCATTATTTATATGTTATTATGATATTTTACTGGTCCTGCCCACTGGAGATTGTGTTGATCTCATTGTGGAACCTGATCTAAAAGGATAGTTCATATCTTAGTGTAACTTTTGCATTTCACAAATTCATCCCAGGTCGAACTGGACCCTTTGGCGGGCTGGATTTGGCCCCCGGGCCGCATGTTTGACCCCTGTGATTTAGATAATTCCCCTTATTGCATTATTTTAGTTGCTTTCATTTTGTGTCTTTTACATGATATTTGTCTTGTTACATCATTTTTCTCAATTTCATCTTGTTACATTTATTGAGTCTCTTCCATCTTATTGCTCCTCTTATACACATCATATCTTACATCTTATCTTATTATATTGGGATTTATTATATTCTGCCAAGTAACAACAAAGAGCCCTAAAATCCAGTTTGGGAATGACAGCTTTAGTGTATTTTACCATCAAGATGTCATCTCAACTCAATGGAAATGATGACATACAAGCTCCGTCTACAACAGCACAAGGGTGTAAAGAACTGGAAAACATGGGACTTTTTCATTCAATCTGGGGACGGTAAACAGTCAGCAAATGTGTGAATGTACCTGTGACCATTTCTGTTCTTGTTTGTTCTGTGTCTTGCATTAAAACAATAAAAATCAAGTAAAAAATGGAGGTACAGACACCGACTAAATGCTTATTTCTTGAGATGGTAGACAAAACTGATGTGGATATGTGATAACCAGCTGGACCTTCTGTTTGAGGAGCTGAGAAAAACAAACTGAAGTCAGGTCTGATGCTCTTACTCTGTTATTTCTTCACTTGCTCGTAAGTGGAATAAACAGCTCTGAGTGTAAGCGAGTCCATCATTCTTGGCTGGATTTAAAGCGACTGTGGTAGATTTATTTAGATTGCCTCTGCTGCCAAAATCTCTAACCTCATAAGATGACAGGTCTCCAAAACTAGGTCCAGTAAACAGTGCGAGTTTTGTTTAAAAGCCTTGGTTTATTGAGATTGAGGAAGAGGATTTCTACCAAATATAACAAATCTTATCCAGTTAACAGAGCAGCCTCGCAATTAAACCATTCTCTAACTTTTGAGGCGCATCATATTTGGCCTTGTCGATACAGTTTGCAATCTGAGCAAGTCAAAGGGACGGTGTTTCCACTAAGCTCAAGTATGCAATAACATACACAGGACACATGACACTGCCTTCCTCTGTCTTTGTTCATTGACTCTGGGAAGACATTAAAAGGCTCATTTCCAGTCATGAAGCGCCCTCTCTGCCTCTGCTTTCAGCATTAGGACCACAGTCAACCTGGCTCTGCAGAAGGCTGGGTCCAGGCCAGATGAATCAATGTCTGCAGTGATTGTCACATCAGTTGTTGAGGTGTTCTGTGTCCAGGCAGAGTAAAATCTGTCTTTGAGTGACAGCTCCTTCAAAGCAAAGAGACACAGTGACAGATGGTGTCAAAGCCCACATTCCCGCATGAAACTGAGAGCCGGATCAGGATTTTGAAATGTGTATGGACAAGTAATTAAGCTTTTTTTTTTTTCTATCATTATTATTTCTACGAAACAATGAATGAGTTTATCAGGGATGAACTGCGATTGTGAGAAGCCAGGAACAACTTGCCTCTGAGACTTCAGAGAAATGGCAGCACAACACGCATTTAAATGCATGCATGTGTGTCTGCATGTGTGTATAGGCGCGTGCTCACACACACAGATGGCAAAGGAATTTAGCCGAGGCTTTGATATGCAGATTGGGTGCTGGCTTGTCATTTCTGCTGGCTGCAATACTGTGTTATCGTTCCTTCAGCACAACATTAGAGCTGATAACATTTACCTGAAGGGGGCAGTTGAATGATAATATCGTCAAGACATTTCTGCTCCTGGAAGGTCTAAGCCACTGATGCATGGAATTTGCTGTAACTATATCCATGTAGAGCGGTGCACAGGCAACCACAGTGCACGTGCGCGCGCACACACACACACACACACACACACACACACACACACACACACACGGGCACATAGATCATCATACAAACACAAAAAACATGACCACTTTCTGTCTCCTTGGCAACTACAGTATGAATACTCTGACAGTTTGGAGCACTGCATGTCCAAAGTTGTCGGCAGGGAAGTTAAAAGTGTAGCACTCACACACGCACACACACACACACACACACACACACACACACACACACACACACACACACAGACACACACACGGAACACACACTAAAACATACTGAGATCTCAATTGCACTGACAGAGATGCAGAGTGAGGAAGTCGTGAGAAGAATGGATGCTGAGTTTTTTGAAGGAGCAGGAAAAAAAGAGGTGTAAAATAGAAAAAGGAGTGGATGCTCGCTTTTAAAAGACATGTCAAACTTAACGATTATGCTAATCAACTATGCTGATTAAAACTGGCACTGTGAGTTAGAATACATTACAGAGGAAAACATCAGTGCTTACTAATATCTACATTGTACATAAATCATGATGGCTGATTACTGTAGATGGCAGAATGCCAACAGTACATTAACAGATTATTACAGTGGGATAGTTGCTCGTGTGCAGCTTTTTCCCCCATCCTCACTGGACCATACATTAGCATAATCTTCTGTTATTCAGTGTGCTTTTCCATACTATGAGGGGAACATGGGTGTACAGTTTTTATTATATATTACCAGCTTTAGCTCCATAATAAGAAATTATTAAAAGAATGACTCAGTTTACCCATTAGTTTAATTGTGGGTATTTTAGTACTGCCTCTGCCTAATAAACACACACATATTGATTTAATGCAAGAAACTAAAATGGAAAAAATGCATTATACAGAAACCAGGACTCATTTTGTAGTCATTACAAACCATTAATGTTAGCTAAAAAGCTTGTCCTTGTAGACCATTTTCTTACTAACATGCTCTTCAGCACACATGATTTTTGCATTTAACACCTTTGTATTTCTCACAAAACAGCCCATTTTAGGTGTATGGTTGAGAAAAAAACCCAAACCTGAATAACCAGGGTACTGAGTGATACAGTTTACATCACTGCCCTATGACAATGCCTATCTAATATTGATCATTTCAGTGGACTTCAAAGAATTTTTTTTTTTTAATATCAAAATGTAATAAGTTGCCTGTAGCACGTTTGTAACTCCAGAAGAAGTCAATTTAGCACTATCATGATTTGTGGTGTTGATGCACTAGAGGTTAACTGATAGTGGATGTTAGAAGGCTGCCATAACAACAGCAGGTCGGAGCAGGGGAAAGCTGGTAGCTGATTAACTGGCAGATTAAGCCTTCAAAAACATTTGACACTCAAAATGCATTATGCATATCTGAAATTAACCTGAAACAAATCTTCCACTTTATTAGAAACTGGATGTTCATTGAACAGAGAATAATTCAAAGTAATACATCCATAAACAAATTAATCTCACTCAATGTGATAATCAATAATTGTGGAGGCGAGCATCAAATTAATTATAAAAACTGTGGATGAGGCCATATTTAATTTTTTTGAGTTTGTAATTTCACCTCAAGGTCAGTATTTACAGTTGACAAGCCCAACATTAACCATTCGCTGCTATCAATGCCAATACAGATACTTTGTAAAGTATCCTATTAAGCTTAGATAAAGCTGCAGTGCTTAATAGTTTTTTTTTAGCATCACTGGGCAAAATTCCATAACTGCATTTGAGCATATTGTAATTCAAGTGGTCTGACTTCTGCATCTACTCCTCGTCTGTGTTTTGAGGCTGTATGAAATCAACCTTGTGTCACAGATGATGTCGAAGGCTACATTTACACGAAAACCATCTGAACCAAAAATGCAAAAGTGGTGTTTCGTTCTCACTTTTAACTCCGCATTTAGATGAGTGTTTCTGGGGGAAATCTGTGTGCAAATGGAAACGCAAAATTGTGTGAAATTTCATATACAGTTATGCTCCTAAGTTTCCATCCCCTCGCAGAATTTGTGATTCTTTGGGCATTTTTCAGAGAATATAAATGATAATACAAAAATGTTTCTTTCACTCATGGCTAGTGTTTGGGTGAAGCCATTTATTATTAAACACGTGTTTGCTGTTTTCAAATCCTACTGACAACAGAAAATATCCAAATAACCCTGATCTAAAGTTTCCATCCCCTAGTTCTTCATCCTCTGTTT
>JAQQZY010000012.1:7747794-7761243 GCA_030068375.1 Ostorhinchus rueppellii
ATTTTTAATCCAAAGGCATAACAACAACATTACAAGATATTTTTATATAGCTATTTAACAGGAGAGCGTTTTTTTTTAATGTTCAATAAATGCAGTTCTAAATTCAAGACACAATCGTGTAAATAATCATGATTTCAACATGGATCAAAATAATCGGGATTATGATTTATTCCATAATCGAGCAGCCCTAGTACAGATATAAAATAATTAAATCCAACCAATAGGAAGAATTTATCTAAGGATCCAAACCCTCTTAGATCCAAACTGTCATGGCACCCAGAACACTTTTACTGGGGCAAAGGGGTCTTCACTGGGAGCTATGGTGTGGAAGAATGATCAGAGGTGCTTTTGTGCTACATTATGTCACAGTAAAGATGACATTTGACTTGAAAACATTGGGTCATCCTTTTATTGCATTAGAGTGAAATGTTACCACATTTACAGCATGTGACAAAAAAGAAGGTTTTTAATAGGAAGTCTTTGGAATACGTCTGTCATTGGTCAGCTATTTCAGTCACTCTGCTCCTGTTATTGTTTTTAACCCTTTTAAGCATGAATTACGAGAACCTTAATCAAGATTTTTTTTTTTTTTTTTTAAATTTTGCTGAGTATTCTTATTCCTCTTGAGGCATGAAAAAAATGAACATTTTTTATGAAACTATTTTCATAGAGTTACTAAAATGTCCACTCAGCTGGACAAGACGAAGAAAAGAAATATGTATTTACTGATATACTGCATGAAAACTATGAAATAAAAACATTTTTAATGCTGCTAATCTGATGTTTTTTCACATTTTACCATACCTGCATGAAGATAATTTGCAAAAAAACAAACAAACAAATAAACAAAACAAAAAAAAACTTAATTAAAGTCTAATAACAACTGGCAATTTTTTTCCCCCTCCAACATGAAACTGCAGATCGGGTTTATCTAGAACAGCAATGTTACAGTAATGTTATGGGATGGTGCATAAATGTCCAGTGTGTTGGCTGATATGGAACTAAAACAATAAAACCCATGAATATACAAGAGGACACCTTTGAACAGCTGTCCACTGTAGTGACCCCTATGCATGAAAGGGTTAAAGTCCTCTTTGTTATGTGAAACACCAACAGTGTCCAAGCTGGCAGTTACATACTGAAAGTGGCACATTTTTACAAAGATGAATGGAGATCTACTTGGTTCTTCAAAAGGCAGGGCTGGCCTCAGTAATTTCACATGTTCTACTTGATTCTTGCCACAAAGGATCCACAGGTGCACCCAGGGCTAATCATCATCCAAAACTGATGTGATTGGTTCACTGGAATCCAAACAAGCCAGAGGACTTTTTCCCCTATGTTTTCTCTTAATGGATACTTCCAGTCATTCCTCCTGCACCGGTACACTTAGGTCCAGTTATTCAAGACATCATTGCCTAGATGTGCATGAGAGATTGGATTCATGAGAATGGGATGATATGGGACAAGCACCTTCATGCCTCTGGTCATAGAAGACCACTGACAAAGACATAGGAATAAAATGTTAAAACAAAAACATAGCACTAAAACCAGTCTAAGTCAATAATGACTTCTTTACTATTTGCAAGACTTAAAAAACTTTTACAACTGTAGTAAGAGCAATTTCACTGCCATATATTTTACTGCAATTTATCAGAAATGACAATGAGTGTACAGTACCAACTCTGAAATGACTAATGTTCCTCTACTTCCACACTAGGCTCTGTAACATCATGAGACTGTAAAATATAAAACCAGCAAATCACACCAAAACACAACACGATCTAAGCGATACAGCGGTCTAGGTAGTTTTAAATGGAAAAAAATCTAAGAAAATCAATCACATAGATGTGTCATAAAATGACACAGTATTGCCTTTGGGCTGCAGACCTCCAAAATGGCAATAAAGGATGGGCCGTGTCGTCTGAGGTGAAATGCCTTTGCGACATTCGGCTCTGACACAGCAAAGTGATCGGCCTTCAATCGAAGATCAAGGTTGAGCTGAAATGAAAGCAATTTGATACAGCCAGAGAGGAAAATGAGGAAATGAGATTGATGTTTCAAGGAGAATCAGTAGATAGTGGACACGAAGGAAGTCAATCACGGTATATAGCGACGTAGAGGTTTTATGCTGAAACGGCACTCTGCTTCATTACAGTACAAACACAGACTGCGCTTTTTTTGAAGAAACGGGACCCTGCGTGGTAGAGCCGGAGAGATAAGAGGGCAGTTTAACCAGAGGATCAATAGGTCGACCAAGAGCTATTTTTTAATATGACGCGTAAAACCCACTTACGCTGGAAAAGCAAAATAACTTACTTCATGGGTTTGAAAAGAGCTTGTCCATAGTTCTGGAAGGTCATGATGAGCTTTAGCTGGGTGCCTCCAGACTTCATAGCTGGTGACGTAAAACAGAAAACACCAATATTAGCAAAGTTTTAACTGACAGTAAACCACAACAGTATTGTAGTCATAGCAAATATGTTCCCTCATATTCTGTAATTAACTAATACACAATTTTACCCTGTGAACCAGACACATCTGCCTGAAGGCAAATGAATCACTGTGGTGAATCTGGCACGGTTCCATGAACCAGAACAACCGCGACCATTATTCTGCTAAGAGCCCATGAAGGCCTGCCACCTGCTGCCCTTTGACTGGAGTATTGTCTTTTATATATCGTTAGCCTCAGAGCATAATTGTTTAAGTCATATACTATACGGACAAAAGTATTGGGACACATTGAATTCAGGTGTTTCTTTTCTAATAGGGGTCTAGGATGCAAAATAATAATAATAAATGTCATAATATAGTTTTGTGTTGTCACTAATATCATATTTATTATTGATATTGATGTTCATATCCTAAATCAGCGTGAACAGGACATTTTATGAGCTGTGGTCATGACGTGCTCCAATATTTTTGTCCATATAGTTTATAAACATCAACATATCCTTAATGTTTAGCGGGAGATTTTTCTTCCTACAGTAAGTGAGGTGGTTAGTTGTCAAATGAAATTATTATTTACAGTTAGAACATGAAAAATATTTTAGAAATTTAGAGGTAGAACATTTAAAATTATAATCATGGATAAAAACAATAAATAAATACATGTATGTTTAAAGTAATCAAGTAAAAACTATCTCTGAAGTGTTTTGGAAGCAACGATAGCAATTTAAACAAAATTAACCAATGCAATGTAATATTTATCTCAATGCAGAACTATATTATGACGTTTGCCATTATTGTTTTGCAGCCCAGACCCTTGTTAGAAAAGAAATACCTGAATTGAACATGTCCCAATACTTTTGTCCGTATAATGTATGACTTAGGCAGTTAAGCTCTGAGGCTAATGGTATGTACAACAGCCTACGGGTCCTGCAGCTCCTGAGCACACACAGACAGCTTTAAGTTTTGTTCCGTATTTGACAGATATGTGAATAATGAATAATGTGTTCTGTCTTTACGCCCCTGATGTATGTGACGGACCTGTATGTAGCTTAAAATCCCCCACATTCACAGACCTCGCTGCTTGTTTCCTTGTACTTATTTCAGATCGCACATCCCCCACTTGCCTTTGCTGCAGATCTTGATTTGCTTAACTGTCAGTCAATTAGCCAAGGAGATGCAGGTTCAGTCAGTAGTAGATCTGATAACTGCAGCAGTGTTAGGGTTTTCATACGTGCTATACAGGTTTTCATGTTTCTGATGCACTGGGTGTGGGGAAATAAAACTTGTACCAAAGGTTCTTTATAAAAAGCTTTATATTGAGGAATAAAATTGGATTTGAAAAAGAATATTCACAGGTACAGCTCTAGTATGTTCCATTAAAAAAGAACAAACATCTGCGCTTATAGGTTTCACTGACAACACACTCACACTATCCGGTGAGTTTAATTTACCTGTTCACTCATTGCTCTGATTGGTTGCGAGTCAATTGTATTCAGATGCATTGTGGTCCGTGCCCATTGATAAACAACTCCTTGGAAACTTAACTAAGATGCTTTTACTTGCATGATAGTTGTCACATGCTTATTTGCCTAGCTTCATTTTCCAATGAGGTGAACTAACTAAACTGAATTCCAGTCTATACAGATGAGTAAAGCATTGCACAGGCTTTGTCCTTGTCCAAATTAACAACTTTATGCATTAAAGGCTGTGTGACATTTTCCAGCCACAATCTTTCAGCAGATCCCAGCAATATAATATAATATATGTAATTTTCAGAGTTTCATGTATACACTGTAAAAAGTAAAACATGAATCAACTGAAATTTTTTTCTTCAATAGGTCACACATAAAAAAAAAAAAAATGTTGAGTGAACCAAATTACATCACATTAAATTATAGTCAATGTAATTAATTCATTTGGTTCAGTCATTTTTTTTTATGTGTGACCTATTGAAGAAAATTTTTAAAGTTGATTCATATTTTACTTTTTACAGTGTGTGTGTGTTGTGTGTGTGTGTACATATATACACACACACACACACATTTTTTTAGTCAAGTTAATTACCTTAATTAAAAACATTGTTGTTGATTCATTTTTTGTTGCTCAACTAATTAACTGACTAATCTTTTCATCACCTACACATACACGATATCAAACACAAAAAAGAAGGCATTCTAATTTAAAGCATTCTTGTACTTTTACTGACACTGTTTCAGTCACATTTTGGAGACATGTTGTGATGCATCTGAAGCCCCAAACGTGACTTCTCTTCACCATGATAAGGAAATTCACTGTTGCGTATGTCATCTTGTCTGCGTGTCTGCTGTGTTTGCTGTGTTTGTGTGTTTATGCGCCTGGCACTCTGAAAAGACTGAGTGCTGATGTCACAGTGTTTGTTTGATGGGGGAGGAGAGTGAGGGGGTGAAGGACGGCCGGCGCTCGCACCAAACTCTCCATTCCACTGCTGTTTACTCTCCCTGTGTATTCTCCAGAGGGACTATCGCTCTCCCCTTCTGCCTGTGTTTCTGTTCATCTCTCTATCCTTCATGTTTTCTCCCCTTTTGAACATGATAATGCATTCTAAAGGCACTCGTGGGACTCGGCTCAGAGCTGGGGCAAGGACTAGAGGGCTCAAACACTTTGAAATTCACAAAAAGAGCAAAGCAGCCGCTGTGAGTGTTATTCCTTCACAGATCGATCTGGAAACAGTGTTTAGGTGGCCTTTTTCCAAAGAACAACCATCCCAATCAATGCTCTCATTTATTTTTACATACGGGGATCATGAGGACAAGGAAAATGTTTACAAAGAATGGAATTACAAGTGAAAAGATCAATGTCCATCTAAGTTTACCTGCTGCTGTGGGAAGCTGTGTATGTTCATGTGGAGATGTGGAGACACTTTAACCCTTTGACATCCACTCTTTTCATAAGAGGATGTTAGGTTGAGGTAAACCTGGGTTAGCAGCACTCTAACTTTAGCGTGGGGGTGGGGTAAGGTTTAGGCTTAGAACAGAAATGTGGCTAAAATACAACACCAGGCTCATCAGCATACACATGATGAGCCAACCTGAGGGCTAATTGGTAAAACACATCCCACATGACCCAAAGCCTTATAGCTGTGACCTGAGTTCACTTCCTGGTCCAGGTTCTTTGCTGCAAATCACTGCCCACTCTAATATTAAAAAAAAAAAAAAAAACACTGCTCAGATGTAACCCTAAAGCCTACGATGGGTAACCCATGACCTGGTGGATCTTGAAGGGTTGAATAAAAGCAGATCTGTGTTGCTGTAATTACTAGGAAGTTGTGCAGTTTTCCCTGCGTGAAGGAACACCAAATAACCATAACCTCCACACAAACTGTTTTTGTGAAGACTTCACGTTACCAAAATGTTTGCCTCTCTTTTCGTGGCCATCTCAAAATTACAGACTTTTCACTTTATCTATTACCACATTTATAATATCTACTACTTTTGCATGCTATGTCTCCATTGATGAACACTGCTCCAAAGAAGACCTAATGTATAATACATCCATGTATTTCTATCCTCAAGTTCAGATAATAACCAACTACTGTTGGCTTCTATTGGTATTCTGCCCCAGGCCTGTGTAAAGGCTCTATAATTACTGAGCCACCATGTATTTAGCTGGCTAGAAACGTTGAGAACTGTTTCCTCTATCCACCCAGGCTAAGAAACAAAAAGCAAGACAAGGATAATCAGTGACATATCTTGAGCAGAATAAAGGAACTTCCACTTGAATTCTGACCAGATAGCAAAATTAGTTTTATAACCAGTTAATCCTGCCTGCTTGCAGATACGTGTTTAATCTTTGCTGCAGGCCTGTTACAGTTTTGTCATTGGCAGATAAACCTGAAATCTGCAATCACTTTACAGCAAGAGCGAGATGGGCGACCTTGAGTCGACAAGCACTCTTGGAATGTGGGAACCGGACTGAGCCAAAAAGGAACACACCCCCCCCCCACCCCCCAAAAAATTAAAAAAAAAAAAAAAAAAAAAAGAACGAGTGCATACAACTGACCCAGCTAGGATTCTTGCCTCTGTCAGGTATCTACTTGCAGTCACAGCTTTTTGAAGGAAGCTCAACTTCCTGTGTGGCTGTCAGTCAAATAAAAGCCACAGCGTTTGATTTGGATCAAACCATGATGTAGCCGTGTGATTTGCATCAAGACCAGGTGTTCTCTCGTGCTTGTTATATTCTGCCGTGAAGCTTTGTGGGAACACAAGAGAGCACTGTGGTGTTTTAATATTCCTTCAGCCTTGTAAGGCAGTATATGCAGCCTGATCAGATTCAGCACTGCTGTAAAATAGCCTGCAGCTGACTTCAACTTTCATACATACTTGCATGTGTTTGATGGTTTGTTCATATTGTCAGTGCATGTGACAGCAAGGAGCACAGTTCTCCTCATTAGACACCCAACGCTCTCACTCTAAACCAGTAGACCCTTTTTATAAGTATGAAGCGCGCATGCTATTTGACTTCTACAATAGGCTGGCAGGGTTTTTCAATGTAGCAAAAGGATTTATGGGGAACTGTTACAAGTCCATGGCAAACTACACAAGCCAAAGACATACGTAGTCATTTGTATCTGGTCTACGGAGTCACAAATTGAGTAGACAGAGGATTCTTTGTTTTTTGTAGGTCACCAACAACAGGGTGTAAAATATTTGACCTAATATTGAAAAAGAAACCACCAGTCACCTTTAGGGAAATGGTTTTGTTGGAGAAAACACATTTGTCTTTGCTATATGTTGGTACACTTATATGAGACTACACATCCTTTTCTACACCATCAGTAAAGAATCTTCAGGAAAACTGCCCTTTACTGGCAGATTCATCTTATGTGGACTCTGTATCTGTTAAGTGAGGCCCTCCTGCTGGACTCCTTTCATCATCCAGCTTCCTCCCTCTGTCTGACTCACCGACACTAGTGATCCTTTGGGTGACCAGGTCCTTCAGGAGAGCGTCGATGACCGGGTTGTGTCTGGAATAGAGCTCATATCGATTAATCCCAATGTGGAAGCGGAGCCAGTTTGGGTACGAATCAGCTGTCAGTTCCCCTGTCGGACTGAACTCATCCATGGTCCCTTCACCATTCCTAAATGACAAGTGGGAAAATCAAAGGGAGAAACAAGACAGTCAGATGTTTTTATGCCAACACTGACAGGTGTTGTGCAACAGCCTGTGAGCACAGATGAATTAGACTAATGTGATTGCATGGAGCTAAACTAAAAAGGCTTTGCTGTGCAGTTTTTATCTTTAGACAAATTATAAAATGTTTATTGGAAGCTTTTGCTGGATTAGAGATGATCATAATCTGATTAAGTTTTGCTTTTCACTGACTTTGCAACCAAAGCACTTTACCATTCTTGATCCTCTGCTGCTTTGGGGTCAAATCTGATGTCCGTGTTGACGTTGAACAGCGTGTCCTCATCTGTCAGAGGCGGCGGGGATCTTTTATATAAGGGCTGATCATACAGAGCTGATAACCTTGAACCTTTTACCGGCACATTCTTGGTGACTGTGGCGTCCTGGATGAATGGTCTCTTTCTGTCACCACGTTGGCCGTAGTGCTCAAGCCGCTTGACAGACTGTGTTTTATCGCCTGTAACCGGGATCCTCTCCAGGGAGTGGGAGGAAACATTGGAGCTGGGCTCGTTGCTGAAGTCCTGGAGGATCCGCAGAGTGTGCTTGTTAGGCCAGCCCTGCTTCCCCCAGCTCTGGGGCTCCTCGCTCGGACTGTGGGAGCAGGAGCAGCCGCTGTTGCTGTGTCTCTCCAGCTTTGGAAGCAAGTCTATCATTATGTGCATCGAGCATGCAATAAGGAACACCATGAGAATCAAAACCCGGAATTTACGCAGGAGGATCATCTTCATGGTCTCCCTTTTGAGCAGATGTGAGTATTTACTGCAAATGATCAGCACGCAGATGAACAAGCTGACTACATCGCTGATGATGTTTATTAGACTGGACGCCAATCTAATGAAATATACATTAAACACGTAGGACCCATCTTCACTGGCCGTCTTGAGTAAAGGATTCAGTGTTCAACCTGTGTATATTCAACATCAGAGTCCTGCTTTATCGGCGTGAGTGTTAAGGCGATGATTTCAGAGAAGAAAAACCAGAACCAGGAGCCCAGGTAGAACAGGTCTAGTCGGTTCAGACCAGCGGGTGATTTGCGCAACCCACATCCTCCTCACACTGCCGATCTCCCCTCTCCTGTCGACTACCCAATATTCTAGAAGCAATTTAAAGTAGCGGACAAGTGAGTAAGATCCGAAAGCAGTGGTGGTGGGAAACGATCCGACAAACGCGCGTGTCCAAGGGGTCCGTGGGTGCGCATCCGTCTCACTCTGTCCAACCTTGATCCAGATCCGAAAGCTGGCCGGATCAGCTGGGACTGGGGCCCGGAAAAATGTGCGAGAAGCTCAGCTCTTCACATTTAAACATGTTTTAAGGGAAAGTCCACGGAAAGTAGTCGTCATGCGGTCATTCCAGTTCACCGATCCTGCGCGCGTAATTCTGTGGCATCGAACCGAAGAAAAAAGAAATAAATTATAAAAAAAAAAAAGAATACTTGACACAGGTAACAGGAGATAGAGAGCCCCACGTAAGGGATACAGCGGGATAGGAGAATGTACCTCTGGAGCATGTGTGAATCTGGGTGGGTGTGTTAAATATGATGATGAAGCCCAGACTAGATCCAGCCTTTGCGCAGCGTCACCGTGCGCAGATTGGCTGAGGGCGAGAGAGAGAGAGAGAGAGAGAGAGAGAGAGAGAGAGAAACACTGCGACTATGTGAGGCATAACTGCTCGTCTGTTTTCCTCTTGGAATAAATCCCCCTGCACAACCCAACTGTGCAAGAAGAGGGCGTCTTTCCACTGGGCAAAGCATTTTTTTCTGAAATTCATCTGGCGGAATCCCTCTGAAATGTCTCCTCTGAGACGGCAGTCAATCCATCGCTGATACATTAGACAGGCCTATTAGACCGCTCATCAGTCTGAGGATCCAGTTCCATCCTGCATCGCTGCCACTCAACAACAATCACATCTTCGATAATGTTTAAAGACTGCATGAAATGAAAACCACACAGCACCTTTCAGCACGGCGCTTTCTCACACGTATGAATGCATTTAAATGAAAACATACAGTGTCCTACATTTTATTTTGGAAGGAAATTCAAGCAGATTATTTGTTCATGTCATTGGACGCAAAAAAAAAAAAAAGAATTATTATACATCCACTGCTGTTACATGAAGATTAGGTGCAACAAAATCAAGGATCCATGTTAAGAGTGACTGCAGTAGTTTAAAAATGCTTTATAAATTAAGGCTGTTTTTAATTACAATATAATAAGGATGTATTTGCGTCCTTTATTGTTTATGTAGGGTATTTTAACAAATATTTGAGGCTGAGAAGTCTGAAGAACATTCATTTAAACCAGGGGTCTCAAACATGCAGCCTGGGGCCCAAATGTGTGTGAAAAAAATATTACACTATGCCTATAAATAATGACAGCTTCAAAATTTTGTCTTCGTTTTAGTGCAAAAAATAACATTAAATTCTGAAAATATTCACGTTTACGAACTATCCTGTAACAATAAAATGTGAATAACGTGAATTAATAAATTATGTTTAATGTCTTTGTGGATCCGATCCATAATGCACATGTAGAAATGATGAAATGTTAAAATTGCACTTATTTTTTAAAAGAAATTTCAGTTTTTTTCAGGTTATTCACATAATTTTTGTTTGGTTTTGTTTAGTTTAGTTTATAAAAGTAAGCATTTTCATAATTTAATAGGGGTTTTTTGTTTTGTGGGGTTTTTTTTTCATTATTTAAAGGTTATTATACTATTTTTATTATTATTTTACTGGTCCGACCCACTTGAGATCAAATGGGGCCAAATGTTGCCCTTGAAAGAAAATTAGTTTTAGACCCCTGATATAAAGGATCGTCTTGAAATGTAACATGTTAAGAATGACTACAGTATTTAAAAAAAAATGCTTTATAAAATAAGGCTATTCTAATTACAATATAATAAGAATGTACTTGGTTCCTTTATTGTTTATGTAAGGTATTTTAACAAATATTTGTGAGTCTAAAAAGTCTGAAGAACACTCATTTAAACCAACTCTGTGCAGTCATTTTAGAAGGTGTTTCTAAAAGGGGAAGATTGAACGCTTATATTGGTGATTTCTGTCCATTTTGTTGATTAAAGCTGATATTCAACTTTATTATTTATCTGATATTCGGGAGGAAGTAGTGTGAAGTACAGTGAAAATATTCTTGTTTTTGATAAAGAGCGTGTGTTTGATATCAATTTTGATTGACTTCAGTGCACAGTGACAATGAAAAACAAACATCCATTATAGTTTTTATTTTTTAAAGTAAGTACATTTAGTTACATTACATCATAATTTAAATACTATACTATACTTGCCAGCATTTGTTTCACATCTCACATTGTCTCACACTAGTTATGACCTTTAACCTCACATGATGCACATACAAAATGCCTGTGCAAATGCCACACTCTCACTGTCTGTTGAGTGGACCAACATTTCTTTTTTATGGCTAATTGGAACCACATTATAGCTGCATCCATGCTTACTAGTGGCTGTAAACAGGCAGGAAAGACCAGGAAGTAATAAACTGCTTGCATTTCATACTATGGCATATATGCTTGAGTAACTGATCGTGCTGTCCGTGATTACCTCCTAAGATTAGTTTATAATTAAAGGAGCCCTGAGAGAAAATAGAGGGAGATAGTGGCGGTTGTTGTTCTAACACATCAGCTAATAAAAAAATAGAATCATACGAGGAGGGAAAGTAGAGGTGGCTTAAGATAGGCTCTATGGGGGATTTACCCGGCGTAACAAAGCAGGGCTTGTGAATGTTAATGAACCTGATATGGAGGAAAAATTATTACAGCAGCATCAAGATAGTTTCTAATCTTAAAGCTTGAAATTGTACATTTGTGTGTCCAAAGAGGAAAGCGACTGGTGTATCTGAATGAGTCGCATCAGGTATCCAGTGATTAACGTCGCATCCAGTAAACTGTCTAAACAGCTTTGTCTATTGTATCAGGACACAGAGAGGAGATTGTCGTGTTCCCATTGAAGAAATTGTTCCCTATTTCCCTAAATTACGGTGTAATGGAGAGTTTACATACATAGGATTCACTGACCATTGACATTTCAGGGCCCTTTAACAGTGACTAATTCAAAACAAAGCAAAAGGTCCATCAGATCGCCTCCCCCGGTGTTTGATGTCAGTGATAGGGCGAGTGTTGAAGACAAAGTGATGCTTGTTGCCTGTCTAGATCTCATGCCAGCCACTGTAGCCTGTGGCCTACTAGCCTGAGGTGAAACAAGCAGAGATGAATGTGTATTGATGTCAGTCAGACATGGATCACAGCAGTCGATGGGTCAGTGGTTCCTCACAAGACCTGTCTTGTGCAATTTTTAACTGTAGCCTTTCAGGACAAATCAAGAGGACCACTCCATTCTCTCCTTTTTCATGCCGACGGGTTGCGTGGCTGATACGTCACCACATTTTTAAACTCTCATTTTATATGCTGTCAAATTACATTAGGCCTTCTGATCTGGTAATAGAAGTGGACTGTTGTGAGATGACAATTTGCAACTCCACCAAATTAGTAATCTCATTCTATTATTGGACAGAAAGGCAAGCAATCATGACATAGCGTTAAAAAGAAAAAAAAAAAAAAAAACACAAAGGATCAACCCTGAAATATCCAGTGTCAGATATCACCCTTTGTCTGCGGCGCTCAAACTTTGTGTGACCAAGTTTTTTTGACAGGAGCTCCTTCTGATCCCTGTCTGTGACAATTGAGAAACACTATCCTCCGATATCTCATGTGACAACAGTATTAAAAGCACCTAACCTTGCACAGACACGATCAGTAGGAGGTGGAGGAGGGCCTCCTAACAGATAGCTGACTACAGCACAGGTCGTAAATACACAAGATTTATGTCCTCTACACTTCACAGTGTCTCTCAGTGAGATAGCACAGAGGATAGCAAGATAGCACTATCCGTGTTCCTATCTGCACTATCACAGTGAAGGGTGAGGTGTACAAAGTATGCCAAATAGATACAGGCAGGGGGTGATTCAAGTCCAAAGGAAAAATGACATTTTCATGTTGTTTGCTGATATTTCATATCAGAAAACACTTCTGTTTACTGAAAAAATGAACAAAGGCACTTGTTCCCTCATATTTCTACACACACAAAAAAAAACTTACCAAAAAAATAAGCAGCTTTACGTCACACCCGCAAACTGTAAATAACACCAACAGGTTATGTTACATCAGTGTGGATGGGGTTTATTTGAAGAATGAGGAGGCTATTGTTCATTTTATTAACCCTTTAACCACTGATGTGTCTGTGGTGCTTGTTCTGAATGTATGTTTGCCAAATAGTTATCATTTCAAAATGTGCCCACAGAAAGGACCTTCTTCTTCCCAGAGACATCTGAGCATGCTCAGTGCACTCCCCGCTACCTGTGTAATGGGCTTTTTTTTTTTTTTTTTTTTTAAAAACACGTTTTCCTTGGGGTTTTTTTTTGTTTTTTTTGTTTTTAGTTCTGTTTACAGTGTCATGCTTATTTTTTTATTTTTTTTTTTTACTGTGTTTTTACGAAGTTATGATCATGTAACTCCTTTCTGGGGTTCAACCAGGTGCCAAAAAGCAGCTGGATTGATTTAGAAAAAAAGAGGCCCAAAACAAAACTACTCGGCCAAAATTCAAATACTGGTTGTTGTTCAGTGTGTTCCAGTTCACAGCTCATGTTCAACATCCTAAATGTCTTATTGATGCACATTCTGACTGCTGTATTTTGTAAAAACCTGTAAAATTCAGTTCCTCTTTTCCTCTTGTCTCTTTGTTATTCCTTTTTTTTTTTTTTTTTTACTTGTCTTGGCCAGAATTGGCCACCATCCTGACAGCACAAT
>JAQQZY010000012.1:7818454-7833445 GCA_030068375.1 Ostorhinchus rueppellii
GCTAATCGCTAAGCTACCTTACTCTGTAAACTACAGTATGCTAGTGTGCTACTGTGGTTTGGCTTGTTGGCTAATAGACGTGAGTTCTCGCGAATGCTCGTGAACTTCAGTGACCGCTTGAGACAGCGTGCGCGTTCATGTATTCGTGAATCATGAAGGCGTGGTTTCGAGGGGTGGGCTGAAGAAGGAGGGAGGGAGTGTATATTTTCAAAATCTCACTCGTGTTGAATTGCTGGAACCGTTTTTTCCAAGATCTCCCACCCTACCTTTAAGTAGCTTGGATTGGCTCAAAGTGACCCTAATGTGGATCAAGTGGATTCAGAAGATGAATGATGATGAATGGGTTATTGATATTGATGCTAATGTCACTGTTATTAAGCGAGCAATTTTTAATATTTTTCTTCAAAATACTATATATATAAAATTTTGACGAAAATTTATTAAATTATTATTTGTGTTTAGAAAAAGTTCAATATATAAATATATAATATAATCACATATCAGTGTATTCCATTGTGCAGAGATAGTGTATCACATTTTACCACTAGAGTACTGAACCATTTTAGTTTCCATCTTAAACTGTAGTAAGTAATGGCTCTATTACATTGAGCATTTTGATATTGATTGTGTCTTCACTGTTGTTAAAGGAGTAATTTTTAATAACTGTACTTTCAAATATTACAAAAATATAGATATATCATTAGAGTGTTTAGAAAGAATAGTTGTGACATTATGTCAAAGGTGTCAAAATGCTGTATTGTGTCACAGAGAAACTGTACTGTGTTTTACCACTAGAGTGAGTAGTGAGCCACTTTAGTGTTGTGTCTGGGCGTCTGTCCTCGACCTCCGCCTCAGTCTGGTGGAGTCTAAACTTAAGGCTCTTCTCAATTCCCCATTTTTCACATCTTCAACTCCCTGATCCTCAATTGGGACCTGGAACTAAACTTCAGTGTTTATTTTTGGCATGTTGAAGATGTCACAGATCCATAAAATGAACCTCATGAACTGAGGTTTGAGGACTGAGGAGGCAAACCTGAGTATCTATGACTGACGATACGCCTGTGTTTCCTTCGCTTTTGCAGAGTTCTGTTCAAACCCGTGATAAGTAAAGGAGATGTAGCACAGATCCAGATTATAGAAACCACCATCTTGAGTGTTCCTCAAACTGAAAAGGAATTCTTATCTAAAATGATCATACAGTATGCGTGGTCAAACCTCTTCATTTTAAATAATAAAAAAAAAAAAGTAGGACATCCTTACATCACTATTGTCACATCACTAGTGAAGTGGTGTTTACATGAACACATTTGTTAGAATAGAAATAATAAAAAAAAAAACCCAAAAAAAACATACATTGTCATTAACAGTCAGATGATTCAGCTGTTTTACCAACATTTACCAAAATGACTTCTCCAAGGGAAGAATGTCTCATCTGGTTAAATTCCAGTTACCAGCTACACCACCTCCTCCATCTGCCAGTAGAAATAATACTGGGAGTCAAAGAAGAAGTGATAAATAGAAGTAAAATGAGAGTCTGTGTTACTGGGTCCTTCACTCACTGCAGACACATCTCATGAGTAAACAAGTGTAGTTAAAGTATGAACTTGCAACTATGCAACATTTCTTCTATGCTGTTTAGTTTGCCACATAGCCATTATTATTGTAGTTAAAAGACATTACATTAGGTTAGTATGCTTGCTTAATTCACCATTTGTTGAATTGCAGTTCATACCATTTGTCCACCAAAGTGTCCCAGTTCTGACCATTCATAACAAACCTGACTCACTATGAAACAAACCATTTGGAATAAAATTCCAGACCGACGTGATTCAGGGTGTCACTGCATCTTGTGTCTTATTAAAAACTGAGCTAAGTGAGCTATAATGTATTCTATAGTCTGATACAACAAATGCAGATTTATGTAAGACAGCAGCATCGCCATCTGTCTGAGTTTCTGTTTGAAGCCCTCGATGATGTCATAACACAGATGTACTGTAAATAACCATAACAAAGCACTGCATTTTGTGAGAATGAAATTTACAACATTGTTTCGGTGGTGGTCATAGGAGCCCTGGGTGCTTTCTGGTACACTACAACCCCATGCTTCTGAGATTTTTTTTTTTTTTTTTAATCAATAGTGCCAACATCTTTTAAACAAGTTTTACACTGTCCAGTAATGTTACAGTTGAATTCTGAGGAAAAATGGTGTTGGATTTCCAGCACTGAAAGCTGTTCTTATTCAACGACATGGTCTCCTACCAAAATGTGGTCAGTTGTTGCGGCAGAGCATGGCCAACTCGTTGTGGAGGGCATTAATGTGACTGGCAGACGAGAAGACAAATTGAAAGGAAGAGAAGCAATAAAAAATTATTGTCAAAACCGGAGCACAGTGTGCACACACTGCCATCATATTTTCAATGTATATGACAAAATGTTATGCACATTCATACCACACATTAATATAGATCAGATACATCTTCCACCAGAAAGATCCTGAAAAGTGAATATATTGTAATGTGGAGACAGTGTACTGAAGTAGATCTAGTGTCTCTGAGACTAATTTTTCTTTTGAGTAATACACATTATCTCATTAATATTCAGAATTTCACATTTTGGCCCAAGACTATCTTGGAAACTACAGCCAACCAGCATTTTTGATTTAATTTTTCTTTATAAGTGTTTCAAACTCAGTAAAGTTTCACTACTTCTGTTCCAGAGGCTTTTTCCTTGTAGACCAGGGCAATAAATAAAATGCATTCTTAGCTCTCAATATAAGATACCCATTTTCTAACCATAGTGGGCTCACTACGGTATATGGCAAAAAATAAGGGATTATCATTCATGTTTTCTGGTGAGTTTTAATATGGATAACGCTGTTCCGTTTAGCTATGTAGTTTCTCTCTGGTGTGTAAAACAGGTGATTATACATTATCCAAAACCTCTGTGCAGCCCTGTTTGGTTTGCATTATTTGCAGAAGCTTCTATCCCTTACAGTAAACTTAGTGTTTACCTCTTATATGGTTTGTGCCCAAGAGAACACTATGTACTTGTAAAATGACTGAAGAACTGTGAAATGAATCAATTAGGCTATAACCACAGATAGGTAAATGTTACTCTTTTTTGCTTTGTTTGAATAAAAAGAAATTCTACGTACATTGCCCGAAGGCCTTTATTTTTCATTTTCAAGATTGCATAGTGGCTATTGTGGTTTTTAAATTACAGTAGTTGCAGGATAGTGTGTTTTTTTTGTGCGGCACAGGCTCAAACTTTTAATGCACTATTCATTAATGTGCTTCTTCAGCAGATAGTGCAGTGAAGATAACCTCAGTCACTCACAGCTATATGCCTCCTCCTTTTGGGAGGGAACCGAAAAAGACAAGAAAGCAATTATATCTCTACCACCATACTCATTTTCAGGTAGTCTCTCTCTCACTTTCTCTCTCTCTCTCTCCCTCTCTCTGTTCTCTGCGGCTGGTGACAAATGGAGGAAGAGGAGCAGGGCTGCAGGTGTTGATGGGATGTGTGAGGGTGGCGGCAGTAGGTGGGCGGTAGAGGGGGCGAGGCGGAGGGATATCATGCTTCATTTCAGCTCATGTTATGGTGGGGGGAGCAGCAATGACCACAAGTGCTGGCAGTTTTTAGGCTTTTAGCTGCCATTCTTCACTCTTAAAATCAGAGTTAATGGTTACATTTTACAGTGATGTGGCACCAGGTCATCCTCTACTTCCTGAGTGAAATTTTTTTTCTCTGGTTCCGCTGCCCACCTTTCATACCACCCGCTACTGACCTTTTAACTGAATGTCTCTGTTCCCATAAATAAATCAATTAAAGTGGCTATTGGGCTAAATTCTCACTTGCCTTAATTCTTATTTCACACTGAAGTTCTTTGGTCACACACAAAGTAGATTAATATTTCCAGAACAGACTGTGAGTAGTTTCTCTGTCACTAAGTAGTATGCATGAAAACTGTCAAGTACATGAATTATGCAGATCACTGGGGGTCTTTGTTTTAAACAGCTTGAATTGCAGTTTTTGGGTTAGGTTTAGTAACCAATGAGTGCTCAGTTAATGTATAAAGCAGATACTTCAAACCCTGCACAAATTAAATCAAATGAATCAATGTGATTACATTTTACTTACTTTATTATCAGCCAGTCTTCCTGCTCTCTGCATGTTACCTGTTTTAATATACACACAGTAGCTAGCATTAAGGCATTCGAAGCAGTGAGCTGCTATTGATGGCCCTTGGGGACCAACTCCAGCTTTTCCAGGCCACTGACAAGAGAATTAATCTATATGTACCTGTTTTTAATGGCAGGGGGAAACCACACAGCACAGACAGAACAAGCAAACTCAAAACAGAAAAACTCTAGTTTGACAAAGGATCAAACCAAGAACCTTGTAGGTGTGAGACAGAAATACAAACCACTACTTATTTATCTTCCAGTCGGCCCAATGATATGTTGGAAAAATGCTTTTCAGTCTGACTTGCCTGAAATAAACATGGTTTGGCTTGGTTAAGCTACCTGACAATTGCATTTCCACTGCTGGTGTTGTACTCCCTCAGTACAGTGAGTCATCATGGCAACGGGGTGTAAAGTTTGGTGATGTCATCTTAAATACAACTGCAGCTATTAAAAAGGCAGAACAGTTGAGAATGAAAATTAACATTAAGTTATAAACACTTTAGACCCCTGGCCCATTTATCTGTAGAGGCCACTTGAAAATTTGCATCCAATTTTGGCCCCAATGGCACATAAAGAATGCCTGGATTTAATTGAGCAAATAGTTCAGATTTATCCATTAGATGATTATTGTGAGTTGCTTCCCATATCTTTCCGATTCGTTTGCTAGAGGTCTGAGATATTTTCCTGGAGTATTTTTTACTATATTGCTAAAAATCCCCTGCACACTCCAATTGCAAACAATTAATTAAATGCTTTGACACAAAAATAGAAAGTTTTAGTCACCTATCGAATGGACACCCCTGAAAAAGCAACATCCAATAATTTTAAGCACCCACCCGAAACAACTGAACTTTTCTATCAAAGTCAACTGCCATTTGTCCCACCCACTTCTTCCCTCCGCACTTCCCTATTTGGGCACGAATAGGGGTGCGTCCTTGGAAGCTTGGAGCTCCTACCAGGGAAACTGAGCCAGAGCTTGGATAGCTATATTAGCTAACATACACAGTTAAAATAGGTAGACACTTGGAAAGGTGGCAACAATGGGTTGTAAGCGCAAAACTGTGTTAGAGAAGAAAGCTATTGTCAAGAAAAAGGTTTTACAAGAGCAGAGGAGAGTGAACATGGGTGTGGCATATGAGCGGTGGCATCAGCTAATAAGGGACCAGAAAGAGCTGCAAAGTGTATTTCTACTTGATAAGTAAGATAACATTATGTCTTTATGATTTTTTTTGAGAGTATGCATTGGTTTCCGGCATTATGTTGTCATTTTAACAAGTAACCAGCCAGTTATTGGATAATAGAGGATAAAGCTAACTTTAGTGGCTGCTAGCCTGTCATCAGTCTGACAACAGTTAGCTGTTCTTACTAGCCCCAGATGACTTGAACACGTATCAAAATAACAAGTGCAAAGTCCAACTTATAATCTCATGTACTGATAAATATAACATTTATTTTTTAGGTTCATTATAATGTTGTCAATTATTTTCTTACCTGTCAATGAGCCATGAGAAAAAGTTAGCAAAGGTTAGCGTATTGATGCTGCGCAGCGCTCGTGAATGGGAACCTTTGGAACAAGCATTGCGCCTTCCGGTAGCTTCTGGTAGACTGGAGGTGTGGTTTGGGGAGGTTGAAGAAAAGGGTTGACTTTTGAATTGTGTCTTTTCAAAATGTAGCCTGCTCGAGCTGTTTTTCTAACATCTCAGACCCCACCTTTAAACTGTGTTTTAGTGGAAAAAAAAGTCATGTGGTCTGGTGAATTCAGACTTCCAGAGTAATGGTTGCATCATGGTAAGAAGAGAGATGGATGAAGTGATTACCTATCATGCCTAGTGCTTAAAGTACAGGTCTGTGGGGGCAGTGTTTGGACCAAAGTGAATACACACAGTGAATGCATGCTGTAATCAAAGGTAACTAAATATGAGAATGGAGGATTTTTGGTAGGTCAGGCTGTGCATATAATGATGCAGTGAGAATTCTGCATCAACCAATGTGTGATCATAATTTTCCATAACATCTAGTATTGCTTTGGCTCACGTGGAACATTTATAAAAGTTATACAGTACTACAATAGTATCTAATAGGAGCTGGTGGTCTCTCCTCTTATGCAGTGAAAATACCAAAAAAAAAAAAAAAAAAAAACCCAAAACAAAAACATATGGGGTTAAGCAAAGTTGAGCTTAAACCGTCAGTGGAGACATGGGATAAGCCAACCACTGCCTGGCTATTTCAGTCAGCTGTGTCCTCCCCCTACTCTGAGGATTTAGCTATTTTACTGTCAGGATTCTCTTCCTCACATGCAAATGTTCTACTAAAACATGTTTACCAAATGACACTCTTGGCAAAAAAGATTATTTAAAAAATGTCAAATACAACATGCGCCATTTGTGGTTTCAAAAATACAAAAAAGATGTTCAACTGGGCACTATAAGATGCAGATAGGTCCAGCTACTGAGACAAGCCATTCACTGGAAAAACAGTTGAATATTATAAAGTATAATGATAGATAACAGTTATAGCTGTAGTGGTACATGGAACCACAATGACTTACAGCAGTGATAAGTCATAAGGATTATCATAATACTTTTCAAGGTCAGGTGTTGCAGTTCCTCATTATTATTTCACACATTTTGCATGAACGTTCACAGGGTTTTACAAACAGTGTGATACCTTTTTCAGTGTTGACTCTTACAATTCCTGCTCCTTTTGTGGAAGAATGTCATCTAGTCAAGGATTCCCTGAAGAAAAATGTGGCACAGTGTTGACCTTTGGTACTGTGAAAATGTGTGATAAGGACCAACAGACAGCATATATCATAAAAATGTCATTATTGGATTCTTAGATATGGAGGCGATTAGTTATCATAATCTAAATTCAAATGCATTTCCAGGAATGCTTTTTCATTTTAAGAATATGGATGCATTATTTAACTCATGAATAAAATTCTTAATAGATTATCCAATCTGCTTTTTCATTTTCTTATCCAGGACTGTTCATTCTTTTACATAATTAAAAAGAAAAAGAAAAACACATTTGAGATTAAATTTTCTAAACATGCCCCAGCAAATAGTTACCAAAATTTGAAATCTAACATTGGCAAAAATGCTTTTTTTTTTTTTTTTTTTCATTTTAAGAATGTGGCTGCATAATTTGACTCATAAATAATATGAGCAATCACTCATCCAGTCTGTATTTTCATTTTCTTATTCATGATGCACATTTTATTTATATTTATTTATTTTTGACACAATCAAAAAGAAAACACAGGACATTGCTTTATCATTTTCATGGTGTGCTATGAAAAGTAGCTACTATAATTCTAAAATGCATGCAAAATAAGCGGCGCACGACAATGACATCAGCAGCCGATCTTCACCTCTGTGTTGAGTGTGGTGGTACTGTATAATACAGTAGGGGGCGCTGTGTGCACTTGACGCTGGAGTATTTCCAAACTACCTGCGGTTTCCAGGGCACATTGACCTGAATATGGGACTCCCAGACAGCATTGTATGAACATTGTTGGAATTTGGTGTCCAAGTGGAGTTGAGTATCTTGTATAGAGTCACTCTTGACTGGTAACTTTACATGTGGTTAATAGCCGATTTAAAGGTAGCAAAGGAAATGTTGAAATGTTTTTGCCAGCTGAAAATGCCACGACTTATGATACAACAGAGAGAATGTACCATTGGCATGTTACGAGCAGGTCTGAGCTGTGGTGAAGTCAGTTGCCATCTGCACTATCATCGCAGTACAAGCAGTCGTCAGAGTGCCAGATCGGATTGGATCCCTCAGGCAGAAATGTATAAAGTACTGGAGTAGAGGAGTGGAGTAGAAGTATAGAAGTACAAGGGCTATATCAAAAAACTGACTTGAGTAAAAGAAGTGTTGTTGAAGTTGTTGCTGAAGTGTTATTTAAACGTCATACTTAAGTGAAAGTACTAAAGTATTCACATTTTTTTGGACTTAAGTATTGCAAGTAGAAGTAATTTAAAAAATTACTACTCAAGTACTGAAAGTAAAAGTAGAAGTAAAATCACAGGTAGATGAGTGTTGGTGGTGGTGTTCCTGGGTCTTCTTCCATCTGGAAATCGACTGACGCTGAGTGCTCTTAATGTATGCAGGTATCAGTACGAAAGGCCGATGGGAGCATGTGCTCTTCTTATAAACTGCTTGATGACTTGAATCGTCCAATGATGAGCCAGCTTCATCAAACCTGGTGACAGATCCATCTATGGCTCTGGCATTGATAGGCTATGGGTTTGGTCTGATCAGAACATTTTTATAATAGTAACGAGGAACGATTCAGCACATGAAAAATGTATCCGAGTAAAAGTATTAAATTAATCAAAAAATATGTAGTGCAGTAAAAGTGGAAGTAGGAGGAAAAAATAATACTTCAAAAAAGTACAGATACTGCATGTTAGTACTTAAGTACAGTACTTAAGTGCTTCCACTTCATTACTATACATCTCTGCCCTCAGGATAATTCCATGTGCCGTTGCTGTACTGTATGTTTGGAAGCTAGAGATGGACAATCCAATACTGAATGATGACACGTTCAGTTTCCGAGTACCTGTATTCAGTGACTGAATAAACGTATTAAATTGGTCACAATTTGACCACAATTCATTCTCATTTAATATGAAGGTAACTCCAAACCAGTTAATGTAATATATCTCCAAACATACATATTTTTCTGACCCATGCATTTTTGACAGCACTAAGCATATCCAGTAATATCTCATTTAAGAAAGTTGAATCAGTTAGGGTTAAAACCTATTTTGGCAGGGCAGTGTCTGTATTTCATTAGAAAATGAATTCCACAAGAATATAGATTCAAACTAATAAGTATTTTTCTAAAATATTTAATTACATCTTTTTTCACTTAATTTACATGTATGACTCAGTAGATAATTAAAATGTATATAAGCTTGTGAAAAATATTATTCAAATGAAAACAGTTGCATGAAGACTGATCTTTGTCTGGAGCAGCAAACAATACTGTATAATTACAAAAATAACTTTGATTAAATGCATGTACAATAGAAATCATATATTACTTAGAAAAGTCACACCTACAGAGAATGACAAAGAAAATATATACATCCACTTGGTTCAAGTGCACAAAGCAGACTACATACCATGATTGAATGGTGCTTTAAGGGTCATTTTCTTATCACAAGGAATAAAAGAACAGCTGCTGACTGCGTACACATTTGAATGAGCTGCTTCACATTTACCAGAGACCAAGTATTTTCATAGAAATGCATATTAGATCACAATACCCCTCTCCAAATGTACATTATTTCTTTTAAAGAGGAACTATGGCTTTACTGTTTTGGCTCTTCTTTGCTGTTTTTGGAGCATTTGTCTCTATGAAACTCCCGCTACAGTTTTGAAGTACATATTCACTGTTGTAAAACCCACACCTATCCTCCCCCTCCAGCCATGTGCATTTGTTTTTAATGAAGCCGGTGACAAGAAGACAATCCATATAGACATAGATTTATCAGGATGGGTCTATAATAAACTCAGGGTTCTCCCCAGAAATGTATGCTATCCTGGTGGCAGGGGTGGGGTGCCAGAAGAAACCCTCGTGCTAAAACCTCGAGAAAGTCACAACTCCACGAGATTTCAAAGGAAAAACAAGATGGCGCTGGAAAATGGTGGGCGTTCCTGCAAACCCGACGGATTTGGTAGATTTTAGCAAAATTATCAGGGAAAATAGAAAAAATGTAAAAATTAGTATAGTAGCACTGAGCTAGCAGTAACCTGGCAAAGCACCCTTGTTCCATTGTCTGGGGAGAACCCTATGAACTACATCTCACAAAAACTAGATTCAACAGACGAAATCCTGTGACTAGCAGGAAAAAAGCACTCCTGAGGCAAATGGCGATCTACTGAGCTAAACAAATGCACACCTATGTGACACAACAACCATGATTACTAGTGAGTATGCTAACATCTCCGCTAGCCAACAAACACATCCGGGCATATAGAATGAGTTCATAAAAAAGTAAACACCATTACAACCAATAGCAATCATCAAGAGTGCACAAATCCATTGAAATACATAGAACATACAGGATTTATCTCAGCGATACTTACAAGTGCAGCAACAACAATGTCAAGTCCGCATCTGTTTGCGTGCTTCTTTTGTTTCAGCTCTTGTTCTGCAAAAACTGGACAAAGGCAGACTCTTGTCTTGTTCATGGTTTGGTCACTCATTCTTTTCTTCTTTCCAGCATCCTCTGACAATGGCCACCTCTTCCTTTTCTCTGACAGCTCTGTCATGGTAAATGCCTGAGAAACGAAGGTATGGTTGGCTTGTGTTTACAGCTTTTCAGCAGTACCTGGCTGGGGCAGTGTTTGTGTCAAGGTGCCGTAAACTAGAACTGTACGGTATTGGAAAAATTTGACATTGTGCTATTTTTTTTAACCTTGCAATATCTATTGCAATGATATTGGGTCAAAACACAGTATTTGAAATCTCTCTGACGGGACATATTAGACGCAATTTAACAGCTTAGTATGGTGACTATGGCTCAGGTGGCAGAGCGGGTCATCCAGTAGCCAAAGGGTTGGCGGTTCGAATCCCACTCTGTCCTAGTCAGTCCATTGTGTGGGCAAGACAATTCACCCTCCTTGCTTCCAGCGTATGAATGGTGGTGGTCGGCGGGGCTGTAGGCATGGCAGCTGTGACTACAAATGTAGTTTACCACCACCAGAGTACAAATGTGAGAGTGAATGAATAATGGCTCAATAATGTAATGTGCTTCGGGCGACTTAAAAAGTGCTATAAAAATCCAATCCATTATTAAATGGCCCACATTTTTACTTTTAAATTAATTTTTGCTTTAGTTGAACCATAAGGAACTATCCCAAACAAGGAGCTAGTTTTTATTGAATAAATGTTGAAATGACAATCAATTAAAGTTCTGACGGGACATCACTGTGTTTTGACCCTATTATAGCTGTGTGGTCAGGACGTAAATGGTTAAACAAATTAGTTGCGGTACATCTTTTTGTGGCAACAGTTGCAAGACACTGTCAAAACAGAACACGTTTCAATGTAATCCTACTGGGAGCCGAAATAATTCCAGATTGCTAATGTTGCTTTTCTTTTTGGCACTAAATCTTTGTTTTTGGTGAGTTTCTCTTGTTTGTTGCTCATTTTTCAATGTTGTTACCAGCGACTCACTCCATGTGCAGGGGTGTGGTCTGCTCCAGCAAACTGATTAAGAACGATTGTGATTGGTGGATCGCTGTGCGCAGTGTGTGTCAGGTATCCTAGAAATTAGATTAGAACCCATTGAGTTCATTTTCCTCCTACATTGGAGGACCTGCAATGTGACTATTGTGCACATGCACATCGTGATGTCGATGCTCAAACAATACATTGTGCAGCTAAACCGTGCTGTTTCTCATGAGAGATGAGATCTAGGCCACCGGGATGATGGCGGAGAACTTGTAAGTAGCATATTCAGCCCTAGAGACCCTAGTGGGAGGGAGGAGGGCTTTCATCCTCCTCCAAACAAGACATTTAACCATCACAATTACTTAGAAGCTCTTTAATTAAGGTAAAAATCTTGCATAGTTCCCCTTTAAAATGAACTTGCGACAGGTTCTTTCCTCCACCGCCACTGTAGGAGCTCTAAACTCAACACTGGGACTTTGCTGGTGAATAATGTTTTCTGGCAGCTTTGTAAACATGACAGAGATGCTTGTAGAGCTGCTTTTGTTCCTGTCTGAATCTGAGCTCAGCAGCTACAGAAAAGAATCAGAATCAAATGCCGAAGCTGCTGCGCCTTTTATTTACATAGAGTCTGTTCAACAGTAGCTTCCAAAACAAAGCATTTATTTGACAGCAGCCCTGCATTATTACCAGTATAAAGAATATACAAGATATCATACACTTAGACATGTAACAGGAGCAGATTGGTTTTCATATCTGCTCTGACAGCACAGTGATACTTTGCTGCTCTCACTCAGAGAGAGTTGGAAGAGTGCCGCCCTTCTTGAAAGGATTTAGGAAAGCTGAGACAATGACTAAATTAAAGCTATACTGTCTTTTTTCCCCCTGCCTCTTCCACTCATTCCTCCTCTCTCATCTCTCTTTATTCCCTCCATCTTCTATCAATCTCTGTCTCTCTGTTTTTCTGATTGATACACCCATTTCACAAAGATTTCACGCTTGAGAAATCTCAAATGGGTCAGCTCTCATGACAAACAGATCAATTTTTATAGACTTGAAAGTTGCTGGTCTTGAAAATTGTCTGACTATCTTCAAGACGCCACAGAGTTTTACGGCAGCACACTTTCTTTCCAGCCACGGTCTTCATATACTGTTGTTGTGTGTCACAAACCATTTATAAAGTTGCTAATATCTATTGCGGCCCAGATATATTTTGCTCCACCTTTCACACTCAAATGAATTTGCAAAGGTGAACTGCATAAAATGTCAAAGAAGGCAAAATGCTGCAATTTGAGGAGAATAAAACATTGTTAAAACCTGCTGACGCCAAACTGTAATGATATGCTTTATGGTCCGGAGGCTTGTAATGTTAACAGCAGCTGGCTGAGCCTCTAAGCACTGTATGCTGCTGTAAAAAAAAAAAAAAGAAAAGATGTTGCTGTGAGATGCACCTGCTTCTGTGAGATATCAGTGGCAACATGGAGTCATACTTTAGCCTCCTAACAGATGTATGCGAATGCATTCTCACTCACAGATTTAAATGCACACATACAGTACAGAAACATGGACCAATGCAAGAAACATGCCAAGAAGATTAAGAGTTGTATATGTGTCTGTACGCAAATTCCAACACTCTATCCTTGTGAGGACATTTAAATGACACGGTGTCATCCCAGGAGTCTCAACTGGCTCCCTGTGACTTGAGCAAAAAACAAGGTCTGTATGTCACTTAGTGTCCACTGTCCTTGGAACATATTCTGTTCATGCAGTTCTCTGCTATTATTTGCAACCTACATCTACTAACAGTAACAAGGCATTGAATGTCAATTGTTAATGTGTGCCAGAGTTGAAGACAGTCACTAAAGGTGTTTGTGAGATATCACATTCAAAAGAATGAACTGACATGAGGATGACCTTTGATCAATGAAAATAGAGATTCATGACATAGAAAACAAATTTACATTCATTTTTTGGAATACTTTGGTATCATTGTTGTACACCATAAGCAACTTTTAGATGATCTAATTGTAAAAATGTGACATCAATATTCAGGGGAAACAAAACACCTTACTCTTTCAGCAACTAAATCTTAAATTGTGTGTGACATTACACCCTCGCAATCAGGTGAGCTATTTATAAAAGCAAGTCCTTTCATTTGCACAAATAAATAAAACAAGTAACCTATTAAAAACAACAGAACTGTCAACAATTTTTTATTGTACTTGTGGTTTTAATAAATGTGCCCAGACATTGAAATATTCTCAAATTATTGGGAAAATGGAAAAGTGCCAAAAAAAGTCACCAAAGAGTACCTGTAGTGATTTTTCATTGCTAGCTATTTCAAAATATCACGTATAATACTAGCGGTTCTGTCAGGTAACTTCCATCATAGACTATTGTCAAGTGAGTACTAAGATCCAATCCATATTCACCCCTTAGCCCTAACCCTTGGCCCTTGTACTTGGCGCTACCCCTTACAATGGAGCTGCAAGGGGTAAGGGTTGAAACATTCTCCTATGAAATGGGACAACCCTTCGCGACCAGTTATGACATCAGCGGTCATCGATGCCACTATTAACAGATGCGAAAACTTTGTTTCTGAAAGTATTGCCGTCAGTACCTGTAATCATCTCTGTTCCATGGGGTTTGGTCATCTTTTTATGGTTATCAAATAGGGATGCACTGATACCACTTTTTTCCAGACCAAGTACAAGTACTTACATTTGAGTACTTGCTGGTAACAATATGAGTACTTAATAATCCCATTACAGTTCTTAGTTCCTTTTGAAAATGTGCTTTATTACCTCCACCAAGGAGGTTATCATCGGCGTTCATTTGTTTGTCTGTCTGTCTGTTTATCTGTCTGTTAGCAAGGTTACTCAAAAAGTTATGGACGGTTTTCATGAAATTTTCAGAGATTGTCAGAAATGGGGTATCCTACAGATGATTAAATTTTGGTGGTGATCCGGATCACCATCTGGATCCAGGAATTTTTTAAAGGTTGCTTTATTATTGGGAGATAGGGCATGATGGCACTGATCTGCATATGAGGTCATTCAGCGCCATGTAGTGGAAGAAAGTACAAACACTACCTTGGCGGAGGTCTGCGCTCTCCGAGTGCTTTTCTGGTTTCCATTGTCATTTGTCTGACTGGAACAAAGTGCTTCTACTGACATTTAATACGTTGGAATGAGTGTTTCTCAGTCAATCCACCAGGGGGCGCCACTCTTAATTAACCGTACTGGATAAATACCACGAAGAAAAGTAAAGTTTTTTAGAAGAGGTCAGTAATAACAAACATGGAAATGACAGAGGTAACACCTATGTGGATACTAATGTATTAGCATTTCCACTGGTAAGGTTTAAAAGTGAAGCTTCTGGAGCTATATGCCGCCCTTAGTTACAAATCTGAGTGGGGAAAAGATAAATGCGTTTTTTTTGTTTTTTAAGTTTCACTTCTGGGGCAACACGGTGGTGCAGTGGTTAGCACTCGTGCCTCACAACAAGAAGGACCCGGGTTCGATTCCCGGGCGATCTTGGGACCTTTCTGTGTGGAGTTTGCATGTTCTCCCCGTGTCTGCGTGGGTTTTCTCCGGGTACTCCAGTTTCCTC
>JAQQZY010000012.1:7933583-7958174 GCA_030068375.1 Ostorhinchus rueppellii
TTTTGGCTACAAATATGTACTTTACAGCTGTTTTGCAATGGAATGGAATGTATTGCACATGCGCGTCTCTCAGAAATGGTGTAAAGAAAAACAGAAAATAAATCATTTCAACTCGATTATATGACTTTTGAGATCGTTTGACAACAAAATTGAAATCGTGATCACAATTTGATTAATTGCACAGCCCTATTCCTCTACCTCCCTTTGTCCATCTTTATTACAAAAAATATTAATGAATTAATAACAACTTAAAAATAAAATATACTAAAGTAGATGCAGACTACCCATGGTGTACAAATGGCAAGACATACACACACTGACCGAGAAAGTTTGGATGGGTTTACTTTTCTTTACTGATCATCTACCCTCAAAACACCCTTCAGCAAGACAACCGCCAAAAGTACAAGACCGTAACACTAGAGGGCAGCTCCCAGGTGTGTTTGTGTGTGCAACTTTTAGCCTTCCCTGCAGCTATATGCCTCCAAACCTGCGCTATAAATACTGCTTCTGTAACCTTGCCAAATAACAAAAAACATGAGGGGTTAAACACATGAGGGAGTCGACTATAACTGAAGAACTAATAAAAAGCACCAAAGAGGACACCACCTGAAAGTTTACATGATGTTTCAGTGAAAATGTTCCACGACAGCTTTGAAACCACAAACAGTTAAGATTAATTAAAGTGAGATCTGGGTATTTACTTTACCTTTATTTACCTGCTAACACAGACAAAAGCGCACCTTGTTTTCACGGTGATGGCCCAGAGGTGGGTAGAGATTGTACAAACTTACATCAGGGAAAAGTGCATTATAAATATTGTGTTGCACTGCTGGACACTCTACTCCAGCAGTGCCTTGCTTAAGGGAACTTCACAGATAAGTTATTCATGGTAGGCTGGCAGCACAAGGAGAACACTTTGCTCTATCGACTTAAAACTCCCTCATGGAGGCTGGGAACTGATTCAATTAGAGCTATAAAAATGAGAGTCCTGAAGTATTAAATTCCTGTTTCAAGTCACAACTCATATTGCACATAACATATTGTGATGAGCTGTAGCAATAACAACGGAAGGAGGGGAAGTGAGCCAGGCAGCCTTTCCATTTTAGAGCAAAACCCCCAGGGCATCTCCGTAACATGAATGCACGTGCACGCACAAACACCTACCGCTCCTATTTCAGTGTGCCCTGTTGTACCGCCTGTTATAATGAATCCATGAAACTGCAAGGCCCTGCCATTTCAAACCTGTTCAATCTCTCCCAGAGAGAGACCTCCTAATACTTTAAATAAGCCCTTTAAACCAGCCAATGTTCTTTTCAGAGTGGCCCTATTTCGCTATCCGTCTGCCTGCAATTCACCTGCCCCGATAGCAGAGGTAAAATTGAAACAGTCCTGAGAAATTGCAACCCGACAACAATTCAGCACCATAAAAGTGTATAATGCCAGCAAATAGAAAAAAAGCAAGATGTGCTCCACTCCTTTCAAGCCATTAAGTAACGTGGTAATGTCATCTGATCTTTAATAGATACAAAATCTTTTAGCTGTATAAGTCAGGAGGGACAACAGCACATTATGTTACGTAAAGTCAAAAACACTCAAATATTTAAATAACCCAACAGACCACACAGTCAAACTCATTTTGTGTACTAATACGAGGCTTTAACTTGTTT
Source organism: Ostorhinchus rueppellii (assembly GCA_030068375.1). Lineage (NCBI taxonomy): Eukaryota > Metazoa > Chordata > Actinopteri > Kurtiformes > Apogonidae > Ostorhinchus > Ostorhinchus rueppellii. The sequence goes on from JAQQZY010000012.1 coordinate 7,935,251, forward strand.
TGAGCTCAAATCGGGAAACCAGCCATTCTAAAACGGTTTACGTTCATTTCATCCAGGGTGTATTGCATGTGACAAATAAACCCAGTCTCCCCAGCCTGCCTGAGCACCAAGGTATCTACAGGTTTAAGGAAAACAAACTTATGACTTAAACATTTTTCAATCTTTGGCCAAATTTAAAACCTTACTTTCACACAAATAACAGTTCAACAGGTGTCATAGTTATTGCCTTGAACCAGTTGTAACCATATTTCCATCCTGCAATCCATTTCTCCAGGACTAATGTTTCTACTCCTGACTTCCAAGCTGCAAAAGCTCAAACCCTTGAATGACTGAGGGAGGCTCCACTCATTCACATCCATTATGATAAACATTACAAAAACTTTACACTATTTTACAAAGACTTCTAAAGTAATGCCTTAAATTAGGATAATCACATTTAGGACTTTTTAAGGATCCAGACAACCTGAACAAAGCAATTTAAAAATACAAACAGGAAGACAAAGTTAAAAACAAAAACAAAAACAACTCTCTAAAACAAATACTCAAGAATGACCTTGTACTCTAGGTATTACACATGTTCACCACTCCTAGAACAAAATTGATTCAAGTTCTATCTTTTATTGTAAAATGTTTCTACTGCTCCTTGAACTATCTGTTATGTAAAGCTTTGTATCATTGAACAGAGAAAATTGCAATTCAGACGCTAATATTGTAGCAGGTTTTTCCAAAAATATGAAGTATCGATCATTGCCCATAACATAAAGGTTAAAACTGCTCTCTGTGGTTGAGAAAAAATAGGACCAAGGCTCTTGTAGTTCAGCGGCATATTTAAAGACATTAATTGACAATTGTTTGACCTTTCAAAGTCAAAGGTCATGGCACCAAATGAAAGTCCATATGTGACTTCCTATCTATTGCCAATAGTAATTATATTAATATATTCAACTGTTTTGAAGTTATATCACTTTGAAATGTGTCCAATTATGAACCCATGGAGAATTTTTAAAATTTCATAAAAAAAAAGAAAAAAGAAAAAAAAAGCAATATTTCCCAATTCTTTGAAGTAACTTGCGATGAACTGGCGACTTGTCCAGGGTGTACCCCGCCTTCGCCCTAAGCAGCTGGGATAGGCTCCATGCGACCCCCGTGACCCTAATGAGGATTAAGCGGCTATAGAAGATGAACTTGGTAGACCTTAGCCCAAAGATGTTCCACAACAAATATCAAGTCATTCTGACAGTGTTTTAAAGAAGAAGATTCTTGAAAAATTGTCCAATGGATGGACGCCAGCTGATACCAATAGTCCATCAGACGTTTGGGCTGATAGACTAAAAAATAGCACTTTAAAGTGACTAGAATACAGTTGATAACATGAAGAGAGCTATTCTTAGTGTCCCTGAACTCATCTTTGACCCCTGCTCTGTCAGTTAGCAGGGGTAATAGACGATAAGAGAAAGATGTGGAAAGTTGTGTTACAGCACTATGACGTGTGTGGAGACACAACACCAATGGACTGTCCTACCTGGCCCGGCTGACAGACTAAAACAGAGGCTCAGAGGCACTGATACACAAAATTACGGTCCAGGCAGAGGCCCACTTTTATAGGGCCACAATTCCAAATGTAATGTCCTGTTACTGTCTCTGTGTGAGACTTTATATGATGTGATGAATTTAACTTGAACTGAATTTGTTTGATATATGAGCGGAAGGTGTTATTTTTTCAGAGGTTATTCCAGCAGTATGAATGGGCTTAAAAGGCTTTGTTGCTTTTTAATAAAAAAAAAGTTCACATTTAAAGCATTTGATTTAATACTAAGTAGGGGATGAAAGGTGTGAAGCCAAACTACTATAGAAAATTAAACTGACTTTCATTAAAATGTGCTAAATGTCATTTTTATATGACAAATGGCATTTAAATAGGCACATAATTAAAAATCCTGAATCTTGTGCTTTGCCCCCCCCAAAAAAAAAGAAAAGAAAAAAAAAAAAACCTCTACTAACAAAAGTCTCTGGAAGAGATCCACTGCTAAAACAGTAACTCATGCAAATAGCATTCGCCGTAATTGGATTTGAATGCCTCCCTGCTGCCAAATGTTATATGTGCACACATAAACCCATATTTTCCGGCCCACAAACCCTGTGAAAGCGAGTGAGCCACTAACGTGGTGCGGGGAATGGGAGCTGGGCTGCTCAGCAGCTCTGTAAACCCTGTTTGTTCCGCCCTGGAAGGTTTGTGTAGTTTTCAGTCTGTCGGCCCCACTCCCACGTCGCTGTGGGCACATCTGGGTAGTGATGGTCGGCAGGCACCCTACAAGGCAGAAGCCCTGGTGACGCCTGACTGCATGCGCACAGCTGGCACTGCAACATCTGGTAAGATTCATCAGCACAGCGCTTACTCCCGAGCCTCGCACACTTTTGTTTGTGTAATTTATTCTGTTGGGCTACGTGCCGTTCTCAGGCTTTCACTTGATCATTTCATCACACCTGTCTCCTATTCCTGTTGCCCTGTTGTATTTTTTTATTGTCTTATATATTTTTCTCTGCTCCTTAGGTCCAGCTAAACCTTACTGCAACTTTTTTTTTTCTCTCTTTTCAGGTCAGGTGATCCCCCCCCCCCCCTCTCCCAGCTGCTTTTCATTCACTCGCTGTCCTTGTCCTCCTCTATCCCAGGGCCAAACACATTAGCTCTATAGGCCACTCTCAAGACCAGTGAAGGAGAAAAGCGCAGAGAGGCTGAAGAGCAGAGACAGGGAGGAAAAAGGAGCAAAAGGAGTTGCTATGGAGAAATGCAATGAATAGGAGAGACCGGACTGTTAACTGTAATTCCAATTTAAAGAACATGCATGTGCAATCAGTCTGTAGGCGTATAAAACAGTCAGCGAAGAGGGCCATGTTTAAACCGAGCCCAGTGAACTGTAGTTCAACTCCCTTATGTAATGCAAGAAAACAGAGACATGCTTCCAAAAACAGGGGAGTGATTGTTTTGAGAAAAATGTCTCCAAGGGGCCTTGGCTAAACTAGAACTGCACCTGTCCTGTTGGATTCCACAGCTTGCAGATGAATCTGAATATAGAGCCCAAATTGACTGGAGGCTTCATCACTGCCTTAGAAGCACACACATGAATATCACAGAATTTTTTTGCTTTGAAATATGGTTAATCCAAAACTGAGGATAGATCAGAGAAGAGTCTTTTTATTGCAGAGTGTCTTCCAAGTGCTAATCTTTGATGTCACATCAGCATACAACACCTCAGAGAATAGATTAGGAAAGATGAAAAAGTGCTTTAGGAATTTTCTGAGGCTTTGGGATTAAAAGGGTATTACAGAGTACAGCAATGCAGTCTCTTAATTTTCTACCTGGCAAATAGTATAATATAAGCCACAACTTCCAGTTTCATCTACAATAAAATCAGTGTGGCTGTGTGTACATGTGTAATAAGCAGAAACATGCCATTATTGCTGACCAGTGAAAACACAAAAAAATGTAACATGCTAAAAAAATGATAAATAACACTTCAAGGGAGACCAGCAGTTTCTGTCTACTCATTTAAACTAGTGTGGACACATTTGCCTGTGTTTGACCAAACACAGGCAGTAGTTGTGTCTAATGTGAGGAAGAGAAAACCAGGAGGTGTTGCTTCTTTCAACACCAGCCCTTTGTCAAGATTTATCAACACCTAAAGGACAAAGGTGAACTGTTTGGAAAGATGTTAAGTCAAATTTAAGAGTTTTACAGCTGTTGCTTTTCTCTGTATTTGTTCTCTTCATTATTATATGAGATTAATATAATAATTAACCAACCTGTTGTAAACTGTCCTTTCATCTTCTGGAAAACGGGGTCTTGTGCTGTAGCCTGTGCCCGGCGGGCTAATGACTCAGAAGCCGCACTTGAGAACATTGTGGACACATTGGAAACATTCTCCAAGCCAACACCAAAGGTGCTAACTAACTTTTTCACAAAGTTGAGCGTGTGTGGTGTGATTTTGGCATCTGATACTGCCCCACTCTTCTCAAAGGCCACTGAGTAGCATTTGGCCAAGCCCTGTTGAAGCTGCCTCAAAACCTGCAAAAAGAAGAAGGATACCATGAGAAATGTGGACTGAAATGGGAGACTTTTCTACGCTGAAAACTGACAAATAGCAGAACCAGCATCTTCACACCTGCCAATGAGACAATAGTAGAGGTGTTCAGATGCAGTAGATTTGCTGCATTTTTGAAGAGCTGAAGAGCCAACACACAATTACTGGAGTCGCACGTATAAGGCAAGAAGATGCTTCCAAGAGCATCGATATGTGGCTGAAGTCAACAGCTGGATTTATTAAATTAAAATTGTACACTGTGACAGCAAAAACATGGCTGAGGTAATGGAGCTTTCAGTGTAGACATGGCATTAAAGCTGGATTTATAGTAATAAGAGATGTCCCACACAAGACATTTTGACTACTTGTCCTGTATGATCTCTCTCATATAGAAACACTAATGTCATACAGTAACCCAAGTATATGAGAGAGAAAGTGATGATGGTCTAACATGAGTCTGCCCCTGCTTGCCCAGTGGAACGAAGCATAGAGCCTGCAGCTGCTGCTGAGTGCCCCAAACTATCACAGATAATCACACAGACACACACACCAACAAACTTCAGGACCTTAATCCCTTGCCCCATCCTACACGCTCACCGCACCCATCCATCACCTGTCTTAGTCTTTTCGCCACTTGCTCCTCTATTTCTTCCAGTTTCTCTTCCACCCACAGACAGGTTACACTGTGTCAGTACTGTCTAGCATGGTCATAACAATCTGGAACAGTACCTATTTGGACATTACTTTCTGAATTGATGTCAACAAAAAAAATTTTTCAACAAAAAGAAAGAGAGAGAGAGAGAGAGAGAGAGAGAGAGAGAGAGAGAGAGAGAGAGAGAAAGAAAGAAAGAAAGATTTCTAGAATTCAAAGACAAGTCTTCTACCAAAGAATGCCCAAGAGTACACTGGCTAATCTATCTTGAACTTTGTTTCCTATAATTGTGGTAGATGACACTTTTTTTGATACAAATCATTTTTTGAGGGTTCTCCAAGTAAGACTTGTGCATGTCCTTTTGTGCAGTTTGTCTACCATAAATGACTGTTCCCCTGGTAAACACTCTTCATCAAAAGCACTACACTTGAGGTAAAGCAAGAAAAAAGGCAATAATAAACTATTAAGTGTTTCAAAAATGCCTCTGAGTAAACACGTTAGACAGGAACTGCCAAACTCTGGTCATCTGGATGTTCAGGTGGTGTGACACCTATGCACACCAGCTTGCTTTCACACATATGCGCAGACCCATGAAAATTCACACAACCAACTGTATTATTTTCTCACCATCTGATGCATAAAGAACCCACACACATTGCAACAGAGTTGGACATGCACAAAAACAACACCTTTGTTCTTCTCACCTCTTCGTGCCAGTTCTCCCTGAACCACACCATCTGGTCCACAATGCCCTCCAGGGAGGAGAGCAGAGTCGGGTGCAGCTCTCGCTGCATGTGCATGATCCGGCTGCAACGCCACATTGGGGCTGTGGCCCGGATAGGACCTGGGTCAGAGGCTCCCGAGTGAGGCTGGGCCCCCACTGAACTGGGCTGCTGCTGTCCAGATGCATCTGGAATGAGTGGATGAGGAGAGGGAGAGTTAACAGTGAGGAGATGAGGAGGGATGAATGTATGAAAAGGGGGGGGAACAGTGCTGGGCAATTTCAGACATTGAACAGAATGAGGAAACAGTCTAATGTGTCATCACATACGTAGTCTTGATGACTGCTCGATAAAGTGAAATGTAGAAGCATAGAAACAAGAAGCAAGAGAGTGTGCACAACATGTCCCCATCACCAAGGGGAGAAGTGTTCTGTAACAATGCATATTCTATAAATACATGCTCTGCATCTGAAGATGCATTGTACATTCTTGTAAATATATGGCAGAGAGAGAGAGAAAAAAATAGAGAACATCAATTGTTCCAAGTGTGGTTAAGAGGCGACACACTACAGCCAGCTGTGTTTACTCACCACTTTTGTAGCGCTCTCTTTGTTCGATCTTGAGCGTCAGGTAAAGGGTGCGTATAGGGAAGTAGACAGCCTGGGGGTACACTCGTCCCACCTAGCAGATAAAAGAGGGTCACAGATTACATTTCAAAGACTCCCCCTTAGGACTGTAAAGGGGAGAGTGAGGAGGTAGACAGAGGTGGAGAGGGAGGAGATGGAGATGGAGGAAGAGAGAGAGAGAGGACAGAGATACTGTGTGTTAGAGAGAGATCACACCGATACAGCCAAAGACCTCTGCTGGAACACGGGGAGTGTTTGAAGCTTTGAGTCAAGGGACTTAGAGAAGTTAAAAACATGTCATGGCTGAATTACAAAACTGAATGTGACTGATGATGAAACTGCCCTCAAGACTTTCAAGAAAAGTCACTAGTAACATTGGAAAGCTTAATGGTTGAAGTCAGGACGCAAGAGGTTTGAAGTTTCCAGCACAAAGAGAAATCACTTCAGCTGCAGTGAGTAAATTCAGCCTACCTGCAGCTGTTCACGTGTATACTGTACCTATCCAGTTTATTTCAAGAGGAGGTCATTAGCAAGATAGCTTGTAGTTAGTTTTGACAGATAGTGTTAATTCTATACACCATATTAACTGAAAATAAATATATTAAACAAAAAAATACACAGAAAACTTGAGCTTTGTTATAAACAAGTCTTCAATTTGAGAAGGATATAGAAGTTTACACCGATATACAAAGGAAGAAAAAACACTACACAAATAGCCCTTGATAAGCAGAGGCATATTTTCTATTATTCTTGCTCACATGTTTGTATAAGAGGAGATTTCATCACAAACAACAAATTCTATTTTACTATTTTCCATCAACACAAATCTTTGCCCGCATACGCTATTTAGGACTTTAATTAAAGTCACACAGTAAAGAAATCCCTCAACACCCTTCCATTGCAGCACTCCCACTTTCACATTATTGTTGCACCCCCTGACACATCCGGCACAGATATTGCAAAGGAATCCGACTTTTAATGAGATAGATAAACTCAACTTGACACTGATATATTTGTGTGTGACATTTCACTGTCTCTATACAAAGCGAATGCCGCAAGGAAGAACATGAGCTGTGAAAAAGCTCCCTAAATTCTACAAAAGAAAAAAAGGGATATCTGCTATTTCCCAAAACTATAAGCCGATGTAAAACACAGTCTGCCTTCAGCTGACAATGACAGCTTTTCTTTTTCAAGCAGACCACAGGATGTGGTCTTAAAGGAAAGTTATACCATATCCAACTAAAGTGTAAGACACAATAGAAATGATGACTAAAAGAGTAAAAATAAAACCTGTATTATGAACAAACCCTTTTTTTTTTCCCAGAAAAAAATCTGCAAGTGACAGATCTAAAGCCTTGTTTTTAGACCGCCAAGTAGATGCTTGAAGAAAGGACCGTAATGTTCTCTCAGGTTGGAGCAGAGTTTCTTTAAGACTGCAATTACATAGAGAGTCTAGAAAGGATGTAAGCTAAGTGCCTTCAGGGCAGAAAGAGATCTTGACCAAAAAAAAAAAAAAACGGGCACAACAACACTGAAGGTGGATCAAGGATGGGTCATGGTGATGGAGGAGGACAGAAAACAGACACAAAGAAAAAGAAGCTTTTTTTAACCCATAGCTTGAGGCTGAATGGATTTTGGAACCTCTAAGCTTTCTCTGAGTATCCCCATTTCTAAGACATCTAGCCCAGGTCTTCAGAGAGATTCTCACACTGTAAATCAAGATTACACAAAATCTCACTCAGGTTTGAAGCTCCTAGGTCAAGAATGGGTCATCTCTGGGTTAACTAGATCATATTGCAGTTCTCCTTCCATTAACTGGACCATAGGCTGAGGTGTTCCATAGCTCGGCAGGTCACAGATCCTTCAGAAGACTCTGCTCTCTGTCTGCATTAAGCAATCTATATTTCCCCATGAGTCAGTGGCAGTGTGCTGTAAAGCAGCACCAATGGAGGGGAGACAGATAGGATTACCCAAGTGGTGAAAGAGGCGGCTGCTGCGGTGGGCTAAGCCTGAACAGCCTGAAGACGATACAAAAGGCAAGAAGGAAAACTATTAATAAATTGGACCACAGCTAAGCAGCAGCTTTCCGTTACCTCTATGGCTGGCTCATGCAGCTATGAAACCCCTTAGCCTACCACTTTCTTTTGTGGACTCAAGATATGTGTGTATAATACTTGTAGAACAAAAATACTCAGCACAGATTTACATATTACTTTTATCTGCAAACTAAGTTGAATATATAATACTCACTTTTTTTTTTTTTTCTTTTTTTAGAAATGTCAGGTTGAATAAGATCACACCTGCAAATGTTTTTATCCAGCCTATTATTTTCAGTTTTTAAAAAGAAAAAGTGAAGCAGAAAATGAAAAAAACAAAACAAAACAAAACACATTGAGATGAAATGTGAAAGACTGGAGTCAAAAGTAACTGGAAAAGCAAGTTCTAAGTGGCAACTAACAGCAACATTAAAGATGAAAGAGGCAGGAAGGCAGAGAGGAAGAGGAGGAACCATAGATCAGCACACTAATGGGAAGATAAGAAATGTCATATTTTGGCAAAGCTGAGGTGGGCTGAGGGGAAGAGGGTGAGTGCTAGACAAGGAGGCAGCAAGGGAGGGCAGGAGTATGTAGGGAGGGGTGTTGAGATTCTCTGTTAACTTCTGATTCATCTTCCCGCCTGCCCCCAGGCGCTCTTCTGCTCACCTTCATCAATATTTCAGCATACGTTTTTTAAACATCCCGCCGCCGCAGAGAAGCTCTAAATTATTCAGTCAAGCAGCAGAGATAAAGCCTGCCATGCATCAAAATGTGGTTCTCCCTTTACATAAAAAGGACTGAAAGAAAAGCACATCACCTTTTTCTACCCTTGAGTCATTAGGAGTTGAGTCACACCAAAAGGTGGAGTGGACCTCCACATATGGAAAATCTCCAAAGGTGTCCTGAGAGACAAGTTTTTAATCTAAAAATTTAAAAGCCTGTAACAACCATGTGTCCTGTTAAAGTGTTGTTTAAATAAATGACCAACCTAAAATGTTCTAACAATGTTTCTAATGATAATTTCTCTTATTAAACAGCCTAAATGCATGAGACCAATTTGTTATTGAATCAGCTCCAGACAGTTGGTCTGGAGAGGACTTCCAAAGCAAACATCATTTCATCACACGCTTCATCTTTCCATTGTACTATAGTGATCTCACTGCCTACTTGTACACTAAAACCCTGTCTCTTCCCTCGCTTCTTTATCCTCCTCCTCACTCTTTCATATCCTCTATACAATATTCCTGCTTTGCTAAGAGGATGGCTGTTTGTTACAGCACACTACTCTTTGAAGATCACCCTCTTCAAATTGTGCGGAAATAATACTCCATTAAGCAAAGCAAATTAGTCCTCGGTTTAATTACTAGCTCTGTTCCTGCAGTGCGGATGCGTACAATATTAACTTTATAATCATTTCTTGAACAAATAATTTTAAAACCTATACACCAGGGACTGGTGGAAGCCAATAAATTGCTGTAAAAGGAAGAATCAGAACACTTAATTTGGTAAATAGAAGGCAGGAGAGCGGCCACTTTGGTGTGAATGCAGTTAATTTATCTTGATTAGAAAGATGTGCATGAGCACTAATGCTAACACCCCAGCCAGATGTGCTGCCCCGGATGGACGGAAGATTTAAAAAAAATGCAAATGATTAATAGAATAGGGATCCAGACACATACAAAACTGAGGACTGAATGAAAAAGTAACAATGGGAGCGAAAAGGAGCATTTTTACACATAACCTAAACAGTGTGATTGAGTGAGACTTTGATGTTTTCTTTGCGTTTCCAAAGGTAAAGCTTTTAAAATTATTTCAAAGCTAAACGCAAAACATATTTGGGCTGCAGAGTTTAACAATAGCCTTACCTGGCTGATTAGGTTGAGCAGAGGTTTGCCCTCTGAACCAACCAGGCAGGTCAAGAGCTGTGGTATCCATGCCAACCACTGGATGGGCGGGACTCCAATGCAGTACTTATCCACAGCGTCAGCCAGTGTGTTCTTGTCATCAAAGCTGAGGAGCCACAACACCTGCAAATGACAAAAAACAGAAGGTAAACATGAACGTGCAATATTCCAGTTATTCTGACAAGGTGTGAGAATTAAAACATTTCATCATGTTCAACTACAATAAGACTCCAAATTGCAGAAGGTAAAGTCTCTATCATTAATCAGACAGTGGCTGCTTTCCTGGCTGTTTTCACAGTCTGATCCTTACTATGATCAAAGCTGAGCCAGAATGAAAGTGATCTTTCCTCCCCTGGTGTTCTTGCGTATGTCTCCACATTATGATGAAGACATTAACCCTACTCAGCCCCTCTAGGCTTTACTCACTGAGCCAAACCAGGATCCACAGATTGTGTATAATTACTGATAATGACTGGTCATCTCATTTCATCCATCAGGACTAAGCACTGCCAAACCATCTTGGCAGCACAAGGCAAGAGGGTCACCAAAAACATCTAGTTGGAAAGAGAAGCTAGTAGCAGACATTGGAATGTATAATGATAATCATTAAAGTTAACAGAGGACTTGGCAAAATTGGATTCATTAGTCATTCAGCAGAAAAAAAAGGGGGCGCTGATCTTTTATTCTCTGTAAGAGTTTCTGAAGTCAGATTTTATTTTGATCCAAAGGGCAGGTTTAAAAAGAATTTCACACCCTCAACTGCCTATGTTTTTAAATTAAAAGATAAAAGATCCAATGTTAAAAAAGGAAGTTAGGTGAACTTGCACTCTTTCACTTGGGACTATTTTCACTGGACTAAAGACCTGCTTACATTTGCCTTTTACCTTCCATGTGAAAGGCTACAAAAATGCCAAAAGCCAGCATTCATTCCCAGGTCGAAAGACTCTGCAGGAGTCAGGGGGATTTATCAGTTCTGGTGCTGATGAGCAGCGATGGAAACACGACCCCCACACATAACTGCTATTTTTCATCTAGTTGTTGAGCACAAAGCTATGATGTGTGGCGTGCACATAGAAAGGAAGTACAGCAAAAACATTATTTATTGTTTTTTTTTGTTTTTTTTTTTACAGTGGGGAACAATACTCAACAGAAATTTGTTCATTTTACGCAAGATGCAGCTATGGGGTTGAAAGAACTATATGGTTCCTTCTTTTATAGTGTATTTGTGTTGAACATGACATTACAATTTTTTTTTTATAAAAAAAGGAGCTTATTAGCTTAATTTTTAATGGGATTACGTGTAAAAACTTTCAGGGCATTTGAGCACAGAACATTTTGTTGCAATACCCATTACAGCGGTATATACATGTCTCTGAATTACAGTGTCAGTAAAGGAACTACATTGAATAAGTTGGAGTGCCAGGGTAAGAGTGCGAGATGCTTGTTAGCAAGGGAGTCCATCTCTTTACCTCCCGTACAAGGCTTACTCAAATGGTAAGTACGGTAGCAGTGGTTTGACAGTTAGAGTAAGGTCAGTCCATGTAGAGGGTCAAAAGATTGACGCGTCAGGGGAGGCCATTAGACTGTTAACCTCCATGCCAGAGGATGGCCTTCGCTCCACCATTGATCTGCCGTGGGAACTCCTCCACACAGACTCCTGCTGCACTGTAATCGATCAAATTACTACTCTCTGCTAGTAAAAAAAAAAAAAAGAATGTCTTCCTTCTCATCAGGACCATTAATGTGTAGACTGGATGGGGCACAGGCACGAAAGAATTAATCGTGACCCTTTCCAGACCAAAATATACCCTGATTGAGGGACTGATTTAAAGAAAGCAGGGTAAGGTGCAAGAGCGGTAGCTGACATGGTTATTTCTCTTATAAATCCTCAGCAACTTAAGGCAGCAGATAAAGAGAGATTCTATTTCTGATAATACTATTTGACAAAAAGTACTGAATTGACAATCACACTTGGGCAAACACACTCAAATGCACACACATGCACTTTCCATTTCATCACCTTTGCTAAGTACTTGCGAGATTTGCTCTCGTTTTGGTGGCGGCAGGCATGGAGGTAGCAAGTAATGGCAGAAACTCCCAAGTGGAGCTGGCGGTCCTTCACAAAGATGTTTTCCAGGTAGTCACCCCACATGGCCCAGGCCTTCACCAGGACGTCATGCATTTGCACAGCAGCTGAAAAGGCCTTATTGGCCTCCTCTGACCTAAAACAAAGAGTAAGGGTCCAGATTGTTATAGAGGAAGTGGCAAACTGAGATTAAACACACAGATGTCAAGGGCGTGTGAGTAAAGGAAAGAGGGCTGTTGGGAAAAGACAGAAGAGAAACAGGGAAGGAGACAGACACAAAAAGAGGGTAAGACAGATGAAGGAAAAACAAGGAAGGAATCCAGTACTGATGTGAGTGAGAAGGTGGGCAAAAGAGCAAAAAGAAACCTAGAAAGATGATGTGTGTAAGAAACATATCATGGTGATCATATTCAGAATTATGTAGCACACATGACTAAGCACCATACTTCATGTTCTGCATTGTTCAAGGCCTTTCCTTTAGCATTATAGAGTAAGCATTTAAATCAGCATGAATTCATGTCACCAAGGGTTCAAGCATTTTGCTGTAATATAATATGATTTGATCCTGGCCCTATCATACTGTGCAGATCCATTCATTTAATACCGGGTGACATACTGTATGAGCTTAACATCTTACCATTTCATCAGAAATGACAGCGCTGCAGCATGGTAAAAACCTCAGCGTTATAGCTATATTTATCTGTACACAAATACATTGACCGTGAAGAGCACTCCTAGAGCTTAAAGAAATCTTCAGGAAGATAAACTTAAGAATCCTTGGTGTTTTTTTTTTTTTATCCTGGTACTGCAATCTAGCAGTTACACTTTCAGTATTCGATTTAGAAATTGTTAAATAGTAGAGAGAGAAACAGACAGGTGAAATCTGGCAGGAGACCCAGTTTTGCCTGAACCATTTATGCTGACAGGGAAATAAATTCTGAATCATCAGCTGTTTTCACCAGCTTCTCACCACTCGTTGGCACACCGTCTGAATAATTTTTACACACCTTTCAGCATTTGATTAATAAATAAGATGCAAGAGGCACCCCAAGATGCACTACCCTGCAGTCAAAACAACAAGATAGGCCTGTCAATGTGAAAGCCTTACCGAGCTACAGTTGGTAAATGGACCTCCATTTTAGGAGTGCTTCCAAAACTACTCTCCCACTTACTTAAAGTGAAATGTCTCCCAAGTCAATCAATTAAAATGTGTTATTATAAAAGGCATTTTGGCATGTGATTAAGAAATGGGAGCTTGATTGCTATGAGAGTAAGAGCCGAAGGCCCTCCAGTAATACTTAATGGGGTTGCCTCAGTCACTTTGCCAGTGTTAAAATACATTAACAGTTTCTACTACTCGACTCAACAGGAGCACAGGCACCCAGCAGACTGTCAAATCTCTGACACCCATTTAATTGAATGATCCCAAAATCCTTTGCACATGTGGTTGCACATGCGCACACATACACACACAAGACTCTCTCAACCCCTAACCCCCACTCTGCTGTTAATTCTCCCCCGATGTAGGGGAAACTTAATGATTGCAATAAACCCTGCTGAGGTGGAGGCAAGTTCTGCTGATCCCAGAGATTCCTGCAAATTGCCTCGAGTTAATTATTGAGCTGCATATACATTTAATAAGCCTTCCTCAATTTGTCTTTCACCCCTCAGGACACCATGTCACGTCAACGATGACGAGGAAAAGGAGCGCTGAAAGGGAAAGGTCGTTAAAGACAGCATCTGTGAGTACGTATGGCTTGGAAAAGCATCAAGACTTCACTTGTGTGCTCCACAGGCGACCCCTGAAGTCAAAAAACACATTTTTGACAATGTAACAAACTGATGACGCAAAAGCACATTAACATCTAAGCCATGTCACGGCAGTAACATAATCTCAGAGGTGATTCAGCCTGTGGCGAGAATACCGAATAAATATGACTGCCATGTCCTGACAGGGAAGAACACCCACGTATGAGTTTAGGGACCATTGACACAGTTTCAGGACAATGTGAAAATAGAAAGATCAACCCAAATGCTAAAAATTTGAGAAGTGAGAGGTGAAAATCCTTGTGCTAAGCTTGAAAGACGATTACAGCACTGGTGACCGTACTTGTTGATCTGTGCCAGGAACATGCCCTTGAGTGCGTAGAACTCTGCTGTCATCTCCTTGGTAAAGTATTTCAGGTTGGTCGACTCTATCACCTCCAAACCCTGAAAGACAGAGGAGTGAATTCTGAACTGAGGGGGAAAAACACTTTCAATACACTAAGGAAAAGAAATCCAAAGAAGATACCAGACATTCGCTTTAAGACAAGCCCATAATCACAGGTGAAAAACAAACAAACTGCACTGTGTTCATTAAGAAGTAAGGAAAGAGGTGTTAAGGGAACTAAACTTCCATTATGGTGAGCCTCTGATTAGGTGTCCCCCATGTACTGCTGTGACAAACGATGTGTAGCAGGAGAGAGAGAGACGAGGAGAACCAGAGGAGATGAGATAGAAGTGAAAAAGAGAGAGAGAGAAGAGTGTCTACTGGCACTTTTAATGACTTGTGGTGTGCTGAACCGCTTCTATTAATCAGAGCACTTCATAGGCTTAAGAGCAAGCTCCTGAGTTACACTCTTTTCTAAGTCTCACCGCTATAACTTGTCACCTAGAGCCACCTCAAACACTTCTTGATCTTCCTACTTCTTACACTTAGAAGTATCACTACCAACAGTTAAAGCTGTTCCTAAAGCTACTCAACCCAAGACTTGCCTCAATTCAAGTCAAACTAAGGTCATCATTGCGTTGTTTTGATCATACCTTATTTTTGCTAAATGGTTGCTGTAGTCACATTCATGTTTCATACACAACAGAGCACACACACACACACACACACACACTATACTAATTAGTGTATTCAACTAGTGCAGATAGTCTGCCTGTATTCACTTTCTGGCTTCTGCTCAAGATATATAGGACCAGGAAGCATACATAATGTGTGGTGTGTACTGATTCAATGTAGTTCACTTGTTTTCTTTTTTTTGTAGCGCTATAAAATTATGAAAGTAAAGGAGAAATGCCTCAAGTCTTCAACAATTTAGACAAGAGAACCTGAAGCACAAGTATGAAGTTGGCCCAAAACATCATGAAAACATTGATAAGACAAGAGTCATGTATAACTACTTGCTTATGCATATACAATCAGTGTTTAATAAATAAAGTAAGTAGTAGCAGATTCTTTAATTTCACAGTGATCCTCCATCTTACCTGCATACACTCATTCTTGCCCATGACCCCAGCCAGCTGCAAATAACATTTAACCTGTTGCCTGATCTTTTGGAAGCAGTCAACGATGGGCACCGTAGGGATGGTATGGATACGACTCAAAATGTCCAGAGCCACATTCACCAAACCCTGGAGAGAGGGAAAAAAAAAACACAAACACAGCACAATTACATTTAGAATCTTTTGATTTACTGACTTGTACTTTTTACATTTTTTATGATCAAAGTGGCTTAAAGGCTTGAACCTGTACCTGTTTGCGCGCTATCTTTCCGTACTGAATGATAGCAGAAGCTGAAGCGTGAACTCCCAGCATGGCGTTGTTGTTGTTGGGGTCATGCTGTGTGTTTGTCTCATATGCCGTCACTATAGCTGTGGGCGAAGGCAAATAGTCGTGACTGTAGCATAGATATGCAAGAAATGAGCAGCAAGAAGAGAGCATAAAGAGGTGAATTTGTCAATCTTTTAGCACTGAAAACTTGTGCTACCATAATACACAAGAGGGCACCGAGGACGCTGAAGGTATTGAACAGTAAATGGGCCATGGCGATGAATTTCATCAAGAAAATTCCATTTCACTTCAACATAAGTTTGAAGGCTGTCATGTATAAATGAAGTGGATTTTATTAGTATGGTGCTGCAGAATCAGTGCCATCATTATTTCAGCGCCTCACAGTGCGAGTTGGAGCTCAAGTTGCTTGAGACATCACATTTTGCAGTGGCTGCCTCTCTGAATGGTTTCAAAGTCACCGCGGGAGAGAGCAGAGCACTGAGCAAGGTAAATATGTGGGTTTGTGTGTGCATATTGGGGTGTGTGTGCATATGTGTGTGTGCACGCACTATGTCCTGCAGTGAGAAAGAGGGCTTTAGTGAGTTGACATTTGGAAATGTACAGAGACCCTGTGGGCGTTCTGCACATCGTGGCATTTTAAAGAAGACACCTTTCTGGAACTAGCAGAAGCCTAAGCAAAAACCTGAGAATGTTGGACATCAGAGTGTACATCCTGTCAAATATACACATGTAAATAGTCTTGTATGTAAAAAAAAAAATGTGTGTTTCAATATCGAGGCAGTTCTGGGTATGCACAAATGTTTGTCATACCTTGGTAGTGGTGCTGGCGCCACATGAAGATACTGCTCCAGTGAGACAGGTCATCAGAAACGATGGGCAGTCGGTTCCTCCAGGTTTTTACCACCGTTTTCATATCATGAAGGCTGGTGTTACGGCCCAGGTTTGCTGGCTGAAGCCCTGCATTTATCTGGGCTGCTTCTTGCAGCTCAATGATCTGTTGCGCTGCCTGGAGAAAAATAGAAACCATCATTAGCCTTTTTAATAAGCATGACCATACTCACTTAACTCTAAAACTTTTCAGTTTACTTGTAGGTTGGAAGTCAGCAGCCAAAACAAATGCTTCTCATGCGTACGATAGCCAAGTTTTTTTGTTTACAGTTAACATTTTGTGTTCACAGGCCTGCTTGGCAGTCTGCTTCAAAGATTTGGTCCAGACAGTATGGCAGCTGCACTTAATCTTGATAATGTTTTGTTAGTGCATCACGACAAATGTATGCCACTAGCCAAATTTGTAATGAATTACACACATGGTATCCATCTGCCTTCAAATAAGTGACCAGTCATTCCAACAATGTCTTATAAATTAGATGAGATGGATTTAGTGAAGAAAGTGTAAGATACAGAGAACAAAAGTCAGATTAGAAAAGGAAGGAAATGCAAATGGAAAGAGAGCACAGCAAAACAGAACACAAGATGAGAAGGCAGGAACTGTCAGAAAAAAAAAAAAAAGACCCGCTGGTGTTTGGGTAAAGGCATGTATGAGGCCTCAAGTTCACTGTCTGAAGACTTGTACTCAACCTGAAAAGCCTCCACAAATTAGATGGATCAAAGTGACCAAGCGTATGTACCCATAATAACTGTCTCACCACCCTGGATCTCACCAAACCGAGAAAAACATATACATTAGTTGTATATGGTAAATGCAATTGTGATACTAGCAAAAATAATTTCTGGAGAAAAATTATTATGTCTTTTGAGATTACATCAAGTGGTAGTCTACTCAGATATGGCACAGAAAAAACGGAGTGAAGATGGGGAAAATGTGAAAATGATAAGCGAGGGTTCAATCTCATTCTGTGAAAAGAAGCCACATTGATTGGCCCAAAGCCGCTTTGTGAACATATAATCAATCATTCCATTATAACTACTCATCAATCAATATTAATGCCAACCTTCGTAATCAATACCGTGGGTGATAATCCATTGATCGTCATTCATGGCTGAGAGCTGGGATTTGATGACAGCTTCATTCAAATGGTATTTGAACCCTACTGCATTTGCCGAACACTGGCTTCTCTTTCGCTAAGGCTCATGGAGTTGTGAATGTGAGATATAGAGTCTGGAATGGAGATTTACAACAGGCTGCTTGGCTGGGCAGAGGAATAAATAGCTTGTTTTCCCACAGCTAGGGTAAATAATTGGACTGCACATATGTGAGCACACTCACACAAAGCACATAGACACACGCAAAAAAAAAAAAGTAGTCATCCAATTCAAATAACCATTTTGAAAAGATAAATGTACCGAAACTGAGCTGTGCTGAAGACCCCCCTACCCACCCACTCTGAAATCAACTCCCCCAAAACAAAATAAATTAGGCAATACAATATTTTTCACAATTATCTGTTAATATCAGCTGATGGTCCATTTCTAACCTTCATTCAGACCGTCCCATTCATCATGTAAATGTAATTCTGCTGCAGGTATTTAATCAAATGGTATCTGATGGCAGGGAAGTAATTACAGCCATTCTAAACTAACTCTTTATTCTCTCCTGTTCTTTTCTCACTTTCTCCTTGGGCCCCCCCTTACATTTTGTTAACTCGCCACCTTTTTCAATTTCCATCACCTGTATTCTTTCTTTTCTCATTCTCTTTTATAATCTCTGCCCTGGTCTATTGTAATCTCTTATTGTGGAATCAAAGAGGCTTAAATTTTGGAGGGATTTTTTTTTTTTTTTGAATCATCCATCTCAGTTTTATAAACTGGACTGAGGAAGAGAGATAAAAGCTGTAATCAGTGCGACTCGACGCAGCGCCTCAGGGCTACTGATGATCTCTCGACATGCATCTCTTCAAGTGCTTATCACGATAAACTGAGTTAGCGTCACTTCTGTCTGACTTCCGCCTCTATCAATCTAATGCCTTTTATCAGAATAACTCATCATACTGACCTGCAGCAGTGGTGTGTGCACATGGGAGACAATGTGAGGTAACCTCCTCCATTCTCGGATGGCTAGGCTGGAAGCCATCTCCACTAGCCGTTCTATGAAGTTCAGCTGCTGCTCCTCTGGGTGACAGATGGCCAGGTAGCCACGGTGCATGTTCACCTTCCATGCCATCTCTTTGGGACAGCTCAATTCCACCTGAAATGAAAAAAAATAAAAAACAAAAAACTACTTCTTAAAAAAAAACCAAGCAAATACAAAATTGGCAATAACAGATAGTGGCAAAAAACTGATGCACATACAATGTGTTCTTAAAAGGACTGAGTGGTACGACGCTATTAAGACTGGTAATTTTACTAAAAAAGTCTGAATTTTAACTATAAAATTGGGAATAAAACAAATCATTACCGATGTAAATTAAAGCAGTTGTACCTTTTTTTTTTTCTACATTAGTGCTCTGAAAAATACACTAAACATATAACCTGCATTACTAAACCCTGTGATTAACAATTCTGGTAACACTAAATACAACACATGGTTCAAGAAATATATTGTATATCTACAATATTAACTGGACACATTTCACCTTTCTTCAGGAATCACAAAAAAAATAAACTATTAAAGGTAAATCTAAAATGTACCACTGGAAATGGATTCTGTGAACGTAACTATATGTTAAGGTTCTGTGTAAGTAACAGAATGTTTGCTTAAGTGTGCAACTTTGGGCAATGATGTTGGTTACTGTGTATGCATTTTGCCCTTTAGTTGTTAGTTTACCAGCAATAAGCCAAAAGTAACAAATATCAGTAATACCAATAACAAATGAACATAGCATCTTTAAAAAAAATAATTTCTTTTGCACTGAAGAATGACAAACTTAATGTTTCATGTTGGGAAACAAAGAACTATCTTGTTCCTGTAAAAATGCACCCTCTATTGCCAGTTTGGGATCACGCTCATATGATCATGACCTGTACTGTGTCATAGAACATGTGCAGTACACTGAACATTTACAATTTCAGGAGAAGCTGACTGACAGTAACTAATTGGAAATAAATGGCTAAAAGAATAAACTGTAACTGATGACTTATTTTTCTGAGTAAGTGTACAAACTGTGATGTTTTTCTTTGTGTATTTGTCCTTTACAATGTCCAGCAGAATAGCACACACTCCTCACTGTGTTTTGAGTGTGGCACTTCTAATTAAATGAAAACATCCGAAGGGAAAAGGTCTATGACACTTTCCGTGCATAATTTAGTACTTGGACAAATACACAGCAATACTGTTTCCGATTCATTTTCTGAATGGTTCCAGCAGTACTTTGTGCTAATGACTAATCAGTCTGACGAGTCTGACACAGAGGCAGTGAAAAGGAAAAGGCCCCACTATTGATTAAAACTCTGAGTGCATTAACACTAAACAAACAATAGCCCTGGGGAGCCTGATACATCAAAGCTGTGGTTTGCTGTTGTGTGTTTAGAAGGGGGTGAGAAAAAGAATGAGAGAGGACTAAAATGAGGAAGAGTGAAAAGAGCATGAGTGTGAGGAAGCACAGGTGTGTATTTGTGCCTGCTCCTCTGATGCTGGAGAAAATTACAGTGATCGGTCAAAGCACACTTATCAGGGGTGACGCTTGATGAATATCCTGGAGACAGGACCGCCCTTATCAAGACCCAGGTTTAATTGAAAGCGGGGACATTTGGACTTCGCCTCTGAGCTGGAGAGCGAGGGCCAGGCAGGCGACTGAAAGCCTTGCTCTTCTCCTCTGCCATAAAACAAATCACCCTGCAGCAGATGCCGGGGTAATTATTCACGCACACAGCTGTCGTAAATATTAGCTGCTAAACCCAGAGCTAGAAACCGCAGGACTAGGGGTGAAAAGATGGAGGCTGAACTGGAAGAAGAGATGGTAATAAGAAACAGAAGGCTAACTGAAGAAGAGAAGTTCGAGAAGTAAGAGACAAAAAAAAGAGAAATGAGGACACCAAAGCAAGGAGGAATGAAACAAGGAAAGAAGGATAGCAGAGTTGCTGTGGCCATCCAGACAATTTAATTAGGTGTCACCTTAGGACAGAACAGCTCAATGGATTGGTTCCAAGTCTCCTTGAAGGAGCAAAGCAGGAGTATTTGTTATATGTCGGGTACTATCACACGCTGCCCACCCGTCCACACTTTGTTTTAAGAAACATGAGGCCAATAAATTAACACACTGAAGAGTTGAACTCCACTTCCACAGCTTTACGGCCACCTCTCCTCTGTTTCATTCTCCGAAGTGGGGGTGGGGGTTGTAGACTACCCGGATGATGACAATATTAAGTTACTATACATTACACTGAGACACGGTATGAGTTTAATATACAGTACAGTATGGCAAACCATGAACAAAATGAAAAAGTAGAGCTGAGTGTCTGGTTCACTAAGTTCAAGCCTCAAGGTTCCACCGAGTCTGTGTTAGTGAGAAGTTGTAGTTATAATTATTTTATTCTTTTTTTTTGGTCAATGTCAAAGTGTTTGCAATTTTACAACCTTTAGGAGGGAGAGTAAGAGTGTGTGTTTACATGATTAGATATTCATATATGATGACTGCTCATTACTCACCTGTACAAGTGCCTCCTTCATGGCAGCCCAATTGGAAACTCTCCAAGCACACTCAAGCACGAGATAGGGGTTGGAGTGGCCTTTAGACTGGCCATATTCTGTCAATGGCTCCCACTGGTTCAGTTCCTTGGAACAGCTATGACACGGAAAAGGAAAAGCAAGACAAAAAGTTTAAATGAGCCGATGTGTAGGATTTAGCGCTGTCTAGTTGTGAGACTAAAACTGCAAACAAAAAACATTCCAAAGGCCTCCCCTAGAGCCAATGGGTTATCTGTTCTGGGCTTAGATAAAAATAAATAAATAATAAAAAGGGCAATATTTTAGGCTCAATAGAGAAGGACCTCCTCCTCATGTGGCATGGGCGGCCATGGCTCAGGAGGTCGAGCGGGTTGTCCAATGACCGAAGGGTTGGTGGTTTGAATCCTGTACTGCCCTAGTTAATCTGTTGTGTCCTTGGGCAAGACACTTGACCCTCCTTGCCTCCAGTGCCACTCACATTGGCGTATGAATGTTTGGTGGTCAGAGGGGCCATAGTTGCAAATTGGCAGCCATGCTTCCGTTAGCCTGCCCCAGGGCAGCTGTGGCTACATATGTAGTTTACCACCACCAGAGGGCGCATGTGAGAGCGAATGAATAATGGATCAATAATGTCAAGTGCTTTGGGTGTCTAGAAAAGCACTATAAAAATATAATCCATTATTGTTGTTGTTGTTAATAATAATAATAATAATATAAAGATTAATTATTAAAATACTATATTACATTTCCGTGAATAGATACCCTTGAAGTTAACATAATGATCCTTTAAATGTTTCTTCTTTTAAATCGATAAAACTCAGCAATATTTAAGCCATAAAATGTACCTTTACCAAATCCAGTTTACATTGTATGGTGATGAGTTACCATCGTTGGATACATTCATAGCTTAAGTTTCTAGTTTTATCATTTTAACTTTACAGCACAATGATGAAGAATGGAATAAATGTTATCTAGATCATACACCCCATACTGCACTGAATATATGAAGATCCTACCGTATCCAGTGGTCCTCCCAGAGCTGGTACTCAGGGAAGATAGCTGGGGAAACATTGCTTCGCTCATGTTCTTTTCTAGCCTTCTCCATTGCTTTCTCATAGCTTTCCTGTGCCTGAAAAGACATGTTGATATGTTTGTATCTTTAAAATATATACGTTGATGAAAACGTATAATAGAAAAAAAGCACCATAAACCTTAAACAACTTATTCTAAGCAAAAATTGAAGTTAATAAAAGCAGTATTTATTCTCGCAAAAAGAGTTTATACAGAGAGACTATCAATCGATTGTGCTTTCCCTTACCTGTTCAAAGAAGCCATGCTGTTCATAGGCAATGGCGGTGGCCGTCTCGGGAAACTTGCATCTTTTCTGCCACAGTCCTGCCCACATGTCCTCTTCTTGGAGCAGAGAATAGAGCTCTGCCAAAGAGTCTAGAATCTCCTATATAAACAACAAGAACAGAAAGTGAATGGTGACAGAACAAAATGGGAAATTAATGAGCAATAAAACTTTGTTAATGAGTGGAGTTCAAAAATGACAAAATATTCTTAGATAAGCTGCTGCAGAAGAAATCAATGCAGAGAGAAGAAATTGTGACAGTGCGAGTCTAATTTAACAAAATTGAGTTTATTGTAGTGTATGAAATAATGAATGGGGGGGGGGGGGGTCAGTTCTAATTTGA
>JAQQZY010000012.1:7966954-7977964 GCA_030068375.1 Ostorhinchus rueppellii
TCCTGTGTACGAAGTTTAGCTTGAATGGTTCGCTTGTCGTACAGCAGCACAGAGTTACGTGATGTGAGTACAGCACATTAGTAGAAAAAAAACGCATCTTAGAACGGAAATCAAATAATCGTTTTTCCTCGATTGTATGAATTTTGAGATCGTCTGGAGCCAAAATCATAATCACGATTAAAATTCGATTAATTGAACAGCCCTACTATCAACAGAACAATTTTTCCAAACATTTTGACATGTCTTTAATGATCACAGCAGGGAGTAGTGTAAGTACAGGATAAAATATGTTGAAAGTGCAGCAAATCTGTTGAAGTACTTAAGCAACAGTAGCTTACTATGTTCAGTGGGGAAGATGCTCATAAGACGAGAGAGGAGAGAATGGACGGCCCGCAGGACTTTGGTGTTGCCGCATGTCATGCATGCAGCGATGCCCCTCTGGAGAGGTTTAAAGTGGGCCAAGATGGCTGGGGACTGCAGTACTGTTAACAAGAAGCAGAGAATCTCCAGCCCAGTGCAGATGTTGGAGATGTTAGCTTGTGCCGGCTGTTCCTGGAAGGACACAGAAGGGAACAATATCCAGGTTAAGGACACATTTAGTGTGTTAGTGGTGATAAGGGTTAGGTGTTAAATGTGATGTTTAGAGATTACTGCTCTTCTTAATACATGCTATCCCAATAACTAGATACAAAACAAGAAAGAAATTCTGTAGTGCAAAATCATCAGCAAATATATTAATCATTCAAGTTTTCCCCCAGTACAAATTGCAGACCACTGGGAAAAATCAATATTCTACACAAAGAGGTATTTCTCACATAAAAGAACTAGCCAATGTGATCACCGCTAAACTGCAGATCAATGACTAACATCGGGGCCTAATTTTGTCTAAATTGCAATCAAGGTTTACAATGATGGCAGGGCCAAGAGGGTAATCTGGGACAGATCCATGGCACTAATCTGGGCTAATGAACAAGGTGACTCTGTGATAAGGCCCCAGGTAGATATTAAGGCAGTATTGATTTGGGACTGTATTAACAAAATGGGCCACTGTCTCTGGAGCCAATCAGATAGTGTGTGTGTGTATGTGTATATATATATATATATATATATATATATATATATGTGAAATGTTTTTACTTCCATGTGTGTCATTGTGAGTGTGTTATACATTTTGTGCTTTTGCACAAATCACTTGCTCTCTCAAGCCACCTCTCCTGACTCTTAATCACTGCCATGGCAGTACAATGAGATGATAAAAGGTAATCCGATTTGGAGCATTGTTCATTAGTCTGAGTAAGACGGCTGGGCAGGTAGAGCGTGATCCCAAGGGTATTTGCATCTGCGTCAGACCTACACAAAGTGTTGTCAGGCCATCCACACAGGCTGCGGTGGGGTTGATTGGGTTTACGAGAAAAGGTGCGGCCGATGCTGCGATCCCCAAAAGAGAACAAGGGAAGGACGTGACAATTGCTAGTGCACGGTGGTGATAACCTTGTCTCAACAGCGGCGCTGAATCAGACCAGAGAGATGAGTAAAGACGGAGGGGAGCAATGGATAAAAGGAGAGAGAGAAGAGAGGCTGCGATAAGAGGCTGAAAAGAAAAAGAAGAGATGAGAGGAAAAACTGGTAGCAGGAGGCAGAGGGAAAGACGAAGAGAGATGCAGAGGCACAGTGGGGCGATACAGAAGGCAAGGATGAGGAGTTTAGAATGAAGAGGAGTGGAGGGTTGAACGAGGAGGCACAGGCCAACTCGGATAGACCCCTGTTATCTCACCACTGTCATTATTTTGTCATTATGGCAGTTGGTGCTTCTCTTCATGTATTCCTGATAACAGACAAAGGACTCTGAGGCATAAGAGCAAACACTAAGTCAGAGCTTAAGAAGAGACAGAAACTTCTGCAGTCTTTGCAAACAGAAGAGGCACATATTTTTCATTTATTGTGTGAACAACATCCATTGCTATTTTAATGTGTATGCCTAAACATGTGCACAGGCAACTTCAAAAAAATATGTGACATGATCATTTAATCAAAGATTATTTCCAGACTGAATAGAAGATCTGTGCAGCTACACAGACTGGTAATAATTACCCAGGCCTACAGAAAGTAAATAGTGTACAAATATTATGATCGCATCTGTTCCAGTCAAACTGATCCAAAAACATCAATGATTATCGATATCTGATAAATTGAATATTTGTCCGGTGTCTGCAGGTCTCAGATTTTAAGATGAGTGTTGGTAGTACAACTTTTTGCTGCCGTTTATTCTACATTTAAATTGTTGTAGCTGAGAGATGGTTGATATCTTGAACTTAACATTAACAGTGGCACAGGTTTTCTTCCTCATTAATCAGCATCTATTTATGGTTGGAAATATTGCCTGACCATTGCCTTTAATAGCCTCCCTGCGCAGTTTACTTAACACAAAATGCCTTTAAAATCTCAAGCCTCATTTCTCTCAAGTATGTTTTTTTCTTTCTTTCTTTCTTACAGCAGAGGGATATCACATGACACTGAAATATTGATCCACTTAATTAGGGTGGCTTTATCACAGGTGCGCAGTCATTTTCTGTGATTTGTCATTATGAGAAAATGATTTCAAGGTGCAATGAAGCACCATTGCAGTTATGATGAAACCAAATGATCAAGGACTACAGTCAGTGGACTACATGAGTAAATTATTCAAACAGCTTTTTATAGAGATGAATTGTATCTTGACACCTACTGTTACAGATTTCTGGCAATAAACAGCCCTTGTACACAATGACTGAGTCATGCCAAATGGTTCTGAGAGCATATGCCATCTTACCACTGTCATAAGCAACTTGTCAAACCACTGCAGTTTGAGTTCGGCGCGAGGCCACATGTCAGGCCTGAGGGCAGTCTTCATCAGGCCCACACAGCGACGGGACAGTAGTTCCCCTGGAGAACCCGCCACATTGGTATTGTCATTCACCTAGACGAGGGGTGGAGAAGAAGGCTGGCATCATAAACGTTATCAATGTCAATGGGTCTTCATCGTCAATACCACAGTGGTGTTCTGACAAGACAAGAAATCACATAGGCCAAGGGGAGACGGGGGCCATGACCACATACTGGAGGTTCACTCATACATCAAGAGGAGCTCATACTGAGACTGTCCTTCAGTCAGACAGTTTGTTCATACCCTCATGTAGACAAGCATACTGAAACATCCCTGACCAATACAATAAATGTGTTCCTCTGTTTGATAGTGATCCTTCGGTCACAAACAAGACATGGTTTTCTACCAGGATAAACTAAAAAATTACCATGTAATAAATGGAATAGAGAACAAAAAAAATGAGGAGTAAAATACCATTTTCTAGTAAGGTTTTCTATATACAGTCCTAGGAGAACAGAGTGATCCCCTCAGCTTCTTGAGAAGGGACGGTTGAGTGAACAGTGAGAATGAAGCCTGGGCCAAAAAAAAAAAAAAAGTAGGAAAAGTCAAGGTGAGTGAAATCTCAGCAGTCTATTTCAGGCTTATAAGCCAGGTCATCACTGCCACTAGACCAAGGGACAGCTGCAAGAGGAGACACATAAAGGACTGTGTGTTTGTGTGTGCAGAGATATGTTTAGGACAGCCACCAGGTGTGTCCTACCTTCACCACTGCAGGGTTAGGATAGGGGTGTCCTACCTGGCAGGCGCTATGGATGGCAGACCTGTACCTGAAGTAAGTGTGTGTCTGTGTGAGTGTGTGCGTCTCTATGCTACTACCTGGCATGCAATCCTGATGAGGAAATTGACCACAGTGTCTGTGTGTTGTTTCTCCACTGGCTTAGTAAGCATGGTCTCTGTGCCTGGCATTGACTGGGTTCGGCCAAAAACCTGGAACAAACATTAACAACACACAAGTTGTACTTACTATTGTGCCAGAAATGACATTAAAATGAAAGAAATGAAATTTGAATTTCTTCTCCAAGACATAATATATTTTTTATACAGTACTGAAATGCTGCATTATATCCATATTTACGGACTAATACCCTGCACAGATTTAAAGAAATATCTAGAAAGATATGCCTGCGTCTTTCTCAGCAACAAACATCTTCTTAATTTTCCTTCTTAATCAGAGGCAAATGATGTCATTACATTTTTGATTATATCAAATGAATTCCAACATCATTAAGACTATCTGCAACTAAAACTGCAAGTGTTAGAAATTACTAAATAAACAACAGCTTTTGCTTAAGTATTAAAGCCATTGCTTATACAACATAGACAGTTAATCTATAATCTTATCTGTAATCAAAGACAATTTACTAATAATTAGACACTGTATGCACAGAAAGACAGAATCCATCAAAAAATGGTTCATATTAGTTATGTTGGCATAAACAAGAATCAATGACAGAAGCCACTATAATCATCCATGCTAATACAAGTGAAATTATCTGTATTGCGTTTTAATTAAAATTCTTAAAAAAAAAAAAAGACTTAATAGATATCTTGGTATTTGGGTTGGCAACAAATTTAATTAATGTTTATACTGTCCAAGCTCAGACCTAAACTAGTTTTTCCTCTTGAAAAACAAATAATCTTTTCCTTTATCAATCAGAAAAAGCACTGTCGAGGTGATTTTCCCATTTGTTACAGACTATGCGTGTGTGTGTGTGTGTGTGTGTGTGTGTGTGTGTGTGTGTGTGTCTGTTTGCGGAGGTCTGCACTCTCTGAGTGCTCTTCTAGTTTTATGACTGTATTCTTATCTGCGCTTTTATTTGTATTTTATTGACCCTTTGTGAAGCACTTTGTGACCTCTTTTGTCTGTGTAAGGTGCTTTATAAATAAACTTTACCTACTTACTTACTAGAAAGGACTGCTTTTAGTAACTACAATCCACATACTTGGAATCAACACTCCATTAAGCTATCCACATTAATACCACTAGGATAATTTCAAGGTTCAATTGTCAATTTTATTGATTTTAACTGTCCTTATTTTAACAGTTCTTACTTTTTTCCTATAATAACCATTATCAATTAGTTATTTTTTTCCCATTATGTTTAGCCCAGTACAACTGTGGTAACTTCTGCAGTTATTAGGATGTATTGTTTTTTTTCCAAGCGTCAAGTTTTGTTTGTTCATTTTATTTTATGTATGTAATGTGTTTTGCAAGGGTTTAAAGAAATAAAAGATGATGATAAAAAAAAACAAAAAACAAACTTAAAATCATTATTTTTATGCTTTAGAAATGAACTACTTTAATGAAACCGGATCTAAAAGCAGACTTCAGTTCAATAAGTAGCAGAGTATAATACTCGCAGAGGTTACATTTTAGTTCTGACCAAAGCATCCCAAACTGTCGGTCGGAGCCACTGACTGAGTTTACCGTAGAGGCCGCTCCAGTGGCTGTGCGGAACCTTTTGACGTCCTGTCCGGCTGCTGTGGCTTCCACTGACAGCCCTCTTTTCACACCAACAGCACCACTGGTTCCTTCTCCACCAGCCCCTATGTCAACCTCAGACTCTGGCTGTTGTAGCAAAGAAAGCCACAGATGGGAAAGGAAAGGGTGAACATTTTAAGCAACACCTTAGACTGCAGATTATGAGATACTCAAATCCATGTACCCAAAGTTTGTATTGGAACATGATTTGATGACACAGTTGATAATCTGCATATATTTAAGAACATCCATGAGCAAACCTGTTGGTCTTTGATCCGCTGCAACTCCCACTTAATGACCACCTCAGCTAGATCAACTGCTAGTTTCCTTTGCTCAATGGTTACACTGGGGGTAAAGCCCAGGCGCTGCATTGCACTGATCATGTGCTGCACTAGATGGTGTCGGACAGGGTAGTACACCTGGAGGGAAAGCACAGAACATAGGAACTTTTGCAATCATTTAAAGTGACTGTGTTATATAGTTACATTGTAGAACAGTGAAGTAGGGTAGACAGGCATACAAGAAACTCAAAAATTAGCTCACAATGCTTCAATATTCAGTGTTCAATACAGAAACAACACAGCAGGACTTGATTGAATTTTCATGTCCTGAAGCACATACAATGCCAACAGCAGAGTTTGAAATATTAAGAGGTAGTTCACATGAGCAACGAATAAAACGGATGACACAGCGGTAGAGGGACAACTCAAATGTCAAAATGTCATTACGGCCTGGGATCTGCTTTAGGCATTCTTCGATTTTCGAGCATGACAGCAGACAACTCAAACCTCAGAGCTGGGCATGAACTAGATATACGAGAGACATGGACAACAGTGATCAGCTTTGCAACACTGCAGGGTTACAAATAATTCCAGTCTGCATCACACGAAACACAACTAATTTGTGGGTCTATCAGTAAATGAATTAAGTGATTAATAACTTACTGGTATTGATCCTGCTAGCCTCCACCATGTATATCGTTGTGATAGATCAAAATTAGCTTAAATTAATTTACAGAGACAGTTTTTTTTCTGCTGATACACTGTTCTAATTTTTAGGGTGATAATACGTCAGTTCAGTTAAATGAGCTCTACAATCACTTTGAGATAGTGAATTAAAAGAGGTAAACTCTGAAGTCGTAGTCCCACTTAGTCTCAAGGACATGACGACACACACTTAGCCTTGAGCATTCAAACTCTCAAGCGCTCTTCAAGAGTCACTTAGTTTCATCGTAAACTGAACTGGGACTCTCAAACACTCAGACTCACGCAGACAAAAGAGCAAGAGATGAGATGTCTATCTGAGGGCTGTTGCCAGTGTCAAAGAATATTAAACCTTCTCAATTTGAGGGTAATTATAGTTGATAGAGCAGGACTTCACAGCTCCTTAATGACAGAGTGGCTAAGCCCTGTCCATCACATGTGCACACAGACAAACACGCACGCAATCTCTCTATTTCTTTATCAAACACACACACGCACAAAGTCTCTCATCTGTCTGTCATTATCTCCTCCCCAGTGTAATTATGCTGATGTGATTACATTAGATTAGTCATCTGGCCCAGTGAGAGCAGCCTGTCAGTGAGATAGAGAGGGGAGCTGAGGAAAATGTCAGTATTCTGCTAAGAGACTGTCGCTCTCATACTGGCAAGGCAGCAAACATCAGCTTGAAGGAGTGAGAGGGCAGAAAATATCTCTCAAGTTTATGGAGAAAGGTGAACATAAAGGCCACTGACTCTTAGGTGGACACTCTTAGACCGAGTGTATCATTTTGTGAAGGATGTGTCTGAAAATGTAACAGCACAAAGATGAGTACATGCAGCAAGTGGATGGCATTAACTCTACCAGCCAATATCAATGACCCCAGCGTTTGAATACAAGGCAACAGGACATAGCACTGTCCTGTAGTGGCTGTCAATATACAATGTTGCTGAATTTCCATTATTACTGGTTGAGATATGTCATATAATTCATACTTTACTGACAAAATCAGTAAAAATAGCTTCAAGACAGTTGCCACAACCAAACTGAGCTGGTGATAGCAACAAATGGCTGTCCATGTTCACAAGACGCAGGGTCGTATAATTTCTTGTGGCAGCAATGTCATTCGATAAACATAAAATACACAAAGATTAAGTAACACAGAATTCTTTATAATGGCATCAGCTAAGCCATTCTGTAATTAACTAAGCCAAATTAATGTAAAAATCAGTAGGAAAACCATAATAATGACTTTCCCCAGATCTGATGGTTATAGTCCTTTACCAAGTTTTGTGTTAAGCTGTTGTTTATGCATTATCTGGTCTATTTTTCTTTTTTTGTGCAATGCAAAAAAAAAAAAAAAAAATCACATCTGACAACAGTGAATAAAAATAGATTTGGGTCTAGTGGATGAATAAAAAATTAAAAAAAAAAAAAACCTACCTGAACATGTACTTTTCACTCACAAAAAGCCACAACCGCCCTTTTTTTTTTCCTTTTTACTTTTTACACTGTTTAAATTTAAAGATTCTAATAATTAAGGAAATGATGTGGAATTTTATCATTTTTTTATTAAAAAGGTGTCGAGCTTTGTTTTACAATTATGATAAGGATAATCATCTAAAACTGATGAACACAATAGGAGGTGAAATATAGCAACATCTGATCATTGAGACAAGACTGGATGTCAGTGGGAGTTGATAGATGGTGATTAGTTGACAGAAGGAAGTGCACCGCTACCTTTAATGTGTGTGTGTGTGTGTGTGTGTGTGTGTGTGTGTGTGTGTGTCATCTCACCCTGAAATGTTGCACAATGAGGTGGAGTATGTGAACCAGCTGCGGTACAGTGTGCCCTTCCTCCACAATGATTTTGCGGGTCCAGTGGGTCAACATCTGGTGGCCATCTTCCATACGGGCAGGCACAGCTGGGGTTAGGATAGCCATGGCCTGGCGCACAATGGCCCTGGCCTCCATGGTATGGGCTTTCAGCAAGCTATGGAACACCTGTAAGAACATGACAATTTATTTTAATGATCTGAAAATTAGCAGCTTCAGACACAGTACAGGAATAAAACTACTATTTCCTCCTCACCTGCAGGACAATCTTTTTGTGAATGGCAAACTTTGCAATGATATGGGCCAGGAGAAGGTGTCCACTGTATTTGCAGGCAGGGTCCACACATGCTTTGGGGAGTAGGCATGGCCAGGCAAAAGTCATGAGGCGCCGGAGCTTGCTGTTGCGTGACTTGTTGTTGTCGTGAATATGATGGGGTGCATGTTCTACCAGCAGGGTGGAGAACTGCAGTAGGCAGATTCGCAAAGAGTCCAGCAGATCAGCCTGCTTCTCTGGGTCAAGAACCTTGAAGAGGAATGGGAGAATTAGTTGACACAAAACCAAAAGAACACAGCAGTTACTACTTGCAGCACTGCCTATTGGAGCTAGTACACTTTAAACATATTTCACTCCTTTTACTAACAGACCATCTTCAAAATAATTATTGTTATCTGAAGTTGAGAAAATGGGAGAAAAGGGAAATGGAAAAGAGAGCCACCAGAAAGATGGAGGTAAGTGAGGAAATGAGTTTTAACCAGACCATAGAGGAGCCATTAGGACTGGTGTTTGTCAGTGATGAGATCTGCCACAGCACAAACAAACATGCTGACCTTTAGCATGGTCACACCATGACATTTACATCACAAATTATGGTCTGGGCTTAAGCCTGATGTTACGTGGAAGAGAGAGAGAAAAAAAAAGACAGACAGATGGAAGGAACAGACATGGAAGAGGAGAAAGACTGAATGATAACAATTAAGTGATCAAGTAGTATGTGGAGGCTCAGAGAAAATGCATCACGCTGAGTGCAATGCAGCTGACGATAACTGACAGCGTGAAGAGATGCCGGACTGATAAGACATTATGAGAGGAAATGCGGCAGGTAATGAAATCAAAGAGACAGATGGAGAGACAAAGCTGTTGAGTAATGAACAAAACAAAGAAAGGATGTGAAGCAAGTATCTGAGAGAGGAAGAAAAGATGTTGATAGGAGGCAAAAGGATGTCTGCAAGCGTTTGTGTGAGCGCTTACCTTCGTGATGAAGACACTTGTGATGCTTTCAGGATTGTCCCCTTCAGGGTTAGGGGGTCCAAGCAGCTGTTCACCTTCCCCTTTCTCAAAGCTGTACAGGAAGGCAGGGTTCAGGATGTGCTGCAGCACCTGAGAACCATTAAAAACACAAGCTTAAATAATTTCACCCGATAAGAAGGCATGAAACATAGTGATCAGAGGACATGTGACCTCAGCCCCTAGGATTCAAGACTACAATGGATGACTGATACTACTTTCAAGTAAAACGAGGAACTAATCAGTCTATTCACCCTGTGTGGTCTTTCAAAAGCTGTATAAAAGAACCTGCATACTTGCAGCTCTCTAAGTCACAAAAAAACAAAGTGATGAAATGGTATTATCTAGTAAATTAGAGGCACCTGTGATCTGTATAGATTGATAATAACGGGGTAAAGACTTAGCTTCATTAAAGAGTGGTAAGAAAAAGTAGAGGCATAATGACAGGCATGAGCCTTAGCAGCATCTCATTAACAATAAATGAGGACACAAAAGTAGTAAAGTAAATGACATAATACTGAAAACGATGAAAGAACTACCTCATCTAAATCTGGAACAAATTATCTTAATTGACATGTGAGCATAAGAGAAAGAAAATCAAATGATGACAGGGGTTTTCAAATTCTTTTTATGAACATGCTGAAACCTTCAGGGACTGAACAGATCTGCAAACGAGGGCAAAGTCTTGATTAGGTAGCAGAGTATAGAATAACCCAACCACAATACAGCTAACGACTGCATTTGTTAAAGAAGCGACAATTTGCTAATGAACTCCCCTATTCAATCCATCACTGGAGACGACAGTAAAGAACGAGCTGTGGCAGCATATGTTCCTGCTCTTCCATTAGCACATTATTCATGCACGTTCTGCACATATATGCACGATTACTACACTCACACATGTGCATAGAAATGCATAAGAGAAGCTGAAGACACCAAGAAAATGTATTAACCATATTCAGCTTCAGTCACAACAAAACCACGGAGTATTTCCATAACACCATTAGATGATGTACTCCACTGTGTCAGTGCATGCGCATGCACAGATAATACCTCGGGCAAGTAGCCTGGATCTTGCTCTCTCTTAATTATCCTCAATCCCATTTCCATACCATTTTAACCAACGGCAGGTGTGTGAGTGTGTGTGTTGCAGTGTCATTAGTGGGCTTGCCAACCACGTAGTACACAGCACTTTGAACATGTGTGATGCAGTCATAAACTTTGGTGAATTAGCCACATAAAGTCCTGATTAAGTGTGTTACAGGTTTGGTCATGGGTGTAGTGTAGAGGAGTCTAGAGTTTTAATTCAGGCAGTGTCACCTAAGACAGATTTTATTAAACCTTCATTCATTCATTTTCTATACCCGCTTTATCCTCACTAGGGTCACATGGAGCCTATCCCAGCTACCTCGGGCGAAGGCGGGGTACTGGACAAGTCGCCAGTTCATCGCAGGGCTGACATATAGAGACAGACAATCCCTCTCACATTCACACCTATGGGCAA
>JAQQZY010000012.1:7983747-8003465 GCA_030068375.1 Ostorhinchus rueppellii
ACATACATATATATACATATACACATGCAAGACTGATCATCAAGAGAGTTTTCAAGAGTTTACTGTAAATAGACATCATATTATGTGTTTTTTTCAGTTTTTAAAGTCCTTCACAGCATAAGTCTGGTCAGATCAGTCTACATAACAAGAAAAAAACCCTCACTGAACAAGTGTTTACATTTGTAAAAACTCATGCTTCTGCTAAAATATTCAGTTATGAATACTCCTGCAACCTACACGGGCTGTATTTCTACATTTATTTAAAACTTTAAATAGCATTTCTACAACTCAGTCTGGATAATGGAGCCAGTGTCCCACCTCTATGAGCATAGCTCTTTCAGTCTTCATGACCACCTCCAAAAGAGGCTTGACCAGGGTCTGAGGTGCAGCAGGGATCAGGTGGAAAAGGTTAATGATGGCAGAGCAAATCTTCATCTCCTAGGAGAAAGAGAGTGGACGGAAGAAAGAAGCGGATGAAATTCTTGAACAGGAAATGGTACTGTACAAGGGCATGATTTTTGGTCAGTCTTGAGGGACAGCCACTGTAGAAAGACAAGGACGAATCTTAGTCAAAAGAGCTTGCAGTTTGCTCAGTCAGTGGGTATAAAACATCCCACCACACCTACACAACATATAGGATACAAAGAAGAAATGACAGTATGCATGATTATCTTTAATTTAACTTGCATTATCTATATCTGGGTGCAGATTTCGGTAAGAAAAATAGAGAACTGGACATATAAACAGTCAAAATGTGGGGTTAGAGTGAGGCAGAGATGACAGGAACTTTCCTTAAGACGACCACAGACACAAGGACACAGAAATACGGGGCGACTCCAACAGCACCACTACCACAACATTAGTTCAATTCATCACCACGACATTGGTTCAATTAAGTTTAAAATCACTGACAGAATCACCAACAGAGGGCGCAACACCAGGTCACATCTCACCTCAACGCCCTCCAACGCAGGCTGTACCAGAACGGGAGACAATGATCAGAGTCAGCAGAGAATTATGTGTGCATTTTTGTGTGGTGGCCTGTCTTTGTTCCGTATGGGAGGGGAGCAGATAAGTTAGGGTGAAATGAATGGGCAGAGAGCAGAAATTTTAGAGTGATCTAGCAACAGCTTTTCTCAGTGCTGGGCAGTACGCATACTAAAATATTATGCCAATGCCAAAGAATCTACAGCAAAACAGTCGTTCAAACAACTTCATGACAGGTATTATGTCACAAATCCAGACAGAAATTTAATTCAGTACGACCTCTTCAGCCTATTGGAAAAATAAGTTTCCTTTCCCATTTCAGAAATGCTCCTTAATTCTTACAGCCAGTTGCTACAGTATATTTTCTCTCTCTTTCTAAACCTTTTATGCTGTCATGTCTCAGGCCATCCTCCTCTGTCCTGCTTCTTTGTCCAGGTTTTGTCTTTATCAGGCTTTGCTAATTGACCCTATGACCCTGTCTTTATAGTCGCAGCCTGCAGTGCTGTCAACAGGCACAAAGACCACAAGCAGGAGGGAGGGAAAGACAAAGAGCCAATTTGCATCTAATTAAATACAACAGTTTGAGATGGAGAGGGATGAACTCATAAAGAGAAGGAAGGGAAAATAGGCTTTATTTCTATAAGCAGGAGGCAGCTGCTTTTTTTCCTCTCTCACTCTCACCTTTTCTCTGCTTTTACAAGGTTATCTGTCGGGAAGATAATGAGGAGACGCAGCGCTGGGCCCACCACCGCCTGCCTGGCGCCTAATTAATCATTGATTGTAATGTGGCCACTCACAACTCACTGGGGAGGAGACCACATTGTGGAGGTGTTGACTACATGTGACTATGGCTTTGTGTGTATAAGAGGCCATTTCAGTCCCTTCAGTGAGCACCGTTAGGTGTGACCGGAACCGAACAACAGGAAAAAAAAAAAGATGTCAAAAAAAGATGGCAGATGACAGCCGACCTGACCTCTTCCAACAGGAAATGACTGTTTCGTGAAGGGTTGGTGAGGGACACAACACATCAGAATGTAATGAACGATAAAAAGATAGATTTCTCAAGTATCTACTGTTCGGTGCATGTTCATTTAAAGCACCCATACTCACACTGCCATCACTGCGCTGGCCACCCTTGTGTGTTATCACAACCACCTCCATCCATTTCCTCAGGTGTTGCTGACAAAGAGACGAAGAGGTATTCAGATAGATATTCAGATAGCAATAATGTAATCATTGTAGCAACAATTAAAGGTAAAAACATGTTTACAGACAATATTACCACATCACAAAAGACTGTGCATCTCATATTTCTAATGTAGCAATGTAGTTTAGCCTTTCCTAAAGTAGGTTTTTGTTCTTACATGAAAATTAAAATTATTCTTAGTGTAATCAGTAGAATACTGACAAAACTTTAAAAATTGAGATATATCCAAAACCATATCACCAATATTGCAACATTAAGTATCTAAACTGAACGCTGTGCCATTCCAAGTTCAGAGGTGGTCTCTCAGCAAAGTAAACATGGCAGTAAGTCTCTCACCATCATCTGGTCACAGAACTTGTCATTGAAGGAGTTTGGGAAAAGACGTGTAACAGACGTTAGACGGTTCACCACGTTAAGCGTCAGGCTGCGGTAGTCACCCAGCATCATTAGGAGGGGGCGCATGTGAGTGTGGATCTGGTCAACCTCAATGGTGGCACCTTCAAGGAACTAAAACACAATACAAGAATATTTCATAACTCAATGACAATTCTGATAAAATATTATCCTCAAAATGCAAGTGGTATAAAGTAATGTGACACTGGTTCAAAGTAGGTCTGACTGCTATGGACAAATTTATACAATTATTTATTATACACAATTATTATTATTATTTTTTTATATATATATAATTTATACATGAATGATGATGTACCACAGTGAGTAAATAAGGGTTTTGTAGCCATGTGTTCAATATTTGCAGTAATCATTCCTATGCAGACCATCTTCCAATGCACTGTGTATATTTGATGTAGTGCTCAATGCTACTTCAAAGTATTATCAGGCTGGTCAAAAAACTTGCTTTCTTGGAAGGCATCAAACCAATCTCCAACTGTTTTTATTTACCAATAA
The DNA here is from genome assembly GCA_030068375.1 of Ostorhinchus rueppellii. Lineage (NCBI taxonomy): Eukaryota > Metazoa > Chordata > Actinopteri > Kurtiformes > Apogonidae > Ostorhinchus > Ostorhinchus rueppellii. The sequence continues at coordinate 7,986,851 of JAQQZY010000012.1, forward strand.
ATCAATAATCTTCGAAATGTCACCGCACCTCAGCAGGTTTCTAGATGTGTAAACTGCTCACTACGCTTTGTGTCTCTATTAAGGTACTAAGAACACTCAAATGAGGGCATGGATAGTCATAAACAAGTACACACGTGCTAACGCCAAATGCTGATGACGCACATGCACACCCTCTCACAGACAGGAGGGAATGATGCATGGCAGCCACATTCATTTTCCTCTCAGCACAGAGAACAAACACTCCATCCTGTATCGATCGGGCCATGGCAACGCTCATTAGTGCTACCAGGGCAGAGATGAAAGAATGGAGAGAGCAGAGAATGGCCAGCCAAAAAAAGGGGGATAGGATAGGATAGTGAAAAGGAGTGATGGCTGTAAAGAGAGAAAATGAAGGACACAAAAATGGAGGGAAAAGGGGACAAAGAGCTTGGGGTGGATTGATATCGGCTAAGACGATATGGATACTTTGATGAATTGAGGCAGGCCTGGTTCAGGGAGAGTGTGATAAAGTGGAGGGAGGCCTACATGAAGATAACTGGGTGGGAAAATGGTGTGAGGGGAGGATTAATAAAAGACCTCTACGATGGCAAATGACATGTGCAATACAGAGGAAAGACAGAGGAAGCAGGAATGAGGAGAGCAATGGAAAACAAGGTAATAAAGAAATCTTTATAACAACACAAAACATACAAACAAGTAACAAGGGGAATCAAGTGAATAATACAAAAACACGGATGTTTCTATGGAATTAATAAATGATTTTGAACTTGAAAAACACACTGAGGAACCTTCTGAATCAAGATGAGATGCATTCCACAAATAGATTACAGTGATCACAATTACAAATTCTGGCTTGCATTTTAATTCTTGCCAACTGCCATGCCAGTCACAACTACACAAAGAAAATTGTACATTTCAGTTTAATGAGTCTCATTAAAATATGCTTCGTGTTAGAGACTGAGGGAAAAAAAGAGGTTGAGTGAAAAAGAGAAGAGATCCGGAGGACAACAGGTGTTTCACTCACCTTTCTCATGCATGCCTCTCCAGCTTCCTGCAGTTCATTGTTGGTGGAGTTGAGGGCTTTGAACAGGGCTGCAATGATCTTCTCTCTGGACTGTGGCAGATAATTGCAAGCAGCCAAGGCATCTAACCAGGAGAAAGGATGTCAATAACACTGAAGAATGACAACTTATTAAAATCAATTTGAATGGAAATGGAAGCCAACAATGAGGAGTATTACGCACAAGAGGACATTTTCACTTCACTTGACAAGCATTATCTGTATTCACGACTGAAAATATATATTTTTTTAATGAGAACCAGTTTTTTTTTATACCTCACATAATTTTTTAAATGCATATTTATTCTATCCTGTATATATAGTGCCCGTTTTATTTATTACTGCTGACTCCTGAGCCAGTTGCATCAACATTTCATTTTTGATTTAAATCTGGAATGACGAATAAAGTCTCTCTCTGTCTATTATCAAATTAAGCAGGGCCAACTCACTGAGAGCAGCAATACGGAGAGGAACCAGGGAAGGAAGGCTCTTATAGCAGGGCAGTTTCATCAGAGCAGCATCCTCTGCCTCACATAGATTCAACAGCTGAACAGAGGAAAAACATAAACACTACAGGTTAATCATTAAGGTACTCAAAGGCATGCTTGAGTACATCTGCACCTGACTGATGCACTGAACGTGTACAAAAAATATAATAAGAATAAGAATAATTCACATACCTCTGTGTAGAAGACCTTGTGCTCCATGACGTTAAGGTCCATTGTAAAGAGACGTGGTTGCAGGGTGGTGCAAAAGGTGTTGCCCTCCATGAGACCAATTTGGGCGTTTGCAGGTTGGTGGCGGAGTAAATGCTTTTTGGGAGGAACCATATCTTGCAAAACCTGGGAACATGCATAACCCATGTGCAATCTACTTAACTGACTAGTAGATATGCAATTTAATCCGTCTTTAAAATCACAGAATTCTCAGGAATGATCAATGCCCCAAATTACAAAGAAATTACTGGGATTTTTTTTGTCATGTTTAGGTTAATATAAATGCTGAATAAGTTTTGTCTGCCACATAATTAAATGACGATATAGAATTAATGAAAACGTTCAATTCCTTGGTTTTTACCTCTTTGTGTGGTTCCATGATGACAGTCACACTCTTGCCAGTGACCTGAGCTAACACTTGCAGAGAGTGCATGGCCTGCTTTCTTACAGTTGAGTTGGGGGACGTGACCTCTCGGACCAGGTCATGAGTCACCATGTGAAATGATTTATCCTGTGCAGCTAGTAGTTCCTCAGTCTTTTCTTCATCTTTCAAAGGAGTAGCACAGCGCACCAATAGCTGCTCCAGGGTGGTCTTAGCCATGGCTACTGCTCCATTTGATACCTATGTGCAAATCAGTGAGTCAGTGCAATGACATAGGAGTGAGAGGACAGATACACAGCAACAGTCATAAATAAATGTACAACAAAGTCAAAAGGAAGCAGTTAAAACCTTGCACTTCAAATTGAAAAAACCAGCAATATCTCCTTACCTCTCCTGTGAGGTCCATCATGACAAAGAGGAGGGCTTTGAGAAAGGTGAGCTGGTTCTGCAACACCCAGATCAGAGGCAGTCTCTCCATCAGAAATTTAATGGATACAACGCCACCAAGCTTGGCATACCAGGCCTGTTCATAGCAGCAGGCACACAGACGCTCCACAATGTAAGAGAACAAGGGCAGCTGGCAAGCCTTTGGTTGGAGGACAGAGACCATAATGATTATTCAATCAGAATGTTTACAGTTTGAATACAAGTTACAGCAGAATTGATAGAAGAAAAAAAAAAACATGACTCATAATGACTATCATTTTCTTTAAAAAGCTGAATTTGATCAGTTGCACATTTTGCTCTGATGTTTTGACACCAAACTCCAATATGTAAAGCAAGCAACTGAATGCAAGGATCAATTGCTATTATTCCAAATGTCTATCTTTGAAGAGAAAAGTAAACAATAATTTTCTCAGTTACTGACCCTCTCTTTGGAGCCGAGGATTATGCTGGCCACATCGAAAATAACAGCTAGCGCCACTTCTCCAATCTTGCACAGCTCCTTCTCCTCATAGGCCATGCAGATGGCTATGGCATCAATAAGAACCAGGGGATCCATACCCTTTGAGCCATTCTCCTCACTGTGGAACATAGCTGTGCTAGGCTGGCTACCCAGCTGGTAGCATGGCAGCAAGAATGGACCTGGGGGGGGACAATGAGGAAACCTCTAAAATAAAATGGCAATGGTGTTTTTAAGTGTATAATGTATATGTAATGTATACTGTAGTAATATCAATGTATCAAGTATCAATGGCAGACTGTAGCATGAACATTTACAGTATCAGTGCAGAATATAATAAATGGCTAATTTCAGGGTAACCCATAAAGCTAATATTAGATATAGAGTGCAAAGAGGCAACAGTCCCTCACCACACTGCTGAGCCACAGCCACCATTGTATAATGGCGTATCAAACTGGCTACGAAGGGCAGCGCACTGGGTCTCAGGTCCTTTATCACTGCTGACATGAATGCCCCAGTCAGGGCCTGTTCAAAAGTCCTGCGGGCAGGCGTGTCTTGTGCTTTGTAGCGGTGAGAGATGATGACATTGGGGATCCACTTCTCAGTGAAACTGATGGAAAGGAAAAGCACACAGTGAATTTGACGTTGACACATTAACAAGGACAACATATTAACATTTTGCTGTGGCGGCACTGAAGTACAAGTGAAATGCAGTCCCCCTGCCTGTATTTTTGATACTCTTTGTCATTTATTCTCACTCTTCTTACTTCATTTAGCCTTTCTATTCCTTTGCCTCCCTCTTTGTCCCCTGTTGGTATTTTTGTTATTTACTGCAGCTGATGGCAACTGGGCCATGGTGTGATTGAGCAGCTGTTTTCTCCATGCTTGAGCTTGTGTTTTATAATGCCACACGCCAGGGGCAGACCTGATGGATCGCTTCATTTCATTATTGCCATTTAAAAGACTGCTCTTTGGAGGAGGAGAAAGAAGATGTGGGGGAGGGGGGCTAGCAAGGAAGGCCAGGAAGAGAGCAAGTACAGCAGTGTGGGGGGTGAAGAAGGTGTGTGGTGGAGTGGGGGTGTTGGATGGTTGACAGAATGTCAGATCAATTGGCCTTCACTGATTCAGGGGCCTGCCACTCCAACACTGCTCCGTTCTCCCCACTTGGCATTTAAAGAATTGCTCTAGGTGTCTTTTCTTCTTTTTAACTGAAAGGCTATATTTACAATGACCAAATAGTGAGGCAAAGGGGGATAGTGGTAAGAGGATAAAAGAAGGAAGAGTGAGAAAACCTTTCAAGTGAGAAATGACACTGCAAATCGAGACATCTGACAAGAGAAGGTGGCAGGCGGTGCAGCCCCCTTGATCATAACTGACACACTTCATTATCCCCGCAGACACATGCACAAATAGACTTGCATGTATGCGTGTGTGTGTGTGTGTGTTGGTGCATAATGATTTGAAAGTATAAGGGGCATGGTATAGCGTACACAGACAGGGGAAAGTCAATTAACTCTTGCCCGGGGATCAGTAATGATAATATGACTAGCCCCCCCAACAAGTAACCCCCCCCCTTCCTGTTTGTCTGTTCATGTATGTGTCTCTGACTCATAGCGAGGCCAGCCAGTGGGTGGGTGGGGTAGGGTGGGGTGATTAGCAACTCTTGCTCTTGAGATGGAATTGATAAGGCAATGTGTGGAGGGGACAGAGATGAAGATGCAAAGTGAGAGCAGAGTGTGTGAGCAGGTGTTGGAGGTGGAGGGAATACGAGAGGAGAAATATCACACCAGTTCAACACATTTATTATCCACCACATAAGCTATATGACTACCACTCTGTCTGTCTGTTGGGTAATACTGTAGTATAAAGCCTTCTAGTGATTTTAATTAAACTGTATGAAGGTTTAGGACAAGGACAAACTCCCTAAATTACAGAGCAGATCCATAAGAAGTCATTGAACCAAGTCAACGTATAGCATAGAACAATAACAGTCAGAAGCTAGATAAACAAAACAGTGGCACCAACTACCAAAAAGTAGGTAAACACGGGTCATAATTTGTGGTTGGTTAGTGATTTAAGAATATTGTGAGATAAGATGAAAACTGGTCAGTTTGCCTGTCTGTGGGTCTGTTTCCAGTGCCCTTCCAGCTATATAGTGAAAAACAACTGAAATCATTTAACTGTAAATAACAAATCCCATTCAACCACAATATTAGCACATAGGCTACAGTTAATACACAAAGCAGGACTTACTTTGGATGAGACAACAGCTGGTAGAGGGCATGTTTGTTGTCATCCAGACTGGTCATGGCCACCAGGAAACACTTAATGACCTCCCAAGCCTGACGTCTATAATAGGGCTCCGTATTGGCACTCTTCAGACAGTCCAGAGCCGTCTCTATTGCCTTGAAAAGAATAAAACACACAAATCTTACTTCAAATCCATTAACATGTTCATAGACAACTGTCATTCATTCTGATATGACAAAGTTTAATATTGTAATATGTCCATTTCTTAAATTGCTTGTATTTGACTGAAAATTCAATATGACGCAGTATGTGGTTAATTTGCAGGAAACACAGAGCGCCATCTGGCTGTGCAAAGGTCATTATAATTTCTACATTATGGGTTGACATGCCAGGGCAGCCAGGCACTTAAAAAGGGAGAAAATGAACTAATTAATGCCACTCAGAACAGAGGGGAGAAGATGAGTCTGAAAGAACAGACAAGAGGATGAGGAGAGATGAGGGCACAACATAATTGAATTGTAGACCTGTCAGAATATTAAGATATCAGGTTATTCCTGTCATGGATGGACCTCTGACAAATGCAGTTCTCCAATTCCCAGTACTGGGAAAACAAAGCTTTCTACTCAAGTCTTAAGAACACAGAGATCCTGGAAAATATTTCTGAAATGGCTAAAAACATAGATTAAAGTGGTAAAAGAAGCAGAAAAGTACCAGATAAACAGCTTAAATCCCATGTGAATGTTTTGTTTCATTCTGTACTTGAACCTTGTGGCGATTCAAGTTATTCTCACCCTTGTTATTTGATCTGTCTACCTCACAGCACTGTAACGGTTTCCATATGGCTGCATCCTAAGCTTGCCAGAGATTCATGCCTTCAGCCTTTAGTGTGTGGGTGTGTAAGAGTGTGTGAGTGTTGCCTGGGCCCATGATGATGGCAAACAGACAGATAGGCACAAAGAAGAAGCGGCCATTAGTGAGAGTAAATAATGCCGTCATGGTTGCACACACTAGATTGATGATTACTGACTGGGGATGAGGAGGAGAAACAGGAGATGAATTTAATTACCTGGAGGACACACACATATTTTCACTCACTTTGACTCTCACACACAAATCCCTGACAAGGATATATAGCTCACAGTGGAGAACAATAATGAGGATTATAAAAGCCCTTTTTGAAGTTTGATTCTTTCTTTTTGAAACTAAAATAAAAGGGTAAAAGGGGATGTTCTGTAAACTACTTTCAGGCAGTGTTCCAAACCACAATCTTCCCATTGAAAAATTCTGGAGCTAACACAAAATCAGCAGCCACTAGACCAGACAGCAAAACAGTCTTACCTTCTCCATGGGTAGCTGAATGGATGCCTTGCAGTCAGTGAATTCTGCCTTGATGCTGGGACCCTGGACCTCAGTCACCACGTAATGCAGCCTCTGAGACTCCTTCAGCATCTTCCGATTACTGCCACCAAACTTTCCCAAGACCCGGTAAGCAACGTGTGAGATGCTCTCCGCTGGGTTACGGAGGGTGCGCCACAAGGCCTGGGGCAAAACACAACTAGCTTCAACATTATACAGTATATAAAAAAAAAACAAAAAACAGTGATTCATATTTCATAACTGCACATCAGAAGCACGAACCTATCCATAAAAGTGGTGGTAAGTCCATGCAGGTTATTCAGTAATAACAGTGTGTAAATCTGCAAATATTAACAGTCTCAACAGTTTTTAACAAGAAAAATATTAGACCATTGAGCAAATTAAGACCTCTCTCATGTCCTGTCATAATAGTGCAGGACTTTGATGATGCTCCTGATATGAAACATGGAGTGATGCCAGGCATTTACTGGTGACTTTAACTGATGCTTTATGTTTTTCTGATATCTTGGGTAACTTTAAAGCCTTTATTCCCAAAGTACCTCATTTGAGTGTTTGTGTGATGTAACAGATTTCAGGTTCATTTCGAGTACCATTTTCCCTCCAATTTTAAGACCTGCCTAAAAAGTTATTAGAGTTCAAGTATTTTGAGATGTCTAGAAACGCTAATAATGTGACCACTAGAGGGCAGAAATATTATTTTAATAAGGAATATGACAGAACAACAAATAACTTTCTGTGAAGTAAAACAGCTTGATACAAACTTTACTGAGTTGTGCAGTAATGTGCCATGAGAACAACCCTCTCACCTGCATTAGTTCTGCCCTGACAGGCTGGATGTGGTCATACAGAAAGTCAGGCTGCAAGTTATCCACACACAGCTCTAGGGTGCGAAGGCCTTGACTGACCAAAGTCTGGGAGCCGTTGAGAGCAGATACCAGTGGGTCCATTAGCATGGGTAAGTAGGGCAGTAAAGAGCTTAGACGGACTGGTACTGTCAGGCACAGTTCCACAAAAAGGTCTTTCATGTGCTGCTTGTGAAGGCCACTTTGTAGCATGTTCAGACCTAATGTATATGAACAAGGAAGACTGCAAATTAGACAAGGATAAAGCTAGAGTGGATTTTTTTTTTTTTAATTATTCCTTCATTCTTGTAAAATACAATTCATTCATTAAAGGTAGGATAGGAGAGGTTTTCCTGGAGCATTTTTTTTTTTTACTATAGCATTGTGTATTCCAGTACCCTGGAGGTGTAGCTTCTGGGGGGGGGGGGGGGCTGAAAAAAGAGGTTTGGACTTTTGAATTGTGTATTTTAAAAATGTTTTTTGCTCAAACCATTTTTCCAGGATCTCCTACCCCACCTTTTAACACACAGAGAGCCTTACCTTGCAGCAGATTAGGTAGAAGAGGTAGGAATTCCTGATAGAGCAGATCATGGCTGCCTCCACCAATGGAACGGAACAGAGCCCGGAGGAGCAGGAAGTAGTTGTAGGGTTCCTTAGCTGACTGGGCCAACTCCATGGAGCTGTTCACTATTTTATGGAGGTGTGGCTGACCAAAAAAAAAAAAAAAGAAAAAGAAAAAAAACACAATATTACTTCGAAGGAACAAACTAAAAGAAATATACTTCCAAAAACATTCTAACCAGTTTTTACATTTTGTAGGTATACCTTAAGCATCTGCTCATTCTCAGCAGCAAACAGTGATACTGATCCAAAAACCAGCTTGAAGAGTTTGAGGTAGAGGTTTGACAGCTCAACATTGGAGCCCATCTCTGGCAGTCTCTCCAGAAGATACTCCACCAAGATTGTAGCAAACAGGGCAGAAGTTGTCAGGTTGGCCAAGAAAGAGTTTGCCACAATCTGAGAGACAAAACAATACATTTAATTTGAGCACAAATGACAGATTAAAACAACTAAATAATAATGAAATTAAAACCTGTGATAAAATATCACCCCTTATCCATGATTAACAAAACTAAAACAAAAACTATTTTTCTGATCTTTACCTGCAGTGCGTAATTCTTGGAGATCCTCTCCACCATGTACGGCACAGTAGTTTGAAAAATTTCCTTAAATGTGAGGGGATTCATCATTGTAAAGACCCCAGCGAAGTGCTCCAGAACCTCTTTCTCCTCTTTCATGCGTACAGTCTGGCAATTGGCCACTCTGATATACGTCTGCTGGTTATTGGCAACCTGGACCTGATCAGGAGAGATATAAGGGACCTGATACATCAGGGTGTTATCAGAACCACAGGTTACAGAAAAAAAGACAAGATTATTGAATAGTTTTTATCATTTAAAAGTAGCCATCATAGTATTTAGAATCATGTTAAATTTGTTTTAATTATTTAAAAATCGGAATTATTCACATTATTATTATTATTATTATTATTAATTATTTTACTTTGAACAAACTGCACAAACGTGAAAGTAACGCGATCCAAAAATCATACCTGATAGATGTCCAAGGCTTGCATGGCATATTTTACCAGCTTAATGTAGATTTGTGTCTCCTTTGGCTGGAGCTGCTTGTTAGGAACATACTGGACCTCTAGTTGGTTAAGACAAAAAAGCTTTTAAGTAGCAAACTATGTGATTTACACATACACATTTTTATACCTGACATGTAGTATGTTTTGTGTATGTTTAATATCCCTGTAACCACAGGGGTGCAATTATGTCCATCAAGTGCTAGTACCCAACAAAAAATAATGCTTTGTTCTTCTGGGTTTCCTCTCACCTCCAGGAGCTTTACAGGAGGTGATGCCCCATGTGATTGTCTTCACGCCACACACTAGAGTCTTGACCAAGCTGCGGCAGTCTGACACTTGGAATGTTTGCTTGTCCTCCTTCTCACCAGGTCGATCAAAAGGAGTTGCAGGGGGTGCAGGTGTGGCAGCAACAGGTGTAGGAGGAGCAGCGGGTGGTATGGCAGGGGTTGTGGATGGAGTAGGCGTGGCTGGTACTCCAGGCAACGCTCCAGGGTCAACCACACCCATTTCTGACTGAGGTTTGCACTTTTTGAAAATTGAGACAAGCTGGTACCGTGCAATGGTATGAAACTTCAGCACGAACACCTGATTTAAAAAAAGAATACAGAACATAGATACAGATCAATACAGAAATAAAATTGCTTAAAAATGATTCACAGGTGTCTATGAAATAGGACCAATGGCCCTGTATCTCACCAGCACGTTCTATCAAGAATCTGTAACAACTTGAATTTGCGAGGTTGTCAAGTTCTGCCGCTATGGTAATAGTTCTGTGGTCTTGATGCAGGAGATCAATCTCTCGACAGAAGCAGGTGGTACTTTCACCAGAGGATAACTCAACTCATTAAATGAAAGTCCATATACAAATTCCTATCAGTGCTCAATAGTAACTACTTTGATATCTCAAACCTTTCCCATTGTATAAGCCATCAAAATATGGCTCATTATAAGTAAAAGCAAATTTTTAATATTTAAGAATTCATCAAAAAAGCAAAAATTTCAATTTCTCAAAACTGTGAACAACCTTTGTAGACATTGTCCCAAGAAAGCTACATATAAACTTAAAATGAATCTGACCAGTAGTTTCAGAGAAGAAGACTGTTGAAATCTAGACATTGATGACCTCAAGTTTGAGCATTCTTGGTCAAAGGTCATGGACCCAAATGAAAGTCCATATATGACTTCCTATCAGTGCTTAATAGAAACTATATTGATATATCTAACCATTTCAGTGTTGTAAACCATCAAAATATGGACCATTATAAATAAAGGCAAATTTCTAACATTTAAAAATTGGTCAAAAATGCAAAAATCTAAATTCTCAAAACTGTGAACAACCTTTGTAGACACTGTTCAAAGGACGTTACATATAAAATTTGAAATTAACCCAACCACTAATTTCTTCAGAAGAAATGGCTAACAAAGATGCCACTGGGCACAGCACCTTCACAATAGTTCATGGCCTATGGGCCAGTGAGCTAAAAATGTTAAGTTGTCTTTGCTGAAGAGATACTATTACTATGCTGCTTACCTCAAGCATCCTCATTAGAATGTCCCGCCCATTGCCGTTCTCCTGTTCTGACTTTGAGCGGATGCAGTCTACCAGGTTGAGTAACAGCTTGCAGGACATGGTCTGGATGTTACTGGGAAGTGATTCGTCATCAATGTTCTTGGCGAAAAGCTGCACAGCTAGAGATAAATCTGTCAGGGGCAAGTTCTGACGAACATGGTGCACCAGATCTGCTAGTGTGCTGTAGGCCAGGGGTCTGAAAGGGAAAAGAGACACAGTAACTGTGACATTTGAAGTTAAATAATAGCCATACTTCTTGACTTGGTTGTAGTGAATACTGAAAAGGCTATGTTCCAACCATCTGACATTTTCTGGGAGGAAAAAAAACCCGGTAATCAGTAGAGCAGAAGACTTGGAATGGAAATCAGATATGGGATGCAACTAAAACGGGCGTACGAAGGAAGGGGGAAAAAAAGACGGAGTTCTAATGAATGACACTGATAGCCCTGCCAGGTCTTATTGAACAGCCTTGTTTCCTAAATGGTACTAATGTGAAATGACAGCTATTTTGTTGATGAGGTGAGCTAGTTTGGCAACTGGGGGGTCAAGGAGGTATTGAAATCAACCTAAGGGAGGGCTTGTAGGAGGGAGCCTGCCCTCTGGAGATGCAGGTGTACATGACAAGTTGACAGTGATCTGTGCTGCAGTGTTGCACTCAGCTTCCTTGAGAATTTCAGCAGCATCAAAAGTCTGATTAATATGCTAGGACATTTTACATGCACCTGGCTGAGCAATCAACCACCAAGAGAGAGAGGGTTCTGACACCAAAGAGATCAAATGATGGTACACACACGCACACACACTCACCTAAGAGTCTCTCGAGCAGTGTAGCCAGAACCAATCAGGATGGATTCATCAAAAAGTTTGTCCATACAAGGAATAAACTCTGAAACACAATCAAAGGATCACTTGAATGATGTGACTTCAGGGGACTGATGTACTAAAGGTTTTCACGTGTAAAAACATGTGCAAATTGGACTGCGGAATCAAAAACACATCGAAGCTGATTTACTAAAGGGGATGCACTGAGGATTGTGTCTCTCAGATGAGCAAAATAGCTTGCGCAATCCATTTTGTGTGTTTGCTTTGATGAATATGCAATATGGGCGTTTCTGCCACACCAAATCTGTTCTGAAAACATCAACATTTTTTGGAATGATGGAAGAATTTTTTTTTTCAATTTGAGACATATGCCCACCCCCCCTTTATGAGTCTGCCCCCCACGCCCGTTTCCACCAGTGGCACATCACCATTAGAACAGGACCCGACTGCTGAGAGACGTCTCTCTCTCGCGCGTGCACACAAGGGAGTCCAAGCAGCATGGGTTCTAGCGCTGCACAACACACACGGACGCACACACAAACAGCACTGTGCACGGTGTTGTGACTGGACTCCTGAACCTTCTATATAATCACTGATGTGGGGGGGGTTTCTCTCATACCCACGGACTTATAAGTTTTCATTCACCACAGAGAGACATAGAGAAGCGATTTATGTCACTAATAACACACTTCACCACTGATAAACAACAACAGAGAAATACCTATCCACCCCTTTGTGTGTGGAAGAGTTATTCATATTCATTAGTGCTGGGGTATCCCAGAGCAGTTTTACCGTGTACTGTCTCCATGATGACAACCAGTAGCGCATGCAAAATCTTCATTTAAATAGGGTGGTCTCTTAGACTTTCCGTCTGTTGTCATTTGCACACGAAATCTTTGTTGATTACCCATGACATGCAAATGAGTAGCACACACAATTTTTAGCGTGAGCAAGCACATTTGCACCTGCAATTTGCATTCTTAGAAAATCAGGCCCCAAGTGTATTACTGAGCCAAAAGGTTGTTGAGGACATACATTCCAAATATGAAAACACATAGTATCTAGAAATAGAATGAGTGGGATCAGTTCAATCAGTTGCATAGACAAGTACTGGATCAAAACCAGTTTACCATTCTTTGTTGTTTAATATTAATGACATCGACCTCTGACCATAAACACCTATTATTAGGTAATCTAATCAGTGGAGATGATTTATGCCAAATTTTAAAATTTTTAAAATTCTCTTAAGTGGTTTTTCAGATCTTAAATTCATAAAGTCAGTGACCTTAACCTGACTGCCAAAATCCTTATAGCTCATCTTTGAATTCAAGTGAATACATGTGTCAATCTTTTAGCCAGTCTTGTCCAGGCGTTCCTTATGTTTGATTGTAAATGTAATGAGGCAGACAAATGGTCCAATAGGCAAACATTCATACAGAGAATCATAGATGATCCTTAAAAATATTCAACTAAGCATAAACTCATAATATCAGTTTTATCAAATCCAGTAACTGCAGAACTGTTTCTTCTTCTATTTTGGCAGGTACAAAATAAATATCTCCCAAACAATTAATTGTAGTTAGATGATTTTTATCCACAATGTAGAAGCTCTTTCAGGAAATGACCTGAAAATGGTTTGAGTCACTAAAGCAGAAGTAACTCAGGATAATGCTGAAAATCATCCTACATGTTCACTGCAGGCACAAGTTTTCAGTGATGGATGGCTGAGCTTTTATTCCATTTCATTCAGACTCACTTATCACCACTCTGTCACCAAATCGAAATGAGCTTCTACACATTCAGTTTGACAGTTAATAACAACGTTATTTCGGAAGTGAGAAATACGAAAAAGTATGACTTGGCAAGTTAATCTAGTCTGCTGATGTTTTGACCCAGAAGAATACACTGAAGAACAATTAGTTGTATTTTTCAGATTTCACTCAGAGGGGAAAAAAAAAAAAAGTCCATAGAAAGACCAATGTGTTTTAAAGACACAGTCACACAAGCTTTGCTCATAACTCTGAACCACTTCATTTTATATGTGTGTGTGTTGGTATGTGTTACATACGGCTGCGTAGGTCAGTTGTGAGGATGTGCTTGGCTGCAATAAGCAGTTCTTTGCGGAGGTGTGCAGTCTCAGAGGGGCAGTTGGACAGCAGCTGCAGCATGCCCTTTACCATCTGCTGAGAGTACTTCCCAACCAGATCCTAAAAGACACACGTATAAAGTGAGTAAATTAAAACGCAAGCATTTTCTGTACAAGCTACTTTCAACATGTTTATACTGGGCTTTTCTCTTTTTATAGCTATAATTTTAATGTTATTTGCTTTTTTCTGAAGTGTGGGAGACTACAACTGCAAATAATATCATGCAAAAATACATAGTGATAAAATTCATAAGGTGGTTGTGAACTCTGTAAGCAAAGCAGGTTTCTGTTGTCCTGCTTGATAATGTCTGCACAAACACTCCGTGACTGCGAATACATGTTTTCAAAATAAAGTGTTCAAAATCTACATTTTCATTAAGAATGTTTCTTGAGACTTTAAATTAAGCCTACTATGACATTAAAACACGAAGAAGTATGTTGATATACAGAATATACACTAAAATATCATAAACTATGTGTTATACAGATAAAGGTAGCTAACTTTCAACTAAACAATACAGCTGTTTCGCTTGATGGAACGCAACTATTCATTTACTGTGGAACCTGATGCCACTATCAGCCACCAAACAGATGTACTGTACCTGGTAGATTCGGATGATGTAGGCTAGAAATGACAGAGTTTTGATCTGTGCAGCAATGAAGTCTGCATACAGCTCCTTGTTATACAGCTTGTGCTGCCTGGAATGGAAGCAGCACAATTAACATAGAAAAGCCATTGAGTAAGACATTAATGATGCTGCATACCTGCAGTAGGAGGCAATTAGAGGCTAAAATTGTGGGTCTACATATGGGAGTCAATTCTACATGGGTGATTTGTTTTTTTGATTCGCAGCCGTTTCTGCATGTGACGAAAAAAACTCTCCCCATACCTGCCAGAGAATGCCGATATATTTCGTTCTAAATTAACTCCATTCCATTTTCTTGCTGTTCCAAATGCTTAATGCACACTGTTCCTACCCTGAGAGTTTTCACCTCCCGCTAAGCCAATTTCTACAATTTTAACTTTGCCAAATGGATTTAACTTGGGCGTAGCCAAACAAAGTGCAGCGCAACACCATCAGGGGGAGGAGGAATCAATTCCCTTAAACATGCCCAAGCTTGTTTTGGAAGCTGTAAAGTGAAAATTTAATTTGTAAAGACACATTCAAAAGCTAATCTGAGACACACTTGCACAGCCAACATGCATGAATAAACACACACAAACACAGATGCATCTTACCTGGCCTGTGGTGAAACCTGGAGCATGATGGTGTTCATGATGAGAGGAACAAACTCTGACACCACATTGTGAATATTCAGCTTGTAAAGCTGAGGGAACAAAACAGTAAAACATCTCAGTTAATGAAAGCCATCTCTTAACTTGACACACACACACACACATATACACATTAGTACAGCCGCTGAAGGGATTCATTCCAAAACTACCAATTTTCATGAGGAAATATGCAAAGAAAGCTGTGACTCCAATTTTATAAAAAAACTTAAGAGTAAATTATTTTTTTCCACTCTTTGAAATGACAGGTCATATTTTTATAATGCAATGTGTAATGCTTATTTGGTTTCATACAGAATACAAGTTGAATACTTTAACTACTTAAAGGAAAAATTAGGCAATGTATTTTGTAGAAACTAATAATATTCCAATGCTTTGCCTTGTTTTCAAACCATGACCATATTACTGTTAAGGATATTGATCAATAACCATGACTAATTGCTTAACCATAAAATAGGGATTATTTGTCAAAGTTTTCTTGCTCAACAAATATTCAAAATGTACCATGTTGCTTCTCATAATATATTAGCAATGTGTGTGTTTCTCCATTCATATATGACATAGTTGTAGTAAAAAAAACAAGACTATTTTTAATCAAGCTTTGTCTTAAGATCAGGCACCCAGAAAACAATTGAAAAACAATTGGTTAAAAATCATAAATTGTACACAACGTTGAAAAAAGGAAGTTCTTTTTTTTGCCCCAATCACCCACCTCTTGCATAAAGTGCAGGATTTGTTTACTCACCTGATACATCAGAACCACGATGATGGGCAGCTCTGCCAACACTTTGAGAGACAAGGACCCTCGAGGAATAATGGTGTGCTAGATATGGACACAAAAGTAAAACCATCATGATGATATCGGTTATGACTACATGATATAAAAGCTTCACAAACTAAATGTCAGATTGCATTTGGAACCTTATTAAATAAATTAATTGAGAACTGCAAAGTCTTTATTTCAATTAAATTCTCAAAACATCATTCTGCCTAACTGGGTAACCAACTTGGAGCGCAGATTCCCAGATTTATTATCATATCAGCCATACTTTCCTACAGCACACAGCGGTCAGCAGTTATGCATCAAGTCATTTTTATGTATTTTTAGGTGAGGTTTTTTTCTTAGCTGGCTCTTCTGTTAGTGTGCCAACAAAGTGCACTACCACCATCTGGTGGTTACAGAGAGTACTGCTCAAGTGAACCGTACAACAAAAAGTTGTAGTAAGCTTACCGTTCTTGTTTCGCTGTCTTCCCTTTCAGGTGCAGTTTTTACCAATACAGATGTTATCATCCCTACCATCTCTGGAGAGGGAACTGTGTTCTCTGCAATCACTTGTGGATTCTCAAAGTACCGAGCCTGGTGGAAGCAGGGGGGAAAAAAGTCAATGGAAGTTAGGAACTAAATAGAAGTATGAAATCTGATGACTGGGGGGGCAAATAAATAAGATGGGTAAGGTTCACAGTTCTCTCAATTGAAGTTCAATAAAGTATTAAAACACTGTACTTACCACTACTTTTGGAAGGTCTTTGTAAATCTGTTTCACAAAGTCCAGAAAATGATGAATCTGAGAAGAGTGACGGGGGGGGGGGGGGGGGGGGGG
>JAQQZY010000012.1:8086623-8099797 GCA_030068375.1 Ostorhinchus rueppellii
AAAAACATAACCACCTTGACGGAGGTAAAAAAAAAAAAAAAAAAAAAAAGCACAAACACTACCTTGGTGGAGGTCTGCGCTCTGAGTGCTTTTTTTCTCGTTGTTCATGTTTGAGTACAATTTGTAAATATAAACATTTTCATGACAGAATTTTACTTTCTTTCACTCAAAACTTCTTATCCTATTTTTTTTTTTTTTTGGCAATCTGGCCCACTTTAAACCATATCAGGTTATATGTGGCCCCTGAACTAAAATGAGTTTGACACCTCTGGGCTAAGGTGAAGGTGGTGCACACCCATCATCATCATCATCATCATCATCACTGGGCTGACATATACAGACGAACAACCAGCCTCACATTCACTGGGTGATTTACATTGACCAGTTAACTGATTAAGGCGCCTGTTGTTGGATGGTGGAAGGAAGCCAGAATACCTTCACATTCAGACTCCAATAAGAAAGAAAGACCCACACTAAAGTTCGAGGAGCATTGCGAAAAAGTAGCTGATAGAAATTTCCCTCAAAAGCTTATCTTTTACTTTTTAATACTTTGACTACATTTCATCCCTTTGCTTTTTCATTTTTAGACGATGCAGATGTTGAATAGTTCTTTCTGCTTTTAGTCTATCTCTGCTTCAACTGGAGCAAAGAAAGTGTGTACTTTTAATGCTGTTAACGCTAATTTCTTACATAACACTTGAAATGTTCCATTTTGTCTTTTTATCTTAGGCGGGGCTGGTTTCCTTCATCGTACTGCAGACCTTACAATGAGCCAGTGTTAACAAATAGGTAAGCAAATATTACGAAATACTGAAATCTACTAGTTATTAGTAGGCTTTTTTTTACAGGAAATATACAAAAAAATGGATCATACTTCCTTTAACAGTCACCTAGGAACACCAGTACGCCGTCTGAGTGCCATCAGTCTCCCAGAGCTGGAGGAGCAGGAGCCAGTGCTGCTGCCTCCGCCAGACTACAGCGATGACTTACCAATGAGCCCAGTGGTTCCCTTGACGCCCTCGCCACAGAACACGGTCAGTGCCAGCGGTGGCATGAGCAAAACACATGAACAAAAAAAACACATTTTACCAGCTGGGTGCTACATTATGAAACATAGCCTCGATAATGAACATGTTCATTTATCCTCCTACAAAGAGAGACAAGCCAAAGTGTAAGAAAATAAATAAATAAAGTCTCTTTAACAGCATGGAGGAGCATTAGATGTTTTACCTCTTTGATCTGTTCTTTTGCTGTGACTTCTTTCCGTGATATGAAGCATTATCTGCCTAGTCCTTATTAGTCAAACAGGGGTTTCCTTTGGTTTTCAGAGGCTTAGATGTTGTTTTGAGTCTAGCATTTTCCCTACAGTTTATCAATCACTGGTTTTAATGTTCATCTACCAGAAAAGTTTAGATTTTTCAATAAAAAACATATAATTTCACTTTATTTTTTAGCCTTATTAGAATATGTGCATACAAAAAATTGGGGAAAGTATAACTGTTATAGAATAGATAATAAAAAAGAGGTCCCATGGCTGCGACACTGCGACCATTAAATCTGGGAAAAGAGTGTTAGTTTAGTTTTCATGCTCTCTGTATTGATTTTAGGTTAATTCGCCTTAGGCGGTGCCCAGGAGAGCTCAGGTGCTGTACCTATGCGCTTAACAATGATAGTGAAAAGTATTTCTTACACAAACTGATGCCAGACATTATTTTATGGACATATAAATAAAGTTTAAAAAAAAAAACAGCCTTTAATCTAAACATACAGACTAACCAACATAACAAAGGTTTGATGTTGGGATTTTGGGTTGGTAATATACTAACATCCTGTCATTTTCATAAATGTTTCATTTGTTTATTGTAAGAGTACTGTCAAAGTCTAGGTCATCTTTATTTTATCATCTCAGTCTCTTTGTTAAGAAACAACAAGACCCCTCCGGAAATGTGTACAAAAGTATTCAAAACAAGTAGAAGGGTCAAACAAAATCAGTACTACTTATCTTTGACACAAAAAAAGTCAAAAGAATTCAGTGTGACCTATGCTGCAGTTACATCTTAAACTCAGACTGACTGTCTTGAATTTTTCTAAAGAAATGTTGGGGTACTTTGGACAAAGATTCCTTCAGGAATTCCCAGCGTTCTTCTTCAGACTTTGACCTGTCTTTTATGATTGTTCAATGTAACAAAATATTTTAACGAATTATTAAATTAAATTATATGCGTATTTTCGGGCATTCCAAGTGGAATATGATTGAAGCTTGGAATTACAGTAGTTTTCAGTGGCTGAAACTCTTACACTGTGTGTGTGTCATGCTCCAACAAAAAACATGAATGAATCATAACATGGAATCATATATGACATAAAGTGGCACAAACAGTACGAATGCTTTGACTTGTCTTGAATGGAAACTGGTTTAATTAATCCTTCAGAAAATTAGTGCAGCAAATCTCATGTTGTTTGTCCAGAATATGGTGAGTGCAAAGGAAAGGAAGATTATTTTAAAAAATTAAATTAAATAATTAAATTAAAGGGGCTCGTGCCTCACAGCAAGAAGGTCCTGGGTTCAATTCCCGCACCAGTCAAGGTAGGACCTTTCTGTGTGGAGTTTGCAGGCTCTCCCCATGTCTGCGTGGGTTCTCTCCGGGTACTCTGGCTTCTTCCCACAATCCAAAGACATGCCTTGATAGGTTAATCGGCTAATCTAAATTGCCCGTATATATATATATATACAGAGAGAGAGAGAGAGAGAGAGAGAGAGAGAGAGAGAGAGAGAGAGAGAGAGAGATTGAAACATGCGGTCAATAAAACATAGCTGATGCACCACTGCGCACTTTAGACACAGGACATTTTTAATGCATCCACAAAAGAAGTTTTCTTTAAATATTTGCATTCTGCTTTATATCAGCAAGTTTTGTAACAGTCTTTTTGGTCAGATAGATACTCGATGCCATATTGCTACAGTTGTGCTAATACTGGCCAATAGTAGAGGAGTACTACGGTGCTGGGCTGCCATGACTAAATGTTGTATGTAACAGGTAACATGGCACGCTTCCTCTAAATATGGTCTTCTTTGTCCTGATAGGCTTTCTTTAAAGCTGGGCTTGGCTCACACTCCACACCCACATGGCAAAATAAAGGAGATGACTTTAAGTTTGCTTAATCATACCTTATCAAGAACTTCATACTGTGTAGTCATAGCCTCCACTCCCTTAAAAACAGAGCCAAAAAACACACCCCAGTTGGTAAGAGGAAATAGCCTATGTTTGATCCAGATGATAATTTCCCAGAAGACTGAATGACACTTGGTTCCATTTGCTTTTCCCATTGCTTCACTGTTAATTGTGAATAGAATTAAATAAAAATCAAAAGAAAAGAAAAAAAAAAAAAGCTCCAGGCGTGAACTGTCACCAGAGAGATCGAAAATCAGAAAGAGCTACAGAGAAAAGGATAAAGGACAAGAGGGTGCGGACAGTTTCATTTGGAGTGTGACTGCACTTTATCACCTGATATGTATGTATAGAATGAACCAGTAGCTCTTAGCCTGGTGGCCAAGGCCAGACGCGCTTCTTTCTCTCTCCTCATCACCTTTCTTGCTGGTCTGTCTGTACTCGGTGTCCTCTGTATCTGCTGCCTCAGGGCTTTGAATAGACTGCAATATGGGATACCCCTCCCCAACGTCGACATCACAGTGCTTTATGTTTCAAGCAGCCAGTCCTCATCTTACTGTCATAGAAATCTTAGGTTTGTTCTGGGCATTTATCAGTGTCTGTATGAATATTCAACCAGAATACACAGGAAACATGTAAACAGCATTAAAACTACAATTCCAGGATCAAAACACCAAGTATTGACTGTTCTTTTCTAATTGTTTGGGCTACTTTTTGTCCTTTAAATGGATATCACACTGAATACTGGCTTTTACCCAGAAAAGTTGTCAAGCTCTTAATACGGTGTTCATTTCCTCAATTTGCTTGTTGTATGATAATAAACTGATAGATAAAGATTTATGCTCATTACAGCAAAAATAACAAAGATAAAGGACTAAGGCTGTTACACAGTCGTCATGACTTTAAAAACATAGCCTCTGAACTTGGAAGTAAATACTCTAATGCCTGTGACAACAGTCCTTGTGCCCCTTGGACCATTTGTTCGGGTGCAAAAAGCTGACTGTGCTCTTCAGATTTGTTATTATGGCTGGAAGGCAAAGGTGGACTTTGCCTCCACAACTCAGGGGTCTTTTGTTCCCTCAGTGAAGTCTTTCGGGTACCACGCTTACTTTCAAAGACATTTATCTATGGAGAGGACCCAAAAGCACCACCTCCCAGTTTCCCAAAGGCACATAACACATCATCTGTTAACATATCGTATGCTAATACTGAAACGCACACATAGACACATGTAATTTCACAACAACAGAAATGGTTTGAAGAGATTTTCCACTTAAGTACCATTCTTTGACTTACAGGTCATGTCGATAACATGCATGCATTTAGGTCGGTGATGCTCATGTGTGTGTCCCTAAGGCTTCATTAAATGTAAATTAAAAAGCCTGAATAAACATATCAATTAGATACATAATTGCATCATTTTTGAAACTGTAGTCTAAAACATCTGGTTTTGATACATTTTGGGAGAATATGGCAAAAATATCAGTACAGTGAAATTTTCATTAAAACATCAATGAATAGTCTAGAACTACTTAGTAAATTTACACATAATGGCAGTTTTATCCTTGTAATGGCTTCAAAACTACTTTTCTTTTTTTACTCTTTTATTGCAAGAAAATCAAGATAAATTAAAAGAAATATTTTTTGAGGTCTGAACACAGTTGCTGCCTCAAAGACTGAGTTCAGGGAATCACTAATGTGTTATGTTCACTGACGTCCTGGCTGTTGACTGCTCCCAACTGGAAGAGAGGAGTACTGCTTATGTCATTAATATTAGTAACACTATGAAGGCCCTCAGTGTTTTATAATAATGAAGAATAAATAATCAAAGCATTACTTAATATTAATCTATTAATCAGTCTTAATTCATTACATTTTCTGATATACAAAGAAAGCCTGATCCTAAAGTACAAATTCCTGATGTTGTCAGTGTCCTGTGACATATTTATTAGCTGTCGTACTACCTCTATCAACTCTCTTTACAGTGTTATGGTATTCCAAAGTAAATACGTACTATAGACCCCTCAGGGCACATAACTCCGTGTTTTCTGTTCCTTTATCGTCCCCATGCTCATTCTGCTCTGTAGAGCTGATAAGATTATCGTCCTCAGGTGAGAGAAAAAGAAGAGCGTGTTTGTTACCAGCCTTTCTAGACTGTCTAGATTCCAGACTTGGTGAGGTTTTAGTTTGCAGTGTATGTAAGTGTCAATGCTCCACTGAGCTGATCAGGGCGAAAAAAGAAAAAAAAAAGGATGAGGGAGGAGGAGGAGGGATACTGTTAATGAGAAATCTTATCAAACCAGTCTGGCAGCACTGACTTTCATCACAGCTGGAGGGAGGGTGTGAGGTTGTGGTGACTGTGGTGAACAGTGGTGTTTCACAGTAACATTGCATTAGATGTGTTTACTAAAACTTCAAGGGTCTTTTCTCTTCTGTTTCCTCACAACAGGTTTCTCTAGTCAATGGGATTGCAAAAGCTCCTTTTCTAGGGTGAGTGATCTAACATGACTAACTCCAACTCACAGATTTCTATGAATAAGTCAGGTGTCTTTGTGATTTATTAGGACCATATTTTGGATTGTTTTTAATCTCCTTTTCCTGCAGGGGGGGGAATCCGTTTGCCACAGTGAAGCTGAGGCCGACTGTCACGAATGACAGATCAGCACCCATCATCTAAACGGAGCTGGAGGTTTTTCACCGCTGTCATGCCTTCAGGGGAACCATGAAGCACAGGACCCCCTTGCGACACAATGAATATCATGCCAACCTGACATCTCACCAGCCTGCATGCTAATCTCTCACAGTACCAGTCTGCTCTCTCAAAGGGACCCATTGTTTCTTGGCATAAGTGCGTTTCTTCTGTGCCAGTGTTTGTGTGTGTGTTTTTACATTAGCTACAACAGGGAAAGATTGCATAATCAATACGTGAAAACAGGAATTTTGAGACGTTGTTTTGTAGTACAAAGTACAGATTGAGGTATGTACCCAGTCAGTGTTTATTTTAAAGTTAAAAAAAATACCCAAAATGACTTTTTCATTACCATGTTGTTGAAGTTTATATAATCCCCAACTGGTGGTTTAAATGGGTGATTTAGGAAGTTACGTTTTGTAGGAGGATCTTCTTGCACAAATGGATTACAATATGCATTATAATATTTTAATTTGTGTATAATCACAGAAAAATGAGAATCATTCTGCACCAAGTGGCTTTAACATGTTTCTCAAGTAGCTCCAGATAAAGTAATAGATAATATCAAATAAACTAAAACACCCAGAAGAGACAGAACAAGCACAAGCTCTAATAAGGAAGTTGCACACTGGAAAAAATCTAAGTCTTACCAAGTGTATTTTTCTCATTTCTAGTCAAAATATCTCATCGCACTTAAAAAAAGACATAATCACCTCATAATCAGAGTAACTTTTCATTGAGATTTTACTGACTTTTTTTCCCCTTTAATTAATCAAAAAAAATCTTGACGAGCAAATAATAATAATAATAATAATAATAATAATAATAATCTGCCAATGGAAGAAGTGAAAATTATCTTGGGAATATTTCTTAAAATGAGATTTTCAAAATCAACTTTCTAAAAATAAATTCTTAAATCTCACTGAAAACTTCCTCTTTAGGTGATTATGTCTTATTTTAAGTGTGATGAGATATGTCGACTAGAAATGAGAAAAATACACTTGGTAGGATTTTGGTTTTTGCAGTGCAGCCACTGTATGCGAAGGAACAGAAGGGTTTCAGTTTGCTGCAATCTGTAATGTCATCAGTAGATTTCACTAAATGTCACACACTGAATTTTTAAAACAAGAAAACGACAATTGTCCCCAATTATTATTATTATCAAAGTGTTTTTGTGCAACTTAAAAATTTCACAAGCTGAATAAATAAACCTCAGCTTCATGATTCATAGTTGATGTGTCTGGCCAAGGTTTAGAAGGATGTAAGTCCAGAAATGCAGAATAATAGTCCTGACTATGTTTTAATTAGCATATATATGCAAATGAGGATTGTTTCATTCTTATTACCTTAGAATGAGTCATTTATATCTGCAGAGGGACTGGGTCACCGCTCACAGATTCTAAATACACTTCCACTTATTCTTTTTTCTGTTGCGTAGTGGGTGGCATCAAGCAGTAAGTGTGAGTTTAATACCACATTAATTAAAAAGCTTGGAATGGGCAAAAACAGACACCACTCTGGAGGCGTGTCAGTGGTGAGATATTCAGTTGTATGCATTCTGGAGCTTCAGCACTAGATGTCACTAAAAATCTCACTGAACCTTTAAAAATTGCACATCCTTAATAAATTTAACAAAAACTTTCATTATTGGTGCATATGTGAAGGCCTGTTTGTTGTGATAAGGAACACTGTATGTTTTCAGTTTTACCATAATGACAGTGAAATCTCTTAACAGTCTGTCAAATGGCCTTATGATCTTCACCACCATTGGCTTATGCAATGTTATTGACGTTTACTGTGTGTCTAAGTGTCACACATACATGTCTCAGCTGATATCATCTACAAAAGATGATAAATTAGTCATCTGTGGTTTGTTTGTGTTGCGATAAGTGTGGTGACACCTGCATCATGAGGAGATACAGACATTAATGACACTGATGTAATGCTGATGAAACAGACCAGCACACAGGCTGTCTTCCTGACTTGCCAAAAATATTATTATTCCTATTTTTCTCAATAGTGTTTTGTCATTATTTTTTTAAGACACATTGTGATGTACAGAGTTGTGAGAATGAAGGGAGTGACGTGTTGGGAGAAGGGTTTATGATTTGAGTGAAGGCAAAACAGCTTGCCACTGTTGAAAATGAGAAGATTATTTATATACAGTAAGTTTATATGACATATTTAATGAAACATATGCACAGAAGTCCATTCTGTGTAAAGTGCCCATGCACCATGACAGCCACAGCGCTCAGTCTGACCACATTCCTCACTGATTTCGGTTGACTGCTGTATTTTAAATGGGTAAAATGACCTTTTGATGAAGGGAATATTTTCACTCCTGGTTTCACTGTTTAATGCTAATTGTGTGTGTACAGTGCAAAATTCAGATGTACCCTGATGGTAAACATCCTATTGTATGTGTAAAGTGGGTCATTATTTGAAAAATGTTAAAGTATTAAATATTTTGTGAGGAGAATACTTTTTTGACATGTGTTTGAATAACAGAATTTAAGTGTATAATGACCAAACTGACCGATGAAATGCTTTCTTCATCCTTATGGACCCACTGATGTGTATTTGTCAAACCATCACAGGGACATAGTTAGTGCCACATGCTTCTTCCAAAGCACATGTTACCAATGTGTTTACCAGTGTAGTCTTCTTTTTCTCAATAAAACACATTAAAGGGAAAAAAAAATCTGCGCAGACTGTCACTGTTGTTTCACTCACATGGAATTCTGATGAGAATCCCATAAATATGTGTAATTCAGTGCCACCTTACACTGATAGTTTTCCTTTTGCTTCGAATGTAATTACTACTCAATAGAACAAATAAGGAGTCTAAAAAGAGCCCCTGTGCACTGATGGAAAAAATCATTCTAATATAATAATTATATTAATATGTTTTTTTTAAATGACAGTGTTTCAAAAAGAGAATAACTAAAAGGATAACTAAATTGCCAAAGGTTACAAGAAAGCTATAAATAATTTACTAAACCAGGTACAGTGTTGTAATTTTTGCAGAAGTTTAATTTGTTTTATTCAACACAGCCCAGACAAAAAAGAGACCCTAAATATTTTGTTGCTACTTCCTGAAACACATTTGTTGCAGCATTATTTTATGCCATAACATTCCAATGCAACACAATAAATATCATTACATAGTTTTCCCGTCCAGAGTTGTATTAATTTTGGGTAAGAGCTTGTACTGATGATGGCGAGTCAGACATAAAATCAGTTATAATCTAAAGATTTTCAGGGGGGTTCAGGTCTGGACTCTGTGGAGGCCAATCTGTATGTGAAAATGATGTCTCGTGTTCCAAACCACTCTTTCACAATTTGTTCCTGATGAATCCTGGTTTTGTCTTTTTGGAATATGCCTGTGTCATCATGGAAGGAAAAACTCCACTGGTGTTCAGACTTGTTCATTCAGTTTATTCAGGTTCAGCTGTCTCATTTTATGGACACGCAATGTTACTGAACAAAGACTTAACCAACTGAAGCAACTATAGCCCCGCCCCCACAGGCTTGTACTGTGGACACTAGACATGATGGGTAATTACTTCATTTGCCTTTCTTCTCACCGTGACGCACCCATCACTGTGGGACAGGGTCAACCTGGACTCATTAGAACACATTACAAATCACATTACATTTTCCACTGAAACACAGTCCATCCTTTTTGCTCCTAATCAAACTGATGTTTGTCGAAGAAATGAGAAACTACTCACTGCATGAGTTAAACTTAAATAAGTTGTTGCAGCTAAAACATTATAACACTGCAGTAACTATTTAATAGAAGGACATAAAATATTTGCGTTGTTAAATCCAAGTGTTGATATTTTTAATGTAATATGATATGGTAATGCACATAAGAATAAGAAATTGGGAATTACAGTTTGTTCAATTTCTTTTTGGTATACAGTGAGTCTGCTGTTACTAAACACAATGGATGTGAATAGTTTGTGTACACTGAGAATGGTTCTAAGATGCATGAATCTACACAGAAAAATCTGTCAGTATGAGGGATTTTTCCTGATAAATAGCTCTCTAATACATCTATTCTTAGTATCCTCAGTGCCTCCTAATTCTTCAGCTAATCAGTGACAGACAATCTAACCTCGAGCTGGAACCTTCTTTCTGTTCAGTTACATGTATCATGGTATAAACATATCGAGGACCCGTGTCATGATCTAGACATGTTATATTAAACTTTTCCTAACAAGTCTTCACTAAAATATCAGAAGCCTAACTAAAGAGGCTTTGTGAAAGGGTCATGTGATATTTTTAACCAATCAGCACACAGATTTATGTCACTTTCAAGCACCAACATGTCATCGTTCTTCTCTGTAGTTCTTCCCGGTTCAACTGGACTAGTTTAGGTCTTCTTTTCTTTCTTTCTTTTTTTGTCTCTCATCCAAGAGACTTCTCCAGTTCTGACAAGCCAGTTACATTTGTCTATTTTCCTGGCACATTGTTTACCTTTACTGACTAATTTTTATTCTGTTTACTTCTCTCCATCTACTCACTAAATGAACACTTGTAATTGCCACATAATCTAAACACGAAGCAGCAGCGCCCTCTGTTGGATAAAACTGGACACAGCTGGTACCTGACGGAGCCAATGGGAATCAAGAACCACCAGGACACTTCCTGTTTGACGGCGACAACCTGTGATGTGAATATTAGAGGCTTCCTACACATTAACACAGTAATACCTCCAGCTGGTCATACATTTTATCCCCGCTAAATGAAGGAAGGTGAGGGTTCTTCTGCCTTGGGTGACGCTTTATTAGAGGAAGCCAAAGGTTGGTTTTGTTCGGAATTGTTTATTTGCTATTTGTAGAGAACTAAGCTTGTAAGCTTGCACCAGGCACGAGCTGAGTGTTGTTAATGCCTAGCTAAAGCTGCTTTTACTCAACGATATGCATCTTCTATTTGACTCTCCTGTCGTTCACACCTATGGTATTTTATCAGTTAGCTACGGTGAAATATATAGTTTGTATCTTTAGCTCAGTGTTAACGTGTAGCTAAATGTTGCGTTACAGTGTAATCTGCGTCTTGCGGTGAATGTCCTTTAGCGCCTTTATTTTTGTGTCTTTAGTGTGTTTGTAATATCTGTTGTTTGAATGGTAGTGGAAGTATAAAACCTTAAGTCGGCACTCATCTGAACTGACAGTGGGCTGACCTATAGGTGGCTGGGGATATGCCTTAAGGCAGAAGCAGCATCCCTGATCACTGCTTACGCAATACTGTGAAATGAACACCACCAACAACAAGCATAATATACAACTGATGTGTTTACTACCCTGCATTAAGTGGACAGTGTGGTTATAGTGTCCACGATACGAATATAGGTCAGTGACTTGTGATATAATCAGGCTTTGGATCAGACCTGAGTGTAAACAAGACACACTTCAGCATGGATCACTGACACCTCCTCTCCTGGCTTGAGTAATGTCAGCAGCTCTGTCCTGGGGAGGATTTTAGCAGAAGCTGCATTAATTTACAGGGAGAGACCCCTAATTTGCTTACACAATATAGGCAAACCCCTTACACCTCACTATTCACGCATCCTCGTTCGTCCTTGCTTACCCTCTATTACCTTCACAACAAAATTTTGTTCTTGTATGTATTCATTTGCAATGTGAATGTACAGTAGAGCAGTAATGTGGAAATTTTCATCCATACTCTCTTGGCAGACTATAACAAGGTCATTCCTAATGTCATTAGTTCAGTGTTTTGTGCATATTACAAAAGCCAAACCCAATTCAGTTCAGATCTTTGGTACTGATGATTACTATAAATCCTGGAATTGAATACTATAACTACTAATAGTTCTAAGAAGATGCCAAAGGTTTAGTCAAGATAGAGTCAAGATAGACTATGGAACATGAGCATACGACAAACAATGAGTAAGGGGTTTAAAAGTTGTAATAAACCTCAATGCACTATGGTAAATTATAAGATGCAGAAAGGAGGCTTTTGTATATTCTTTAAGTGTACCAAACCAGTGGTTAACCACATTGATCCTTTTTTTTTCTTTGAGACCTCCAACAAATGATGCTGCATTCAAACTGTGCAAAGTAAGATGATGTTAGAAGAAGAATCTTTATTTTGGCAGTAGGTTCACACGTAAACATGCAACACACCAAAATTTGGCCTCTGCCTTTAACTCATCACTAAATCATGCATACATGCGCCACACTGCATAGTAGGAGCAGTGGGCTCACCATATCAGGCACCCAAGGAGCAAATGGGGGTCGGGGTTATGTGCCTCGCTCAAGAGTACATCAGCCAACGACTCTCCACCAGTCCAGGGAGTTGCTAAACTAACTTTATTACTGGTGAGCAAGTGTTTAAGGAATAGTATATCAAATTACCATGCAGTTTTAACATGGTAATTTTCACTTTCTGTCCTGTCAAATGATTCTTAAATCTCCTAAAATTTGTTGCAAAAAGTGTTTGTTTGAACCAATTGAAGGCATGATGCTAATGCTTCCTCATACTCAACTAGGGTCAGGAAAACCCCAGATTACAGAGGTAACAAAGGTACATAAAGGTAGTAAATGCTCTGCAGGATGTATGATAGGTGATACCACTTTGGATTTGCTTTAAGCCATGTCTGAAATGTTTTCTAAAATTATGCATAAACTATGTATGATTTTATGATGTGACACAACATTGTGGCTATCAGCTGTCCTTGTCTTTGGGTGGAACTAGTAGAGACAGACTTTCATACCATCCTTCATCCTCGTCCTCAGGTCCTAGGTGCAGCCATGCCCGTCTCACTGCTATGGGCGGTGGACGTGTACGGGCGGGTCTACAGCCTGTCTACAGCAGGGCAGCAATGGGAGCAATGCCGTGACGCCCAAATGGAGATCAAACGTGTGACAGCAGCTCAGCAGTGCTGCTGGGGCATTGCGTGTGACAACAGCATATACCTAAACGTCCATGCTTCTGACCTGCCTGTCCGCTACCAGGAGGAGACCTATGAAAATCAAGTGGGTCAACGTTTAGTCATAACAATAATAATAAAATATTTTACTTATGGAGTGTGCTTTTCAGAACTTAGACCATTAATATTGAATAGTACACATTAGTGAACTATTGTCCTTCATCAAAAATAAAATCACCAAAAACCAGAATACATAGAGTATCTTATTAACAGAAGACAACTGTGGAGCAATAACAAACATGCCTTTTCAAAGTAACATGAACTGTGAAAATGTATTATTGTTGTTGTTGTTGTTGTTATTATTATTATTATTATTATTATTATTATTATTATTATTATTATTATTATTATTAT
>JAQQZY010000012.1:8135755-8179478 GCA_030068375.1 Ostorhinchus rueppellii
CACACACACACACACACACACACACACACACACACACACACACACACACACACACACACACACACACACACGGTGAACATAATCCACGTATAATCCTCTGCTTCTTGCTCTGTCTCCCTTTCTCATGCAAACACACACACATACACACACACACACAGTGACTGCACACTATGCTGAGTCAATGCGGCTAACAAAAGACCCAAAATATGAGCAGGATTTCCCCACCCTGCCCGCCTGTCTTGATTTCTGTTGTCTGCATCTGATATATATGAAGCTTAACTGTTCCATTGATTCTGTAGCCTACACCGTACATTCCTGGTTCAGCTCTGCTCACTCGGCGAGGCGTCTTAATCTCTCAGGATCGCTGTCAGCTGATGAATTGTCACTCACGCAGCCCGAGTGGAGCAGCTTTCAGCTTTGGGGACTACTAGGCAGAGAAGTTTAGACAGAGAACATAAAGTAGACAATATATGAAGGCAGCTGTCTTTGTACTGCAGTCTATTACCATTTCTCTTTGTATGAGCATTACATACCATCAGTGTGTGTCCTTGAGATGGGAAACTGGTCTACTGAAGCTCCTTTCAGGTGAAAAACTGCTCTGTTTCTCCTGTAATATAGTAATGGGGAATTATGTGATGTTTGCCAACACTTCTATAATTTTAATAGAGTTCCTGCATGTGAAAATAAGTCCTAATACCTGTTCAATTCAGTTCAAGAGGGACTAATATCACAATTATAATTTGCTTTATTAGCCAAGTTTGTGCACACAAATAAGTAATCTGACTCCAGTTTATCCCTAGATCTTATGTGCAATACAATAAATAGAATATAGTAAAATATATAAAAGTTATAATATATAAAATTAAACAAACAACTAAAAAAAGTATAAAAAGAATAAAGCCATAGTGCAGAATAAAAAAAAAATTGAGATGCACCGATACCGATCCCAGTATCAGGTATCAGGTCTGATACTGAGCATGAGTATTTCGAATATGCAACAAGAAAACTATAAAGACAAAAAAACCTTATACATGTACACGACTTGATTTGCACATTCGAAAAGGAGTGGGAGGAAGTATAACTTATTTAATCCCACCCCTTCCCACACAACGGCCTGTCTTTTAGCTTCTTATCATATATGAAAATCAAATCCCTTAAATCTTTGTAAGTAATTAACCTCACTTATCCTCGCATACAAACATATACATACACACACACCCATATTAACATACCAGAAAAGTAAATAAATAAGTACATACATATATAAATCCTTGAAGGCAACACAGATGAATACACAATAATATAAACAACAACAGCAATCAAACAGGAAAAAAAAAAACCAGCACACACACACACACACACACACACACACACATACACACACACATACACACACACACAAGAATAACAAAAAAGACAAGACAAAATATCGATGTAATATCAGTATTCAGACCCTCTATCTTTGTACTGGGACCGGACCATTTGCGTATAGACCAGTTTAATAAGGTGGATATTTTGGCATTGCTTGTGTTGGATGTGTTATTTGTACTTGTACTCATAAAATACAATTAATTTTTTTTTTCTATTTATGTTTCAAAATAAATGACGGTGATAAAAGTAACATTAAAGACACAGACTGATGTGGACGGAACGTTCTGTTCGTCCTCTCTGTGGTCAGTTTTCAGCGCCACTATGACCGCATATCACCGCTAGGATACACTGAAGTACATGTACCACTATTTTGAAATATTAATTCAAATTAAAACAAAAACACACAGTATGCGTTTTCAGTCATGTATTTTTTATATGTAAGTTTCACTGGTCTATCCTTCAAACAGGCACATTTTTCTATGACTCTCTTGTTAAACTGTGTCTGATAATATGAGAATATAGCTAATGCATTTAGACCAGGGGTGAAGATCGCATGGCATTAAAAAAAAGAAAAGAAAATCAACAATAGGGCTAAAACCTATCGATGCTATCAGTTTGCGCTGGGGATCGAATCCTGGCGTCCAGTATTTAAACCAGTCGCATTCACCACTGAGCTATCAAACTGTGTAGTCATAGCTCAGTCGTATTACTTTTGGACACATTCATTAATTGCATTTCTGATGAAGGTCTTGATTCATTTTTCAGATGTGACGTTTTACTCCTGTGGGAGGTGCTTGGCTCTCCTATCTCTTGTATTGGTGGGCATCTATGGCACATGCACCATTTATAACAAGACTGTATTACAGTTAACAACCTCGGGTGTAGATTTTTGCACCTCAAACAGGAAACACATGATCTGATTGGTTGCTAAACAACAGGAAACATTTTGAAACTACTCTTGAATGCTGATTATACATGGTCCTCACAGCAGCGGCGGCTCCTGACAAATTCCTCAGGGGGGGCAAAAGTTGCAATGATGGCTAAGTTGACCCATTCAGTTAATAAACTAATAATATATAAAAGTCAGATAGCCAGCTTTATGGTGTCAGAATGTATTCAGCATATATTTGGCTGGCAATATGCAATGAATACGAATACTTACAATTCAACGTTTTCCGTTTGTACCAGCTCCGGGAAAATCTGCGATTGTATGTTTTCCCCGCTTTTGTGGACACCTGCTTGATTTTTAAATTTGGTCTGGTGGTCCCAATTCTCTAACAGCCATTTTTTCCGCATTGCTACGGTGACTGAATGGTATTTTTCCGCAGTGAGATGGAGTTGCAGTTGCAGCCATAATTATTTGGCGCAAATTGGTGGTCTCCGAGTCGCACAAATTGTCTGATCACGCATCAGTGCATATGACGCAATCACGTTGGGGCAAGCCCTCCCGGAGCCCATAGAAACGCATTGTAGCGTCCAAATTTAAAAAAAAAAAAAAAAAAGATTCTCATCATGTAAGTCTATGAGAGTGCCTGGGGCGATTTTCAATCTGACAGAAATCGCCTCCAAGGGGGCGGGGCTACTGATTTGACAGTGACATACATCCATGCATACAGACTGCTGATTGTCACGGCCGTATTCAGGCTACTGATTAGACTACTATTAAGACTTAGACTGGCAAAATAAATTATTTTCTCTCTTTCTCCCCCATTTGGCTTAAGGAGGGCGGTGCACTATCGCCCTCTATGGGCCGGCCGCCCCTGCCTCACAGGCTGTATCATGTAAAGCTCATTTATTTAAAGGTGCTGAACAGACTTTCTGTGTGATCTTGAAAAAGTCTCATTTTTATATATATGCCCAGAATTTAAAATGCGATTATCAGCCCCGAAAAAGGTTATTTCCAAATGCTATTTCCAGCTTCCCTGGTCGGGTCGGACAAGAATGGACATGGATTTACGACAGGCTTAAGTCACTATGACAACCACACAGACCGGCAGAGTTTAGCTGTGAAAATTAAGGTGAATGAGTGAGGAGTAAAATCTGTCTTTTTTCCTAAAGAGAGGGATTTCTTAGATTTCTTTAGTTGTAATGGTGGACACTGGCACTGGAGCTGGACTAGCAGAAAGAAAAAGAAAGATAAACAGTAGCAGACAGAGCATAGAGCACCAGTCTGTGAGTGACACTTCGGAGCTCTGGAGTAAAAGAAAAACCTAGAAGCAGGAGTCGGACGTCCAAAGTTAGGTGCCATTTTTGTTTTCACTCCAGTTAGTTTTTACTCCGGTTAGTAAACGACTACAAATGGACTTTATGACATTTACTTGTCTCGTTTCAAACTGCAAGCTGCTGTCTTGAAAAAATAAATGCAGAGTTGTAAAGAGGATCTGCTCTTCATTCATTAGCTTCAAAACAAATGCACACCGTGGCCAGAGTTATGCCCTTATGACAATAGGTGCTAGTGCTCATGGGAAATGGAGTCTTTGTCCCTTATAAACACCACTGATTCCAGCCGAAGGTATCACTGTAGTCCACTGGAAATTAATTCTCTGTACAGGACCTTTAAATATGAATGTGTTGCACGGTCACACAAAGGTGAGAGTTCCAGGTGTGCATGAGTTTTTTCAATCATAAAGACCCCACAGATGTTTTTGTAAAATTATTTTAGGCGATTCCTATCTTCTTCTTCATGGGAGACAGGTGGGGGGGGCACCCTAGCGCCCTCTACTGACAAGCCGCCACTGTTAGAAATGTTAATATGAAACATACTTTTGCTTCAGAGACTTTGAGATTGTATGTATCAGAGCGCTGCAGAAATGTTTAATTGTGGTGACTGGATTCACATTTCAAGCCTCCTCCTGGATGTGGTTCAAGCCAAGTCAGGACGTCCTTTGCTTCTAATGCAGGAAGGAAACACTTTGCATAGATTAGCATGAAGACTGGAAGCAGCAACTCTGTCTAAAGCTTAAAAACCCCTAAGCTCTTTAATTTACATGTCCTATTTTCATATAAACAAATGTACTTTTTTTTTGCAGTAAACTGATCATTTACAGAGAATAACTTTGAACGCAGCACAAAGTAAACCAAACAAAAAGAACATGTGTCTCTTTTTAGAAGCAGTCTATCGTACTTAAGCAGATACTAATATTTTCCAGAACTTTTCCTTCAACTATCAAAGTAGACGACTCCTTTTGAAACGTCTTGTGAGCAATTAATTTGTACAGACACAAAGTCTGGGTTGGTGCTCGTGTTGCGGTGAGATTGTGCTACACTTCTGTCTGTTCATGTCAAATTTAAAGCGACGGTAGTAACGGCGTTCAGGTTTCATGTTAATTTACTATACATATTACATCCAGACAGGTGTACAGTTACAGGTATTTTGATGACCCCTGCAGTGTCGCTGACAACCCCTCAAGAGGAAAGAACATACAGGCAGTGTGTGTGTCTGTGTGTGTCTGTGTGTAAAGGTCGGTTGTTTTATCTAAATATACTGTACATATTTTCTCCTCCTGTCGCTGGGGTAGAGTTGGCAGCCTTGGCACTCGAGTGTCACCATTCCGTCTTTCTCTACACATATAAATTCCAGTCTGAGTCCAGATCATATCATGAATCTCTCGCACTCGTTCCCACACAGCAGCTATCGGGTATCTGGGGTTCGGGTTGCTGTGTCCACTAAGACTTTACAGCATGTTTGACCTATTCTGACTGGCAAGGCACACAGCCTCGGGCCGGCCAAGACTCCTACGACTATTCCAAATATCAAACAGCAGCATTTGCGATAAACCGCTCCATGCAACGTGCAGCTCAGTGCTCTGAGTGGAGTCTGTCTGAGGCTGATGTTGAGGAGGACAAATCAGGGTTTTACTGCAGTTTTGTGTTGAACTCCTCTGGATCAGGAGTCTGACCTGACATGACCCTCGTACCCATCGTGTCCCACTCTTCTTCAGCCTCATCCTCCTCTTCATCCGCCTGTACTCCTCATAGTTTAACTCTTTACAGTTAAACAATGAAGGAAACAGTGAAGGAAATGGATTCAGATAGATCAGTTTTTCAGATACTATTAGTTGTTAATTATGCCAAATTTGGTGGAAAATGGTTAATGGCAAACCCTTTATTAGCCAAGGGATGATTTCTGGTCATTTCCATTCACATTAACCCATAAGGACCCAGAGTGACATTTTTTATTTAACCATCCTTAATTAGTTTATCACTATTTGTTGTAATATTATCTTCTGTATCTTGTGTTTTTTTTTTCAATAAAAATCAGCTTTTTTCCAACATTAATTTACTAATCATGTAGCTGTTCATGAAAACTCAGAGTAAAGTTGAGGATTGTTATATCAAACATAGAGAAAACTGAAGAAAAAGTGACTTTTTCAGCAAAATCTTTCATTAACTGAACCTGAACCCAGTGTGTTCATCCACTGTTATTGATCCAACTCCATTGGTTTTACTGGTGAATCAATGTTGTAGAAGATGACAGTGTTTCTACGTTCACTACGAAGCCTCTGAACGCCCAAATGGATCATATCTGAAAACCATGAAAAGATGACAAACTGTATTTCACTCGAATTATTTACATGGATTAGTGGATCAACAGGTATTTAATATTTTGACTTTGGTAGATGGTGGATGTTTGCGTCTTTCTGGGTTAAATACCTACTGCTTCTCTCAGTAGGTCGAGAAGCATGTTAGTTTTTTATAACACTATACAGTGATTCAGAGGGATTTTATAGCAATTTTGCCAATTTGTGATGTTATAATGGTTGTTTTATTGCATGTGTTTATTTTTTTTTAGCAAGTGCTGCTTGGGTATGTGATGGTAAGAGGAGGGAGACTGTTGTCATGCCAAATGATATGGAGGTGGATAAAGTTGTCCAGTAACTAAGGATGAACTTTTGAATTTCAGCGTAGTTCAGTGAGTGCTCTACAAAGGGTTGTTAATGGTTTCAGTTCGATAAAGACATGGGGATGTCACTACTAAACCTTCTCACATCTCTTTCATTAAATAGACACTGTTGCTCATGAAGGAAAAATGTAATATTTTTACCTCTACTCATGAAATAATTGCAACAATGTGGTTTATTCTTGATGGCTAAAGTGTAACTGGGACGTAGTATTTAATCAGAACACCCAGTCAAAGGTGATTATTATTTGTGGAAGCAAAATTATTCCAACTTTATAGGCAAGAGTATAATTTACATATTTTCAGTGTTTTATTTGTATTACTCTATTTGTATACTTTTATTAATTTTTGGGAATTTTATAATATCAAATATAATTTTCAATACTTTATTTAATTTAAACACACATATTATTGGTGTTACATGTTGATAGATAAAATATTTTATGATCATGTCAAAATAAAATTAAAGTCCATGCATTGATAGGTACAATACTGTATTGACTGGCCATAAAAAGTGCCCATCGCGATTTATTTCAACAAATAGTTCAGCTCCTTCCTTTGGATAAGTACTACTGTGATTAATATTCAGCTCTAACTGATACAGTGAGTAGCTCCTCATTTCTTAAACAACCTTCAGTTTGATAGAGAGCATAAAGATTGGACTGTATTTCAACGGAAAAAGTCATGTGGTCTCAGCACAGCATATTAAGCTTCCGGCCTCCCTTGCACTGTTATATTTCATTTGTATTTACTTGTTGATGTATTTGTTGTCTTTTTTTTTTTTTTGAAAAACTGTAAATAAATAAATAAATAATAATTTAAAAAAAAGTATGACGAGACCAGACTGAGCCTGTTCCAGAGTGATGGGTGCATCAGGGTGAGAGCAGAGGTGGATGGAGTGATTACCCATCATGCCTTGTGTCTACAGTACAAGCCTGTGGGGGCAGTGTTATGATCTGAGCTTGGTTGAGTTGGTCAGATCTAAGTTCAGCAATGTTATGCGGCCAAAAAATTACAAAAATAAATGTTGTGACACTGGATAACTTTATTAAAATGATGCCACAGCAAATATGTATGATTATCAGAGCTAAATGCTGTTCAATAAATTATCACCGTGAGACTTTTCTGGGGTAGGCCATGTATTTATTATTAATATATGATATTCTTCATTTGTATGTCAAGTAGAAAATGCAGACAGATCCTTTCTTCCAATCCTTGTGCTCATA
This sequence comes from Ostorhinchus rueppellii, assembly GCA_030068375.1. Lineage (NCBI taxonomy): Eukaryota > Metazoa > Chordata > Actinopteri > Kurtiformes > Apogonidae > Ostorhinchus > Ostorhinchus rueppellii. The sequence goes on from JAQQZY010000012.1 coordinate 8,143,253, forward strand.
TTTCAGAGTAGCTTAAACTTCACGACAGTAGATTAAATGGACATCAGTGTGGATGAACATTACAGGCTAATGTAGCAGAGGTAGTATAAGTTTCTGAGAAACTGGTGCCAAATTTGTGTTTCCCAGTTTTCATGTGGTCTTGAATTGAGATATTTTAATCGAAATGTCCCGTGTAATGGGGTAGCATGTGAAAGAAGTCATGAAACCAGGAAAACAGAGACAACAGTGGAGATTTGTTGGTGTTGTAACATAGGAGAACATGGACATGACTTCCACATTGCCAAGAGTCCATGATTTATGTAAGCCTACCATCTGTTGCCACAGAATACGTTGCACAACTACCAATGAGTCAGATTGACTATACGGACATCTACAATGTCTACCATACACACACACACACACGCACGCACAGTCAGACGGATACCAGTGGCAGCTCACAGAGGCTCATATGAACGATGGATGAGGTGATGTAGAGAAGCTGCTGATCTCCTTACTCCCACTCTGAGTGACCTGAATACACCCCAGCATGCACGCACACACACCTTACTACAAACACATACACATGCATATGCCTTTCTACTAACACACACACAAATGATCTGCGCACACAAATGCAGCGTCCCTCTGCAGCTGACAGTCATTCATTCACTCCACTGACATGCACAGCCTATATCTAAATGGAGAACACCCCCCACCCACCCAACCCCACCCGCATAACAACACACATACACACACACAGAGAGAGAGAGACACACTTCCACCCCTTCTCCAATTTTTACTGTTTTAACTGCTCACCACATCTATCATTCAAGTCTATGTAATAAAATCCAATATGGATACACACATACACACATACACACACACACACACAAATTGATAGTAACACACATTCGGCTGATGTAATGCTTCAGCTGTGACAGCTTTACTCCTCTAGTTTTGATTCTGAACAAAGAAAACTAGAAAAAAAAATGCTGCACCTTTTTTTTTTTGACACTTTGACCCTTTACACAATCATACCCACACACATCAGCACTCACTGTGTTTACTCTCAGGATGTGAAAAAGCCCTATTCTCATTAACCCAGAGGGCAACCCCAACCTCCCATTGTGCCCCCTATCTCCTGCAGCATTCTGGGTAAAGTAGTTTAACAATGTCAACCAGATAAGCCCAATGCAAACCTCCTGATAAGGAGTCAAAGACTGCACTTAATGTCTGTGTGTTTTTAAAGGCGTTGGTTGATTGAGAAGCCGATGGTGAGGATGTAAAAGTCCAAGAGTGAGTCGAAAGGCTGCAAATGTGTGTGTGTGCCCATAATGTCATGCACACCATTTCATATCTTTGTAACAACAAGTCAAACTGCAGAAACAGCCAAATACAGAGGACAATAAGAAAGCAAACACATACCGCTGGACAAAAGAGTATGTCTATAAGTGTGTGTGCAGAATTTCTAACTCTGGCCAAGGACCATTAGTAAAGTTATTCAGAAAGAAAGGTGAGTCAACTTTTCCTGTATTGACAAGTAAAGCAGGGAGAGAGAAATGTCAGCCATGAAGAAAAAAGAATCGAAAAGAAAAACTATGGAAGGGCTAATGTTAAAAAAAAAAAAAAAAAGATGGAGATAAAATAAAGATTACGGCTGATGTGACGTTTAAGGCTTTTCCACAAGGCAACTGGACTGTAATTTCAGGTCAAAGGTAAATGCTCAATCGAGACTTTAATGTTGCAATAAGTCGTGTCACAACGACTCCAGTTACAGCGTGATAAAAAGGTGTGAATATGCTACAGGAAGTGTCAAATAAAATGCAGTAAATTTGCACACTTTGTCCCAGAAACTCCACACCCTGCGGGGGATAATCGCAAATATTCTTCCCAGCTCTCACCTTACACACACACACACACACACACACACACACACACACACACACACACACACACACACAGAGTAGAAAGCCATGGAGATACAGGAATGTGTGTGTGTGTGTGTGTGTGTGTATATATATATATATATATATATATATATATATATATATATATAAACTGTGGATGTATAGTTGTGTGCTTAGTCTGAAGAGAACAAACAAGCTGCATTTATGTGCACACACATGTCCAGAAGCACACAGATTGAGGATTGGAAGTCTTCGCAGGCTGAAATCAGATACCTTTGTTTTGTTCTCTTAATGGTTCTGTTCCGTTTTTATTATTCTGAATACCTGTCCCACCTGTACAGCCTGAGGAGACTTTATCCTGCCCGTCGTCTCTCATGAAACAACGCAAGATACAGTTTCCCTTCTCTTTCTCTCCCCATTCTTACCCGTCTATTGGCTACAGCTACAGTTTCAAATTGCTTCCTCCTCTCGTGTTTTTCTTTCTCTGTCTTTTTTTTTGCCCATCTCATTCTTCCGCGCTTTGTTCTTCTGTAAATTTCTCTGGCAGCAAACAAATGGTCGGCATTGATGAACACAAGGTAGCATTCAAAGTGCTCACACCCACCAGAAAAGAAGAAAGAAACAATTCGACAAGATGGTTTTTTTTGTAAGAATCTTTCTTAATGAAACACAAAAAGGCAATAAAATTAAGATAAATAATTTTCTTTTTTACACGAGGAAATATTTAAGTCATATTTCCAAAGAATGACTGAAATTACATAATATATTTTAGTAGGCTATCTTAACCGTACAAAGCAGGTTCCAGTGGGTCTAAAAAAAACATTTCGCACAATGATGTTGCTTCTGTCAGAACATGATGGTTAGAGCTGAATCCAGTGTTTCTTAAAGAAAATACAGCTTTTACAAAAAAAAAAAAAAATCAATTAAAGACCCTTTAAAGTAATATTTCAAAACTGTGTTTCACATTAGTTTCCTTTTAAAGCTTTTGCTTTGCAGTGTAACAGCAACATTGTTGTTAAAAGTCAGTCAATGTCCAAAAAAGAAACAAAAGGCATTCATCTTCTTCCCCCTGTACATCCTAGTATACAACCGACAAGTCATCATAGGCTTGCATAAACAAAATGACAATGACAAAGTAGGAAAACAAGCAAACATAAAACACAAGTTTTTTTGGCAAAGCAGGAATAAAAGTGACAACAATTTGTGATTTGATCCTAACCTTTTTTTTTTTCCAACACTGTCTCATTGATTGGTGCTGATTGTCCTTCACAGTCACGTGATGCCATTCTGGTTGCCGTAGAGATCTCAAGTGCATCAGCTGGGCCACATGCACACAATGTTGCTGCAACGTTTTTACGAGAGGCTGTCATAGCAACGCTGGATGGACACGAGCAGACAACAAGAGGAACTCTACTTATACCTCTGTGATTGCAGGGTTCCCGGATTTAGAGTTGATTGAACATCTTTTTGTTTAATAAAATTGTATTCTTCTAATGCGTTGATGCGTAAACTCACAGGTGCTTTGGTATGTTTCTTTTGATGCCAGATAAATATCTACATTTTACATAGGAATACAAGCTAAAATAGATAAAGATGATCTAGATTTTTCAGGATCAGAGGACAGTAGAAACTCAGTTTCTTTTCCAGTAATTGAAAAAAAAAAAAAAAATGCACAGTCTAAATCCAAGAGAGTAAAATAAAGAAAATACATTTGGACACATGTTTTAAAAGAGCCTTTTCTGTTTTCTTATTAAAATAACATCCTCCAACACCATTTCTACATCTTTATCTCCTGCCTAAAGGAGAGCTTACAACCACAACATCTTCACATCAGTTTGACCCCAAATCCAAACCTCAGTTCAGTGCATCGAGAAAGACGGAAACTTAAACAAACCTCCTCTCTCTGCCGGAGCCCCCAACCCTCCCCCCCACACACACCCTTAAAAAATCCAAATAAAATAATTATCTCTGCAAAAGAACAAAAAAAACAAAACAAAAAACCAGAACAAATATATATGAATATTATTTTCAACATGTTATTTTATACATAATAATGTACAAAGCGCACACACTCTCCCATGTTCACGTACGCACCCACACACATCCGCACGCACACAGTTAAAATAAACAATCCAACTACCTGTACATGTGTCTTCGCACCTGAATAGGAGGATGCGAGAGAGGTATTGACGTGTATGGCTTGACGAGAGAAAAAACGTTTCAGTCCCAGTGGCTGAAACTGCACATTAAGTACTGGACAGATTAAAATTGTGTTAAAGACATACCAAAGGTGTGTCATGACGTCATATCGGCTTGCAACAGACAAGCTGAGGCGTACACATGCATGACCACACACACAGACAGTATTGTACAAATACACACACACACACACACTAAAGCACTATTTGCTTAGAGCTCATTAAATGCCGAACAGGGCCGTCACAGCCACTCTGCAAACACGCACACACACTTTTACGCACAATATCTGAACTACAGTGTTTTTTTGGTCCTGTTGGGGATCTCCCAATCATGTTGTCATTATCAAACTACCAGTATAAGACCATTTGAAACCATCCAAACAATGTGGTTTAACAGTAAGGCTCTCCTTACCATACAGGCTCCCCCTCCCCATCCCTCCTGTTCTCTGAGTCAGTCTTTGTTGTCAGAAAGCTAAGTCTGCTAACCTCTCTCTATAGCATATCCAAGCTACTACACTCCAAAGTGCTCCTGTCCTTGGCTCCTGTTCTTTTGTTGCTATAATCTTGTCACAGTGACAAGATACTCTTGATTTCAGCCACAGGAAAGGCTGTAGGAAAGACTCTCGCTGAGACAAACAGGCCTCAAGTCCACATCTGATAAAGGGGTTCAAATCTGACTTGGATCAGAACTTCTGCCCCCCCCCAAAAAAAGAGTTAGACTCTTAAGTGCCAGGACTGTCAGGCTTTATCCAGCAGGTGCTGCTACTTCAGAACCTCTTTGTGTTGGTTTTCTCCATCCCTTGGTCTGTTCTGAAGGACTTTCCTGGAAGCTGTCAACTCCAGAGTTTGGGTCAATATTTGGGTTTCTCTCTAGCTATTGGTGCTAGGATACAATCGCCATGCCATCCACTCCTATCAGCTGCCCTGTGGTCGGTTCGTAGGTCCCAGCCAGGTAGAACAGGTCATTGCTGCCTGGTTTGCGATCACGCATTAGGTGATCGTACTCGGCTCTGCTAACCACCTGGCAGCGATGGGAGATGGTCTGCACATCATTCTCATCTTCATGGCTCGACTGGTACAAAGCGTTCTGAAAAACAGTGTTGAATCAGTAAAATTATTCATCAGATAATCAACACTGCACAAAGGTGCTTTCACAGGTAAATTTGGTGCTCTTTTGCATAGTTACTCTATTCTCATTGGTTTTTCTCACACAAAAGTCTTTGTCTTGTGTTTTTATTGGAATTTGGGTGTATTTTCAGTTGCTTCTCATACTAACGGTGGCTGACTTTCTTTTTCTAGAACATATGTAAATACCCACCTAACTGCATAAATAAAAGCAGTTTCATGAGTTAAATGGAAGGTCAAGTATTTCTGTCAGAAAGGAATATTAAGAAGTAAAGTGCTAATGTATTTGTGTGAAAATGTCATGGGCTGTTACTTTGACCATTCCTCAATTGGAATTTCTAGCAGCACTCTCTGGACACTCACCTTGCCATCACGGTGTCGCTTCCCCAGGCGAGTCTCCTCTGGGTGGTAGAACCACTTGACCCTGACCACCATGCTGGAGCTCCACGACTCCCACAGGCTCTCCACTCTGCCCACGTAGGGCAGTTGGGGCCGGCCAGGTGAAAGAAACACAGCACAGTCCCCAACACGCACCATCTCCTTGCCCCGAATGATGGCCTTGTAAAAAAGCTTGCGGGCTTTACCCTTCAGCCCTCTCCTCTGTTGGGTAGAGAGAAAGAAAAAAGATTTCTCAGTCCATTTATTTTGTGGAAGGTTTATTTAACTCCTGAACACATTTCAGGAATTAATCCAGATCTTTGTTAAACCTTGTACATCTAAAGTTATGAACGATAGGAAACCTTTTTCCAAGCAAAAAATAGGGTAGGTAATGTAAGGCATGTTCTCTTCTCCTGAACAATGACTGCATTCACAACACAAATTTATTTTTAACATGATGTATAAGGTTACTGTGGTCAGATTCATCTTATGATTTATTTGAGCATGAGAATACCTTTTCCAACTTGCAAATGAGTTTAAAAAGCAGACCTTGCAGAATAATGGACGAGATGACCATGTTCCTCTGACATTTTTTTCGTGTCAGAATTGTCATAATCAGGTGTTTCACACAAAGCAAGACTGGTAGAGCTCCCAGTGTGTACAGATCTGAGGTACAATAAACATTGCCAACACAGAGGAAGGCGCTCTTCATTGGAAAGTGCTTTTCAGAATCTGGGTTTAGTGAACTAAGATGCTGATTGTGTATGGATGCTAAACCCAAACATGCAGAAAATGTTGAAATGACATATTGCAGCACGTCATTTAGACCCAAACCCAGCAGCAGAAAACATCTCACCTGTGTGGGATTTCCAGACCATTTCCAGAGTTGACGTCCAGGTAACAGGGGGGTCATGTTGGGCAAAGGTTCAGGAGAGGACATCCTCTGCCTCTTGGATGATGGTGGGTCCTTGGAGATTGACTTTGGCTGTTGGTTCACAGGACTACTCTGGTTCTGATGGTGGCTGTTTGGACCTCCTTCTTTCCTTTTCAGTTGGCTTTTAGCTGTGCTGTTTGCAACCGTGTTCCCTTTTGACAAATATTCCTTTCTCTCCTCAGTCCTCCCAGCCCTCATCTTTGACCCCGAAACAGCCATGCTGGCTTTGGCCACATAACCACGTGCAGGAGCTGAGGCGGATGAAGAGGAGTTTGAGGTGGTGTGGTCAGGGCTGAGGAGGTCAGAGGTCATGCTCTGCCTTTGTTTGTGTTTGTCTTGTTGGAGTAGAGCGCGGCGCAGTAGCACAGATGACGACTCTTCATCAGAGGAGTAGGAAGAATCATTATCTGATGAGCAGATGGATGAGGAGGAGATGGAGCCGGATGAGGAAGAAGATGATGACGAGGAAGAGAAACAGACTGAGAGACGGGAGAGAAAACGACCCCCACGGTGGGATGTCACTGCAGAATTTCGTCGTGCTTCTGCAGGTTGGCCATCATCTTCATCATCCTCATCCAACTCAGAGTAAGAGCTGGGGCAGTCACTTGGGTATTCCAGACTGTACTCTCCACCAAGACCAGCAGACAGGGGATCCTTTCTAAGAGATGGAGCACCTTTTAGAAGAGCCTCTGAACGAGCCCCAGTACTGTCTCTTTCACCACCTCCCTTCTTCCCATCCTTCACCAGTAGAGCAGGGTGGATGTATCGCAGTGGTGCTCCTGTTGAGGTGAGGCTTTTCCCTCCTCTCACTGCACTCCCCCCGAGTCGAAGCAGGGCTTTGCTATTCTTTGTTTTAGGAGAAGTCACCCCCTCATGGTCAAGCTTTACCAGGAACTGCTTCCTGTCACGCTCACTCACTAGCTTCCTGTTAGCAGCTCCCATCGTCATTGGAGCGGCTGAAGAACAAGTAGAGGGTGAGGGGTCTCGCAGACCCATGGAGGCTATTGTGGTGCCTGGTCGACCAGCTCCAGAGTTTCCACTGTTTCCAAATGTAGAGTAACCATTCGCTATGCTGCTAAATGAGTCCACCTCAAAGGGGGATCCAAAGATGCTTTTCATTGGGGTTGGGGGCACAAGAGGGTGGGATGCAGGACGGTGGAACAAGGCCAGATCCCGCTCTCGAATCCTCCTTTGGGTTTTTCGAGATGTTCCGTTGAACAGAAAGAAGTCAACTGGGGGCCTTTTCTTGGGTGCAGACCAACTTAATAAGGAAGTGTTGCTCTTGGTTCCTGTTTCTGACAATGACGTTGGTACGCTGGCGGTTTTAGGCACTGAGTGGATTTTCTTCGGTCTGCCAACTGAAAAAAGAGCCGCCAACAGTAAGAAGTTATAATCAATATGAAGTGGCAGGTCTTTAGAGTAGACTGAGATTAATTGTGGAACTAAGAGCTTTGGAGAAACTTAATATCTTTATCTCCTTGATCTTCACCTGGTCAGGTAAGTTTCGACATATCCATTACTCAGACTACAACAAACCTGGTAAACCTGTCTCTCCCTCGAGCTGTATTATCACTTTTACTACATAGAGCACTCCAATGACACTTCATACAATCATGATTAATGTACTGACTGGTACGGGGGATAAATGATATGTGGCAAACAAGGAATTTTAATCTAAGAGTGCCTGGCTTTATGTAACGCCTGTCAGTCTGTGTTTTCAGTTGACTCACAGGCATCAGGTAATTGGGTGAGAAATATGAAGTGCCGATATGGCCTTGTTTTGGGATGTCAGAGTGGCCTTAGGCTTTATTTCTGACTTAAGACTGAGAAAGACAAAGTATTTGATGGTTTTGAGTAAAGCTGACTTTCCAACTGGGTATTGCCTTGATACATTTCTGCACACCACACTAGCACATAATCTCTGATTTCTGAACAAGAGATGTGCTTAATTTCATCACTTCTAGCTACGTGTGAATAAAAAATGACTCACAATAAGATATTTAAACCAAAGACTATCCCTAACCCTAAGCAACTCCCTTTTACCAAAAAAATCCATGAGATTTGGAACACAAACTACTGTCTGTGGTGGCAAAGCCCTAGATTTTGCATTTTTATCTTCCACCTCAACTACCTCTTGCCTGCTGAGGAAAGGCTAAAAAGTATCACATCCTCCAGTGAAAACTCCCTTGAGATTATACATGATGATGTTATGTGAAAATGTACAATATCAATAAATTTAAAAAAAAGTGTTATGTCTCTTTGGTCTAATTTCTTTCACCTGGTCTTTTCTCCTGCTGCCTCCCGGAAGCCTCCTCATTGGCTGTTTTTTCTGCGGTTGTGTCTTTCTTCTCCTGAGTGGAGATGTGTCGACCACGGCGACCAGGTGAGATAAGAAGTGCTGGAGAAGGTTCCGCACCTAACAGAGAACAGTTATGTATATGGTTATTGAATTTTTCTCCAGTCTTTTATGTTAGTTTTCCTAAAGTTATACTCACAACGTATTTGGTATCCCGGAGGCAGGAGTCTGATGTTTGCGAGGGAGATCCTTCCTCTGTCACCGTCATCAAACTCCACCATCACACTGCCCTCCTTCTCCTCTTCGCCTGGGCCTCCTAAAGTACAGCAGAGGAATGAGGACATGAGTTGGTGGGTGTTTACAGGTGTTAACGCACAATAAAGCTGTCAATGGGCTTTGCTCACCTCGGTGGACGTATCCAGGGTAAAGGCAGCGAGAGCGCTCACTCCAGTAGGCGCACACTCGTGTCCCTCCAGCTAGGATAGCTTCAGTCTGGGGCCGCACATCTAGCACCTACAACAAGCACACACAAAATGCTATGTTTAATACATGTGGAGTTTCAGTGAATTGCCACATAGAAACAAAATGTCGACAAGGCTGCAGAATGTAACAAAGTTTGGCAATCACCGCTTCCTGTAACAGCTGCTCCAGCGAGTAGATCCTGGGTCGATTCCCTCGTTCCCCTTCAATGACAACACTAAATCTGGGAAATAAAGAGACCAATAACCATAAATTCTTTGAAACAACTTTTATTTCCATTTGCAAACTATCACTGTGCTCAGTTGTTCTTGTTATACATCAAGGTTGCGATAAAAAGTGTGTTTTTGATTGTAAATGTTGAAATTTGTTACTGGCAGCTGTCTTGGCTACCATTGCTGTGTGACTTGGCATTTTACTTGAATAGACGCCTTGTTTGTCAAGATCGCCACAAATGCCAGGAATTAAACTAGTAGTTAGCTAAGGCTTCAACTCTTTTGAAATGCCAAACTCTTTTTACACTTGTCCTGGTACTTAATGCTACAAGCTATTGTTTAGCAGATGTTGTATGCCACTAGGATCCTAGTAGTTATTAGATGTTATAAAACCCTTCACATTCACTGAATATACTACATTTCCCTGAAGTTTTATGTTCTATTCTGTGAATTCATTCTAACTTTCTTTTTTTCATTCAAGGTAGCCAACCCAGTTTATACAAAACTAAAGAAGTGCTTTGCATTTGTGCAGTCTTACATGTCAGGCAAGTCCAAAGTCTGAACACAGGCGGCATAAAGCAGCTCGTCCTCTTTAGAGATTAGGATCTTCAGCCCATCCACCAACATTTCCTTACTGAGAACACAATTTGGCAGGGCTAGACAGAAAAGATGGTGTAAAAAGATGGACAGATTGGGAGGTTAAACAACAAAATATAGATAGTTTGTGTGTTTTGTCACTGCAGCATCAAGTACGGTGAAAAATGTGTCATTTGTTTTTAACAGTCATTTCATAAAAGCATCATAAATACTGTGTCTCTGGTCATCCCTACCGGGTATTCTGCAAGGCATGTTGGGAGGAAGCTGGATCGCCGTCCTCTCCTTGGCCTCCTCTTCCTCTTCCTCCTCCTCTTCTCCTTCAGAGAAACTGCTCTCCTCATCCAAGTGAAAGCCGTCATCAGCTGCAAAGCTTTGCAGTAACCGGCTGACTGCATGGCCTTTGGCCTGATAGGAAAAAGGGCATGACATAAGTGAAAGGAAAGCAGGATATGACACTTGATTATACACCCGAAAACTTAATCAACAGTAAACAGGATCATCAGGTGAATTAAGTCTGTTCTGGCCTGTTTTGACTCAAGTGGTGAATCCATCAGTGAAAAGAAACCACAGCCACCAACGCCTCTTGTAATGTGATACTTCAATTAACCCTGAGGATTTCTTTCACACTTGCCTCCATTTACAGAAATGCCAAAGGTTAGAGTCAGTAATAACTGCATCTCCTGAACAAGAGGGGCTTCTGTGTATTGCTCAAGGACACTTCAGCAGGATGGACACTTGCTAATGTGGAATCTTGAGCCCTAATTTACATTCTTACCTTAGGACACATACACACAAACACACACCAGGCACTATGCATCTCTAGACTGGTTTAGGCTAGTCAATCCAAAGATGACTGATGAGTGATGATAGAAAGTCACCTCACCTAACAGGTTTCTGCTTGTATTTAGGGTTTCCAAAGAAAAGACGATAATATTCAAGGTACAAGAGATAGCGTGTGTGTGCATGCGTGTGTGCGCGCGCAACCGTTTTCTCCAGAAGTTTTCCACATCAGGAGACTATATTTTTTTTTAGTGACAGAAGTTTCGTCACTCGAGGGCATAGATGATTATTTCCCTTTATTGGTGGTGTGTGCATGTGTGTATAAAAGCATGGGTGTGTGTAGAGTTATGGCCGACGATTATCTTTATATTTCTCTGTTGGCTTTGGAGTTATGTGTTTTTGGACATTCCCTCATGATGACTCAAAAACTATGACAACCTCAGGGCATTTCCCATTAAAATGAATGTGGGTGTCTCTCCAACGGCTGCAAAAAAAAAAAAATGCAGAAAACACAACGGACCAGTGCTATGTTAGCATAGCAGACACAGTCAAATATACACCAATAACCAGAGCAAATGATGCATTTGACAGAGTGAATGATATGTAGCTGGCACTATCCATCTCCCTTCAAGTTATTTGTTAATTAATGTCACTGTTAATCTGTTGGGATTTTTGTAAATTGCTTGGGGAGGGTGTGGTTCACTTCAGCAAGAAAGGAGTAGAGCTAGATCCGCAAAGAAGAAGCTGAATGTATGTACAGTCTTCTCTGAACATCCTTCTTGTTGAAGGGAGTGACCTTCTCTGAGTCACCTTTATCATTCTGCTCACATTCCAAGTAGCTGTCGTTCCCATACCCCCGTTCAGACCATGATTAGATCATTACAAAAAAAAAAAAAAACAACAAAAAACAAAACTGGATCCTCCTCTTTGCTTATTAGCGTCTTTCAAAAGAACTGTAATTACCTCAATTACATTTACATCTGTGACAGCAGACACAGTGGAAATTGCATCTCATCTTCCCGACTCCGTTGTCTTTCCCATGTACAAACATACATTCTGTTTCACTTTTGACACATGTTGAACATTTATTTACAGATCCAATTACTGTCACTTAAAATGTTATCTTTAAAAAGCTGAACCCCCCCCCCCGCCTTTCTTTTTTTAAAGATTTTTTTTCTCAGATCACAGAAGCAAATGTTAATGCTATAATATATAACCACATCTAAAAATCAATATGCCTTTGCTACATGCAGTTTGATGTTCACTTCTGTGCTTATATCATGTAAAATGCTTCCAAATATGTTTTCCGCTAGGTCATGTCAGATGTGTTATCATTGGCAATGTTGGTGAGAATAAATCCCATGATCCCACGCTACTTCAAGACCTTATATACTGTTAGATCTTTCATTATTGCTTTGTTTAAGGGGTTACTAATGGCAGAACCTCCACGCTGTGTGTTTAACATCCAGACTTCACTTGCTAAACACACCTCAATAAACGTATTCTCTTACCTTTCCCAGAATGCCTCGTCCCGCTGAGCTCTTCCCCACAACCTCCTTGGTGGTTTTGTTTGCTTCGTTCCCAAAAGGGGAACTCAACAACGACACACCCCAGCCAGGGAGAGGCACTCTCTTAGGCCCATGGTGGTCAGGGTGTCCCCTCTCTGTGTTGCCCAGGTTTGGCCTCCTGGGTGCTCTCCGTTGGTCTGAACCACGTAAGCTTCCTGAGTCTGAGGGTGACGGGACAGCATTAAAAATTACAGTTTGCAGATTCATGGGCCAAATATCCTGGCATCAGCCTAGATCTCTGCATGTGCTCTCAGCTCTGTTTTGAGGAGTTGGGTGAATGACAACTGTAATGACCAGACTCTGTGGCTCATCACAGAAGCAGCGTGACAGCTCCCCTAACTGTGATATTTTCCCTTCACTTTTCCACACAGCCTGAATTGCAGTGACGTTTGACATCTGTATATAGTCTGTGCTAAGTGCAGGGGGAGGAAAGTATTTTCCAATTCAGCCTTTCCCCTAATTTCTGCCTCCTAAAGGTTTAATAATTATATAAAGTAAAATGTAAACTGTTGTCTTTGCAAGGTTTTTTCTTTGTTATGTAGACTCAGATCACATCTAGTTTACTTCCTTTAACTACTCTGACTACACTTTGTGAGACTTTAAAAGTAAAGCGATACACAGTACATTGTTCTAAACTCTCCAGAGGAAAAAAAAAGCCTTTCATTTGAAGAAAAAACAGTTTTTGCAAAAGTTACTGACAGCAACATATATGAAGTAAAAAGAGCTCACCAGATGACTCTGGTCTCTTACTTCGGGCTCTCTGATTTGCTTGAAACTTGGAGGACTGTGATGAAAAAGATGCAGTCCCAGCTGGGTTTACGAGAGCTTCTTTTGAGGATGAGCTAATCTTGGTGTCACCAGCTCCATCTTCACTGTCAGTGCTGCCGTTGTCATCCTCCTCTGTGGAACCAGAACATCAATATGATCAGTCAAACAGTTTAAAATGATCTAAATGTAAATAGTGTTAACTAAAGCCAGGTACTCACTTGATAGGATATATTGACAGTAAGCTTTCAATATTCCTTTACAACCTGCAGTTCAAGTCCTAAGCCTGTGGCTAAACGTAGACAATCATAGACACTAAAGCAACAAGTCATTGATTGACTTGTGCATGTTTGATCCAATGTCCCTCAAAGCGGTTTTTAAGTGGCATGTTTTCGCACATCATAAGTCGTGGGGTGAAAACCTTTCATGGCAATACAAGAATGCATGGTTTATTCCTTAACTGCATTGATGGGAAGCAAATGTTGACACACATACACATTTGTGGTGCTGCATGCACATGCACACACACAAACACATGTACACACTGTTATTGGCAGCTGTGTGTTGCTGACTGCGAGGGTCGTGTTGGGTGTCGACACATCTCTGACACACTTGTCACTTACATGGCGTTCTCGTCAACACTTTGCCTCAGTCACACACACACACACACACACACACACACACACACACACACCACTGAGATACGTATACACATTCATTCACTACCACTCCATGTCACCAACACCTCAAGGTCATGCAGATTCTAGTGTTTTCCTTCAGTTCTGTTAGTTTCAGTGAGTGCTTTCTCTTCCTGTAAAACATTCATTCAAATCAGAAGGGATGACACTGTGTCTCCTCAACTCAGTTCTCCAAGGAGGGCATTTTCACGAGACTGAAGAGGTGAAGAAGAGAGGGGCGGACAGGGGTGTGACATTCTGAACAGGGCCAAAGCGGGCTCATGTTACTGCATGGCGTTGAGGGCAGGGGGGGGCTGTGTTGCATGCCTGTGGCAAGTCGTTAATGGTTTTAATGGTGTGACAGACGAGCTGGGAAGTGAGAGGAGGCTCCCGATGACGGCAGACATCTCACTCTGACTTTTAATGCGTACACACAAACAGACACACATGCAGACATACTCTCATAGTGAACTCTCACAATGTTTGCTTGGTATTCTCCGAGTCATCCATTTGCAAAAATGGCATACCTACAGGTGTGCCCCCAAATAAATCGACATTTCAAGTATTAAAAAAAGACCAACAGCACTGTATCTCACCAACAAGTTCTATCAAGAATTAATAACAACTTGAATTTGCAAGGTTGTCAGGTTCTGCCGTTATGTTAGAGTCCTGTGGTCTTGATGCAGATCCGTCTCCCAATAGAAGTGGGTGGTTCCATTCACTGGAGGAGAACTCAACCAATTAAATTAAAGTCCATATATGACTTCCTATCAGTGCTCAGTAGTACCTCGACTGATATCTGTAACCATTTCCATGTTATACGCCATGATGAGGCCCATTATAAGTAAAGATAAATTCAAATTAAAAATTTCAAAAATTTGTCAAAAAACTACATTTTTCAAAACTGTGAACCGACGGTGTAGATATTGTCAGAAAGAAGCTACATGAACAATTTGAGAATAATCTGACCAGTAGTTGCAGAGAAGAAGATCGTTGAACATTAGACATGGGTGACCTTGAGTTTGAGCCTCCAAGGTCGGTCAAGGTCAAAAGTCATGGATCTAATTAGGACATTGTCCAAAGAAAGCTACATATAAAATTTGAAATGAACAGCTGGTAGTTTGTCGGAGAAGACGTTTGAAGAAATAACTAATGATGATGACGATGACAATGATGAAGATGACGATGACAAAGGTGACGCTGGACAAAACACCTTCACAATAGATCATGGCCTATCCACTAGCAAGCAAACTACAACTAGAATTTATGGTTTTGTGTTTTTCTTGTTCTTATAAAACAGTGTCTAGTGTGAAAGGCTAGTCAAACATTCTGTTTTACTCACAAGAGGAATTAACAAATCCGGTTAAATCTACTATAACCCAGTCACAATTTATCAAATATATATCTCATCAAAGTGTACGGTTTATCTATATTTTATCATGCTGACACATTGTCAGTAAAGATAGTCAGGATTGTTAATTTATTCAACTATTATGAGTGAGTCATGATCATTTGTCAGTTGCAAAGAAACACTCCTCGCAGCAATCAGTTTGGTCTTTTTGGCTACTTTCCTTACTGCCCATGACCTTCTGTTCAGTTCCAGTCAATTTTTTTTAACTCATTTCAGTGCATAAATGCAGAGAGAACTTAATAAATAACTAATACTGTGCAGAGAAAACTACATAAACACATTCCCATGACTAAAAAGCACTGATCATGGAAATATCATCTTACTCTCTCTACACATCCAACAATAGAAATCAGATCAAAACAAAAGCCAAACGCACACATCAGACTGCATATTTAGATCATCCCCCAGTGCGACCTGTGGCTACTGTAACTCACCGTGATCTGAACTCTCGCTGTCGCTCTTCTCTTCCCTGACCTCCTGTTTCTCAGACGCTCGCTCATCCTTGTGGTGAGTTCTGTTTGGGTCGACTCCCATCAGCAGCTTTGGCTTCCGACCCCTCTTCCTCTTCACGGTCTGAGAGGCTACCCACTTCTGCTGTGGGTCTGCCAGATCAAAACCAGGTGGAGAATGAAGTTTAGAAGTGCTACTCAGTTGTTAATAAGTGTGTGTGCATGTGAATGTGTGACTGTGCATCCTAGGAGTCCTCACCACTCCCTCCTTGTGTCTTGGGTGCCATGTCTTTGCAGCGTGCCATGCCTGCTGTGGGAGCTCCACGCTGGGCTGCAGCCTTCTGTTTCAGTTGGGTTACTCGCCGGGCCAGCCTGGAGTTCAGGGTACTGGGACGACCTCTGTGCTTACAGCGAGCTTTCATCTGTGTGGCAGGAATGAGACGGCTAATTACTTGCTAATTTCTTCCCACTAATTGAAACACTGAGGAAAAAATAACAGCAGGAAGTGGATGACAGAATGTGTGGATGAACTAGGAGGGAACACAAAGGAACTGACCTGTGCAGCGCTGAGGCTGTTGAAGCTGTGATTGGACATTTTCTTTGTAGCTTTTTCCGCCAGCAAATTGAGCCCAGGCCTGGAAAATATAAAAAAAGCACACACACCTGATTAATTTGATCACAGTATCAAGCTGATTTTCTTTGTAACGGTGCCTCTTTGCCCTCGTAGCTTTACTCCCCATGCTGCTGGGTTCATTCATTGTCTCACTCTCTTTGCTTCTTCCCACTCTTCTCTGCCTCATAAGTTTGATGAGGTAAGAGAAAAGGCTCTGCCAACCGTCTGCGCAGTTTGACAGCAAACACAGAAATATTCAGCGGCTGTGCGAATATGAAACTCTGCTGAATCACCACATGAAAGGGTAAAAATTACCTGGTGTGAAGGAGAATGGAGAAGAGACGGGCAGAGAAAGAGAGAAGGAGGAGGAGAGTAGTTTGGAAGAGGGAGGGGGTGAGACAGAGAGAGATGAAGCAGTCTCATGGGAGTCTGTCCGTTGACCGGAGCTTCAGGGCTCGATCGATAAACACTAACCTCTATTGAACACTACTCCTCCCTTCCTCTCTCACTCTCTCTCTGTCCTAGCTTCATTGTATGCATGCTCTCTCACACCAAAGGCTGCCACAGACACACACACACACACAAACACACTCTGTTAGCAGCTGGCGTCTGAGGCAGGTGAATCCTATATTCCCACTGAGAACCAGTTTGGCTCTCAGCATCTCCACTCTCAGGAGAAGAGGAGAGGAGAGGAGAGGAGAGGAGAGGAGAGGAGAGGAGAGGAGAGGAGAGGAGAGGAGAGGAGAGGAGAGGAGCAATAAGAAACAAGGAGTAAAAAGCAGGAACGAGAAGAAAAGTGAATGTCATCCTTTTCTACTTTCCTTTTAAAAATTTGAATTGAAAATACATATGGCTCTACTCCAGTATCTAAGGGGTTCGTCCTTGGCCCACATCCTACCCTTCTACCAAGTTTCATTACAGTTGGTGCCCACAGACAAGCAGCAGTGATAACATAACCTCCTTGGCAGAAGTAATACGGGCACAAAATTCCCCAGAAAACTTGAGTTGAGTCAGTCTTCAGTCAGTCTTCCTTATACATTCTCTTTAATACCACCCCCACCCCCTCCCCATGTCTCATGAGAAGATGAAAGCATAAACAAATGATCCACTGCTCATTAATAACAACAGGAATGTTGCTTAGGCATGTAGCTACCAGCTCTACTAATTAAACAAACTCTGCATATATGTGTGCTTGTGTGTGTGGTGCATCGGTGTGTATGGCGACAGCCTTTCATTGTCATTTTCATTAGCACTTTCTAATCATAGTAACCGTGACAAACCTCAAATTTCTCTAATCATTTTATCAACGTAAGGGGTGCACATGTTAACAGAGGTGGGGCAGCACGGGAAAACACATTTATCTTTATGAGCCTTGAACACTCGCTGTGTGTGAGTGTGTGTTTCCAGCTTGTGTGTATGTGTGTGAGCATGTATATAAGGTGTTAAACAACATGTTGTTGTGTGTGGATGAGTGGTTTGCACCGAGTGGGGGTGGCAGTTGGTCGTTTATCACTGTAATAACTGTACATCAGGACTTTGTCCAGCCTGTATTAATGCATGCTGGAGGTTCACTAGGAATCAGGACATAATCAATGCAAGTGATAAATATGATTAAATGTGATTAATGATGATTAATGAAGGCCTTATCTTCATTACCTTCTCTCATTTAGAATTACACCCAGCTCCCATCGCATAACCCTCTGGATGTATGAATGTGTGTGTGTGCGTATGTGTGTGAATGTGTGCATGTTTGAGCAGCTCCTTTCAGTGCCCAATCAAGCAAATCATCAACCATAGAGCATTTGAATCAATTCAGCTGAAGAAGAACTTCTTGAAAATCAACCGTGCCTTTCACTAAAAACACAAACAGAAATCAGGATGAATGAGTTGGGCTTGCCAATCACACTGATTATACTGATGCAATATCAGAGCACTGACCGGAGTCTTTTGGAGCTCTCTGCAGCAGCTGGGCCGGGGGTGGACTTGCGTTTGCGGGGGCGGCCAGGCCCCCGACGGGCAGGGCTACGAGACGTCTCCTCTTTCCTGCGGTGAGGAAGAAAAGGAGGAGGAAAAGGGATAGAGAGAGAGCGAGAAAGAGATCAAAGATACAGTTAGGACAGCAGAAATCATGGGGAAACTTGTATTGGCTACAGGTCAAACTGCATTAGGTATGAGGAGGCAGCAGGTTCTAACAAATCAGGTAGATGCAGCATGACAGCAAAATTGTGAATGTTGGAATTCACGGTTTGGTCTAGACCAAAAGAAGTGTGTGTGTTTGTGTGTGTGTGCCGTCTCTGCTCACTGGTGGTCGTGTTTCCTCTGTAGCTTGGCCAGTTCTCTCTGTTTCTCTTTGTAGCGGCGCTGTAGCTCAGCCAGCTGGACACGCATGGCCAGCTCCTCCCCTCCCATCGTCTCCATGGAGCCCTTCACTGGGCACACCTGACAAACAAACACACACACACAAAGTGGGAGAATTTAAATGCTGAACACACACAGAGTTTCACATTCAGTGGGTATGTGAAGTGCCCAGCTTGTGTTTGAGCAGCTTAATGATGAGATGGATTTTCAATTTTTGACTTCCAATTTCTGTGGACTGTACAGCAGTACAGCTAGTCTTGTCAAAGAACATCATTTATCCTTAAAGAACAGTTTTTCCACTGTAAAAATATTCCTATCAGAAAAAAAGCCAAATATCCTTAAATATGGTAAATTGTCTTGTATTGAACAACAAAAAATGTTGATGGGGTAAGCAGTCTTTATTTGATTTCTTTAAAAAATTGAGGCACAGAAAAGTTAAAATTGAGAGAAAAAGACAATATTTAAGCAAGTTGTTTTTATTACGGTAAATATCAGCTGGAACATTTTATTAAATTTTAATACGTGTTGTTATCTTACTTGTCTCAAGAAAACAGGCTTGACAACATTATTGTTCTTTTTAGAAAATAAATAAAACTCCCAGAACAAAATCACCTAAGAAACAATGTTTTCTTACTGTCATTTTTTTTTTTTTTTTGCAGTGCTGTGAGATAAACCTTGCTTCAATTCTAAATTACTTCACTAAAAAACTTTAAAACTTCTTTAACAGAAAAAGTTTGTAGAATAAATATATTTAATGCGTTTTCTTATCACTTGTCACTTAAAGTTGATGCTTCAGTTAAAAATGTCAAAACACTAGTAGAGTCAGTTTTATCTGTGGGTGGATTAAAGAGATTAAAGAGAAATAATATATTGATCCACCCCTGAGCAAGACCTACCGTATGCACAAATCTGCTTGTGCAGGGATCGTTCAGGTAAAACAGGCCTGATTTGGATGTTGACATGTGCATAATTGAAAATGAGTGGTGGCTCTTTTCAGCTCATTTTACTTAAAGAGTGCAGCACAATTATAGCACAATTCTCGATCTAAATTCTAAATATGCAGGTGCACATCAGTAGTCATTCCTCCAGCATGTAGAGTATATTTGTACATGTTTTGGTCTTTACAACAAAATGAAATACAAATGAGATATTTGTCCATTGTTCGACACTTCCCTATATTTTCAGCATGAATGATTCATGATTACATGGATAAACATCAAAACATTTTTGATAAAAGCCTTACTGGCTCATGACGAGGTGTCCAGCTGCACTTCCTGCGTAGGTTGAGCCTCTTCCTGATTGGACACTCCTGGTCCGCCCTCATATCTACCGCTCCTCCCCCCATCTCTAGGGCGCGAGCAGCCGCCAGTGTCGCCAGACTGTGGAGGTCAAAGGTCAGCATGTCCTCGCCTGCACGGAGACGGATTGTTTCAGTTTAGATTGGTGCATCCCATAGCAGCTGACTCAGTGTTATAAACCATGTTGTGCGTGAATTGATTTATTTCTGGAACAGCGAAAACATGCCTTGAAAAGTGGTGATATTTATGATATTAGCTGTGTAGTTTATTTGATGTATACTGGTGTTCCTGCCTAATCGCACACACAAACAGCACACACATCTGGGAGAGAGGTAGCGAACAATCTCTACATCTGTCACTGTCATTAACTCTGTCATTGTCACAGCGGCGGCAGAGGAAACAGAATATTCATGAGACGATCTGCTCACACACACATACGCACCTATGCTGATAAAACACACACATCCCCTAAGTACACACATGCACCTACAACATTTTTCGCTGAGCTGCGCAGACGTGGGAAAACTGCATGTGTGTGTAAGGAATATTGGAGAGACAGAGAACGGCAGGCAGGAGGCAAGTGTGCAGCCAGAAGAAGGGAGGGAGGGGATGGGGAGTAAAGGGGAGGAGAAGCAATAAGAGGCAAAGTGTTTATTGAGCTATCTATTTATTCTCCTACATCTCCTCATTATGGACATGGACAGAATCCAATTTCGCCTTGGAGAGGAGAGGAGAGGAGAGGAGAGGAGAGGAGAGGAGAGGAGAGGAGAGGAGAGGAGAGGAGAGGAGAGGAGAGGACCATGCACTGAGGATGAGCTGTAGCTGTAAAACCTATCTACTGACATCTGACAGAATTCAAATCTGAGTGCATGAGCAGAAGATTGGGACGAAATGCGGTAAACCAAATGCAGAAGAGTCAGGACGAAGGACTGGGTCTTCTTCATGAATGGATATGAGAACGACAGGTAACTCCTCAGAGACAGCCATAAGGAGCTGGATGTGGCTTTTGTCCTGTCCCGGCTCGCAGAGGTCAGTGCCATCTCATCTGTCAGACCACCGAGAGCCAATGGCACGCTCCGATTACACTGACAGAATGACATCACCGCTGACATCACCACGCCTAGTTTAGTGTCCGGGAGGATGGCCACAATCAATAGATACCTTCCGCCCACAGTATTCCACACCTACTCGCACACATCTCAGCAGAGTAATAACACCACACTGTGTCTCTAAAGGGGGTTGAAGGGTGTAATAAGAGGTGGCACAGGGGGATTTCACGGGAAAAAACAAAAACAGTGGAGGAAAATTCAAAACCATTACAGCTGATATGGGCCTAATCATCATTAGAAGCCATTCGCAAAGTTTACTGAGCTAAAATTTTACAAAGGAAATATGAAGGACTAAAGGAACTTCTGACACAAACAGCTCTCTGTCTATGCGTAAATACAAGTAATGGCGCTAATTTACACCCTTGATTCCTTAATCTGTAATTGCAATCTCTAGTGAACAGCTGAGATATCCTTCTGCATCATGGAGCAGCATAACTGCATCTGTCTGGGATCGGTTTCATCTCCCGATGACAAAAACGCCATCAGCGGTATTAATATCATTCCACACACTGAGGCCAGAGCAGGTTTTAAATAAATGTGTTGCAATTTTGAGAACGTTTTCCACACCATGACAGGACTTATTGATTTCACACCTATTACACATGCTAACCACGTGCACGCACATGTAAACAAATGCACACTCACTCACACACCCCGTATCTCACATATTCACATGTACTGACAGCTGCAGAGCGACTTATGATTTTTACACTTATTAATTCCGTCAACAAGGCTTGCAGAGGCAGGATTTACACACAAGATTACATTGGTTTAATAAAAAAAAAAAAAAGAAAAAGAAGCGGATGGGGGGGAAATAACAAAGAGGAAGGAGGAGGAGAGGCAGGAGGAGGCAGCCTGGTGGAGACACACATAGACTCTGATGGAGGAGAGCAGGGATTCATCTGGGATTACTTAACAGCTTACACACACACACACACACACACACACACAAATGCTGGCATAAATAAAAACACTTTCTCTCAGAGGGACAAGGGGAAAATAGGAACGCTTACAGGAGAAGTGTTTTAAAGGAAAGGGTCTAATTAGCAAAGCAAGACGCCAGAGCCTGGGGGACTCACTGGGCAGAGTGCTTGTGCATGTGTATGTGTATGTGTTTGTGTGTGTCCTGGCTTGTGTCTGAAGCTCAGCTTGTTTGTCCATCTCTGTGTGTCCCCCAAACACACACACACACACACACACACACACACACACACACACACACACACACACACACCCTTCCCAAAGGGAAAAATTATGGTCTATGTGCAAGAACAGAGAATTGGAGCTTAGGAAGAAAACAGGACAGTTAGTGAGAGATGTGTACATCTGCGTGTGTGTGTGTGGTTAGTGTATGAGACTCCACATCTGGGATGCATACGTCTCCCAGACCCTTTGTTAGGTTCACAATAAGTGTGTGTTTGTGTATGTAGGGATAAGAAAAGGTAGGGCGACTTTTCTTTTCTTCCTCTATCTGCTTATTTGAGGGCATATTACTGCTATCCGTTGCAACAAGACCGTGCAGAATGAGTACAAAACGGTGTAAGTGATGTCCTTACCTTCTGTGTCTTTATCTTTGCCCTCCTTGTTCCGCTGCTGGATTTCTAACTCTGCCAGCTCCCCAAGTATTTCCATGCCATGGTGCGGCGGGGGGCTTGGGGCCTGGACAGTAGGTGCAGATGGGTACAAGGCATCTCTGGTGGCACACAGAGCTGCAGCGATCAGCAGCTCCAGACTCCACATGTAGGCCCCTTGGAGCTGGGCTGCCGTGGCAGGAACGATGGGGTCAGAGGACACGGGAGATGTGGGGGAGCTACATGTTAATTCCAACAGGTTATCATCACCTGTGCTCCTCCCACTCCCCTCCTCTTCCTCCTCATCCACCTGTACATTCTCTTTTTCTTTGTCACTATTGTCTTCCCTCTCTTCCTGCATCTCCTCCATCAGTTCTTCAGGCACAGACACAGTACATTCTGTTGGTTCGGGCTCCTTTTCCTCGCCCTTATCCTCCTCCTTGTCCTCTTTTTCAAGTTCCCTATCATCCTTCTGCTCTTTGGATAGCTGTGGCTCCTCCAGGCTGGCCTTCTGGCCTGGGCAACCCAGAGAGAGCTCTACTTTTAGGGCTTTGCCTGTGGCTGAGGCCAGACAGGCAGGGTCTGGGAGTGGAACTGGAGAGGGGCATGGCGGCAGTCCAGAAATTGGGCTCTCAGAGATGGAGCATCCTTTTCCTTCTACTCCCCTTTCCTCTTTGTCTTTCTTTGCACCTCCGCTCTGAGACGTCACCTCTTCACAGCCTCTCTGTTCCACTTCATCCCTTTCCTCTTCATCAGTGAGAGACTGGATGTGGCAAGGGTGTGGGAGGGTCTTACACTCAGGCTCTGCGGGATCTGCCTCTGCCATAGTATGTTCAGCCAATCGGGCTTGAGGAGGTGATGGCCCAGCCTTAAAACCCATTGTGATGGGAGGGAAGGTGTAAACAGGTGGTAGGTCTGGACAAAAAGGGGAGACAGTGGAGATCAGATAACCTAGTCAGAATGTGCAAGAGTGTAGAAAAATGTACTGAAAAGTATCATCAGGAAGGAAGCCTTGGTAACACTCCATATTAAGACACAAATGTTCAAGATAAAGTAGATTCTTATGAGTATCATATTGGCATTTATTAGTCATTACAAACCACTTATTGTGTTTGACCATATTCTACAACTCCTAGAGTGCAAGTGCTATTAAAGCCTCAATGAGCACCATTTCTTTTAAGAGACAAATGATTTAATAATCGTTCAGAGCACTGCAACTGCAGTTGGCTGAAAAGAAATGACCCTTTTTAGGTCTCTTCTTGACTCCGTTTTCAGGCCTGTAAAAGACGACTGGACTGATCTTTTTTTTTTTTTTTCTTGGTCTTTAGAGAGAAGTAGAAACAGGTGACTGATAGCTGTAGGCCATCAGATTTATTGGGCTGCCACTGAGACGTATTTACATAGAGGACAGTGTGCATTTTCAATCCTGTTTTGTCCCCCTGACTTTGTATATCAACAAAATACTACATACACATAAAATGAAAGATTTTAACGAAGTTATAGGATTTTGTTGCATCGTTTGACATTTAAGTGATCATACATGTGCAGTGCTGTCCTTGTTCATGATAAATAAGCAGTATTTAAGAGGTTATTGAGATGAAAATGTTAATTGATGGCCTGGTAATTGTAGAATAGAGCCATGCAAAATAAGGCATTAATAAGTGCTTTATAAAGACTAATAAAGAGAAGTAATAGTGAATATCTGCACCTTCATAGTGCATTGTCCCTTCAGCCTTTTAAATTCATTGCCATGCTGTTCAGGCACACAGGCTGAAGCACGTGATTACAGTTGGCATAATACACTGACAGCAGGGTGCAGAAACAGGGAGTGTGAGTGCACATTACTGTCTATTGCAGTCTACCAGGGTGCGTGTGTGTGTGAGCGAGTGTATAGATCTATGTGGGATATTGATGACACCCTGCCGTTTTCCTGTGATTGCAGCGCAGCCCTTGTCACCCCTGTGCTCTTATTATTGATGGTATCCCTCCGCCCTCTGACAACACAGCCAGATAAATGCGTATTCTTCCGCCTGTACTTCTCAAGGACCTCTGAAGGATAAGAAGGACCCGTCTGACGATTTCTCTGACCTTCCTCTCGTGACGCTCCCATACACACACGCAAGCCTGCTGGCAGGTCACACACACACAAACAGTGAGTGCCCATATGCTTCATCTGACCTTAATGGCTGACCTGCCTCTTTAGCTTTCACTGTGAAAATTGCACACACACACACACACACACACACACACACACACACACACACACACACACACACACACACAGACACACACTCCATGACACACCGAGCCAGAGATCATCCATGCTTCAAACAATTTCTGCAAAATCAAAAGAATACCACGCTTCAAAGACTGGTGCTACATACCTGCAGCAGCACCCTCTATCACTTCCCCTTCTTTCTTCCACTTTATCCTTTGCCTGGACTCTTGTTCACTACCCTGTTAGCCGCCTTTGTATTTGTTATCTGGCTGCTCACACGACTATCACAATTCTTTAAAAGCACTTATTGCTTTCATAAATTAACCCACAGGCTTCTACATGTGCTTACCTGGCTCTAGGGATTGTGGGTAGTCCTGAGGTGGCTGTCCCTCGCCCCTCTCACTGCTCCTCTCCAGACCTTTAGAATGGTGTGAAGGAGCAGGGCTGAGTGCTGGGGAACGTGGTGCTGCCGCGGCCGGACTCGGAGCAGGGGTTAGAGGGTTCTGCGGATGTGGTCGCCTGGATGGAGAGTGGTAACAGGGTGACTGACGGCTGCTGGGGCACAATCCAGGAGATGGCGTGGATGTCTTGGGTGGAGGAGGGGTGTGGGAGAAGGGCTTGGCCACATGAGAGGACGTGGAGGACGAAGAAGAGGAAGACAAAGAGGATGGAGTCCTGGAGGCTGAGGAGTCATGAGGTGAGTCCTCTATGGTGATAGCATGCTCCTCATTTTTCCTCTGTTAGGGAAAGAAAGAAATGCATATATGTCAGTTTTCTTGAACTTTATATACACACACACACATACACACACACACACACACATACACACACACTATATGGACAAAAATATTGGGGCATGCTGAATTCAGGTGTTTCTTTTCTAACATGGGTCTGGCTACAAAACAGTAAATGACAAATATAATTTTTATATTGTAATAAATATCATTACATTGGTTAGTTTGGTTTAAATTGTTATCTTTGCTTCCAAAATACCCAAGAGATGGTTTTTACTTAATTTCTCTCAATTTTGGCTTTTTTTTTTTTTTTATCCATGACCATGATTTTACATGTTCTACCTCTAAAATAATTTGCAAAATATTTTCCATGTTCTAGTTGTAAATAATAATTTTCTTCCACAACGAAACATTTACTTTCTTTACATCTCACTTAGGAAGAAAAAAAGGAAAAATTAATGTTCATAAACTATACGGACAAAAATATTGGAACACATCATGGCTACAGTTGTAAGATGTCCTGTTCATGCTGATTTGAAAAGTAAGCATCAATATTTCCTTTAAAAACTATATTAAAACTTATACATCCATATTATGACATTTGTTATTATTGTTTTGTGGCCCAAACCCCTGTTAGAAAAGAAGCACCTGAATTCAACATTTCTGAATACTTTTGTCCATATACTGTAAGAAAAGGAAAGAGCTGAAGAGGAAGAAGGCCAACCCGCTGACAGAAAAATCAAGAAAGAAAAAGTCACAGTGTTGGCCACACTGTTTGTTTGCCAAATGATCTGGCAATGTGAGAGTGCAAAAGCACCACATCAACGCCTCTTTATCAATAAAATGTTTCGCCAACAAACAAAGGAAGTAATTGGTTGAACTAAATATTGTTCCGTCTGAGTTTGCTTTTATTTTTAGAGTTGAGCAACAATCTCTGCGGAGGGCATCTCAAACAAACACCTTCTGATTCTCATTTGCCTTCAGTTTTGTAATATTTTGGCTTTCATAATTTTTAGACTAAACTGGTTGAAACTCCACATGTACAAAATGTGCCAAAACCAAAGGTGAGTGATTTTTGTTGGTCCATCATCAAGACTCTGGATCAGTCTGGGTTTCATAAATCATCCACTGTTCTATGATTTCTAGAATACTTCTAGATTCTAACCAGACGCTGAATACTTCATGAGTATGTGCAATGTTTGTATGTACTAATGATTATTTTGTCTGTGCTCATTTGCTTGGATTTCTCGTTGATCCCAACAACTGTTTCCTGTTTTTAGATCTGAAGGTACTACTTAAATGAAGTTTTATTTACTAACTTGGTATTCGTAGTATTTTACCTGTCCTAAGGAGTGACGCTGTATGTGCTCCATTGCTCGCTGCTGCTGTTGATGCTGCAGGGCATACAGCTCCTGTTGGCGTAGGAATGACGAACGGGAGTAGACAGGATGATGTTGCAGATGAGGAGGACCGTGGCTACCATATACAGGGGGCCAAAGACCTGACTGCTCAAGGACATCTAGAAGTGTTGAAAGAAAAAGAGGACAAAAGAAGTTGTTTAATTTTTTTTTTTCAAATCAACATAGAAGGAAAAAAACATTTATTTTAAGGTGGAATGCTGTGAAGATGTCATTAAAGAAATGTCATTGTAGTATTCCAGGTAAGTGGTTAACATTGACTGAGAATGAGAGTGTGTGAGCATCTGAAACAGACAGTCAGTGGCTAAAAGTCATCCACATCCTCCTTCCATCCTTTCTTACAAAAATCTTATTATTACACACTTTTGGTACACACATTCACACAAAGCCCCACCATGGGCACATATGAATTAAGACACACACATACTAATACACACAATCACACACACATTCCTCCTTGGCTGCTTGTCGCTGGGAACCTTTGTTCTGTGAGATTAGCCTGAGTGGGCTAATGTTTCCCAGGGGAAGGGTTCAGTGGATGCACTTCCCCTCACTGCAGGAACTCCCACGGAGCGAGGCAAGGGAGGCTGGAGATAATTAAATTTCACAGCCTGTTTGCAAAGCAGCATTGGCACACACACATACACACACACACACACACACACATTTTGTGTTTTGTGCAATTGCTGAGATGTACACACAACCCTTAACACTAAACAAGGTGTTGTGTTATTCCATACATGAATGTAACTCAAAGCTCACCTCAAATGAACACCCACACACCCACCCACACACACACACACACACACACACACACATACAAAGTCCACTTCAAACACACCAGTGCCCCACAATAAGAGGGATGAGCGCCAGTTAAAATGGTTTGCATAACTCTGGGCACATGCGGAAGGGGTAATGGAATAGCTGCTCCCATTAACAAAGCTATAAAACACTGTTCCACTGACAGAGAGACTTAGTTGAGCATTATATTATGATTAGCCAATGATACTAAAACTCTGGGAGAGAAATGTCAGCGGGTCTAATGGTACAAATAGAGAGAAGGAGGGAGGCGGGGGGGCAGTCAGACAGAATACACAGCTCTGCTGGATGTGTGTGTCACTGTACCGAGGTGATGATGAGCCCCAGGTTCTGTGGGAAGAACCACCAGTGGTGTGCTGGGGTCTTGGGTAAGGGACCCCAGGACGGGTTGCAGAGGACTGGGCAGACCTGGTGGAAAGCCGGGACTCATCCCCACATGGCCCAGACCTGGAAAGAAACGCACACACACACACACACACATAAGACAGTCCATTAGAGGAAACAGTGAAATGCTTACCACTACTAAATAGTGCTGTGATCAGGTGGTGGATTTTAGAATGTTCTCAACAGACTTTAAAGGCTGAGACTTTCAAACAAGTACGTAGTAACAAACTTAGAGTAATCATGCAAAAAAGGTATCTGAGAAAGGCAACTGACATGAGTTGTGCAAATTTTTCTCCGCTGCTGGTGAATAATGAACCAACAAGGTTTTCATTTCTTTGCAAAGAAAGGTCAGTTCTGCACACAAGTGGTGATTATGAAGAAAAAATCCCTAACAGCTGGCAAGATCCACCTTTATAGGGTGGATCTCATCAGGTCAAGTCAGGTGACACCACCAATCTTTTCAAAGGGTCTTTTGATTGAGTGGTGGCCCCGTGATTTACACATAGTCACCCTTTGTTACTTTGCATTTACATAGAGTCGGGGGTGTTGGGGAAGGACATGGGACAAAGATTGAGTTAGACAAAGAAGTTAAAATTCCTTTACACAGGACAATGGGGAAAAAACACAGATATACAGACTGGAATTAAAATATTATTTATATTAAATGTAGTAATCGCTACAAAGGTGATGTCACACCTGTATCACATTCATAGCATATCCAGTGGAAAGCGAAAGGATCTTCTGTGTGAATGAAACACTTTGGGAAGCATTTCTCTGCTCCATTTGATGTCATCACAATCAGCTGACTTCTGTGATCATCTTTATTTAGCATGTTATCTATATACTTGAAAATTACATCACCTCCTGAAAAGACTTAATGATTGTTTTGTGAGACAAGTAACAGTTTGGGGTTTTGTAACAGGAGGGCCCATTTACAGCAGCTCTACAGTCTGTTATGTATTCACTTTTGAAATTTGAAAACATAAAAAAAAAAAAAAGTCAAACTCACAGATCACATTACTAATCTCTAACATCCTGGGTACCAAATCTACTCTGCTGTTCCACAAGACTAATTGTTGGAAATATTAGGAGATAATTAGGGAGAACTGATACCTTTGACTCACTGTGACGCAACACAAGTTTAACCTCACTGGGTGCAGGTTAGCCATTACGTTTTTATCAAAGGTGAAACTCTATTAGTTTGATCATCTTATATTTGCATTACATCATTTCATTCTATTGAACTTGATGTAAGCAAAGGTGAAATGACGGATATGATTAGCAGGTCAGATAAAACTGTAAAACCGGCTTGTACAGTAAATAAAATTACACATTTCTCTTATCTTGAACATTATTGAAAATACATGATACAATGATATAGTGTGACTACATAAGTCAACAAAATACACAACATTGACCTATTTGTCTTTAACTATTTAATTCATTAAGGTCAAAATACATATTTTATAATTAACATCTAACGGCCATAAACATACCATCCTATCTCTTCATTCTACTCACTGTATGAATGGCCCATCCAGAGGGATGGACTTCCTGTCCTCTGCATCCAGTGGTGGTGAGCTTGGTGAGCATGTGCAGATGGGTCTGCCCCTAACTGGCTGGCTCCTCCATGAACCAAAAGGTGAGAGGTCAGGTCACCATGGCAACTACTAGATGGGTGGATCCTGGCGAACTCAACGCGATCCTTGTTTTCCCTGCCATGACAGTACATGGGATAAACTTTGTCATTATCTTCATTATCCTCCTTATTGTCATCACCATCACCATCATTATGATCATTATCTTCATCCTTGTCATCTTCATTACCACTACTACCATTATAATCATCAAGAAAAGGAAATGCGAAGGCAACATGAGCAGCCATCATCTTGTGCCTGGCCTATGAGTTCTCATTATATGTTTTCTTCCCTTAATATGACTACATAATAAGCGCCTGATACTTCAGAGACATCCGTATTAGTCCCAGTAACATTAATGCACCACATCTCATCTCAGATAGAAAGAGAGAGAGGAAGAGAGAGGGGGTACAGAGATACCACATCAAAGGGTGAGAAGAGTAAATGGAGAGAGGGGATGAGAGAAAAGAGAAGCACAGCCTTAGACAGGGAGAGAGATGCAGAGAATAAAAGAACTGCAGCTTATCAGATGAGAGACACGGAAAGATGCTTCTCTACACATGTGTGTGTCTATGACTGTAGTATATGTGCCGATTTGTGAATTTAACTGCACCTGATGATCATTTCTCTGTCTCTGTCCAGGTGATGAAGACTGATCTGTTCTTCTGCCAGCCGCTTCCTCTCATCCGAGTCCCGACCCAGAGGATACACAGCACGCGACACCCCTGATTCGATATAACAATAACATATATAAAGTAACTACCAATCAGTCAAATATATGAATTGACAACATCGTTTTGACAGACATGTTCTTCAACTATTTTTCTTTGTATGCTCAGAAACTTCGAAAAAATGGTCTATGACATTTACAGTAGAGGCTAAGGGTGGGCGATATAGGAAAAAATCCTATTGCGATTTTTTTTTCATATCAGATGACATCGATATGTATCACGATATAAATCAAATCACTATTTTTGTCCAGCTTAAATTTTCTGTTACTCATAAGTTAGTTGTGAAGCCATCAGAAGGTTATTTTTGATTTACACATAATTTATTTTCTCAAAGTTTGAACATGACGACTGTTAAAAGAAATAAGCAAACAATACATCATTTGGTAACACACTATAGAAACCAATTAATACAGAGATGTACTTAATATTATATTTTTGGAAAGTATGAGTATGATATTTGCCCTATGTGAGTCCTGTAGTGTCTGCAGAAGGGGTTCATGGGTGTGTGAGATAAATCTGGTGCCATTTCACAGAGTAGAAGCAAAGTTATTGAATTTTAAGTGGGTAGAAATTTTCCGGTTAGTACTTTGCAGACGGTCCCTAAACATGCGTTCACTTACTGGCTCCACATTCGAGGCAATGCCGTCGACTGATCGTTAAGGGCCGTTTGTTTGGATGAAAACAGGGCTGTAGTTCCCTCTCTGTGTTACCAAAGCTGCATAGAGCTGTCATTTTTGCTTCAGTGATTGACTGATGTGCTATTGAGCCGCAAAGTGCGAATCTGTCAATCTCTTACCAAGTTTACTACGGTGAGTGTTAGCGTTCTTCACATAGTCTACGTGTATCTGTATTGTATTGAAGGCCCTGAACCCAAATGGTTCACACCCTACTTTTCAGTAACCCGGTCGCCTGAGTTCTCGGTCTCATTTTCTCCTGAGGGAACATTTATCTCCAGCTGCAGCCCAAACATTACCGTGTGTGCTATGGTTGCTCTTCCGCCTGTGCTATGGGCGTCAACCTAACGTGCCGTAGCTCTAGCGTGATTGGTTGGGTGTGGCACTACTTAATTATGATTGGCTGTTCTTAAGTCTGTAAAAAAAAAAAACATGGACGAATGAATTCTATCAAAATTGTTTCGAGCGTGTCTCATATTTCTATCGAGGAAAATTATATCGCGATATATATCATTATCATTTTATCACCCAGCCCTAGACTAGAGGCTGACCAATAGTGTATTTTTAAAGTTGTTACATTAACCATTACTGTTTCTACACCGTATGAGGATTCTATATGAAGAAAGTTTTTACATTTCCTGTTAAACATTTTAATATTTCAATAATATTGTGCAATATTGTTTGCATTTGGTCACCTATTAAGAAATGCAAAACACTATTAAGTCTCTGTTAAATGTTTTACAGCAGCTTTCATTTAACATAGTCAAGACCACAGAAATAGGATTAATTGACTTTCAGTGCAAGAAGCATAAATGATGTCTGACCTTTCATGCTGGGCAGCACCCTGCCCTGTCTACTGTGTCCAGGGGCGCTGTCAGAAGAACGATGGGGGGGGCGAGCTACGGCAACTGCAATACCCACTGGAGGCTGTCGCACCTCCCCCTCTCCAGACTCCCCTGCCTCCTTCCCACTTCTGTCCCCCCTCTCTCCCTCATTAGTGGAGCCTCGGCGAGGAGGGAGCGACTGTTTGGGAGGGTCTTGCAGGGAGGTGTTGCTTTTACCTCCTCCTCTGTCCCCTTTTTCTGATCTCTCTCCACTCTGCTTGAGACAGCCCAGACCTCCAAAAGGGCTTCGCTGAGGCAGCAGTGAAGGCTGCTGGGTGCTGTAGTTCATTAGGTTCTTCATTGCGCTGCCTTCCCCTTCTGTGGTGTGCGATGAAGAGTGGGATAAAGATGGAAGCGGTTGGGAATGAGCTTGGCTATGGTCATTGTTTGGAGCTCTATTACTTTGCCCTCTAATTTCACTATTGCAAGCTGATGCATGAAGGGAGCCTTTTCTCTGGTCTTCTTGGTGACCCCCTCGGGCCCCCCAGGATGGTGCTGTTTGACCCCCATCTCTGCTCCTCTCTTCCGTATTTGCCCCATGGCTGCTGTGCTGCTGGTGTTGTATCCTAGCAACCTTTTGTCCCTCCCTCTGAACTGCTACCCCTGACCCCAACCTTCCATCAGGATGAGGACCTGAGTGGGAACAGTCCCCGAAGGGAGGAGTGCTGGTGTCAGGGCTGTTCTTGGTTGTGCCTTGACCAGATCCAACATGTGTCCCCTGGACATCCGGTGGGAGCGAGGGCCGGTAAACGTCATCCACAACTTCGACATCTCGGCAGGATGTGGATGTTTCCACACTGCAGGACCGCAGCTCAGGCTGAGAGCCCAGGTTAGTGCTGGGTTTGCTGAAGTGTTGTGTCTGTTGGCTCCAGTCAGGTGGTTTGTCAGCCTTACTGTAATCCAGCTGCTGCTGGTACGATTTTTCCTTCCTCTGACAACTACTAAGTTGGCTGAGTTGATGAGAGGGACTGTCATAAGATCCCTCTCCACTCTTGTCATCCCCCTTCCTCCCACCTCCACCTGCTCCACGACAGTCAGGCACTGCCAGGTCCCCTAGGGGCCCCACTGAGGGGACATAAGTTGGACCAGATATTTTCGCTTCTCTGCCAGACCCTCTGGAAGTTGATGCCGGATCTTTGGAGGGCATCAGTGTAAGAGGGGCAGGGGGGCAATAAAATTCAGGATGAGGATGATGGTGTGCGGGATGCAGCCATCCTCCTGTCATTGTGGAGCCAATGTGTAAGGCATGAGGAGGAGGTGGTGGAGGTGGAGGAGGAGGTGGAGGCATGGAATAAGAGGCCACAGAGTGGGGAGTTGGAGGTGCCAAGATGGCAGTCGCTGTAGATGCTCCTTTTCTCATACATTCAGAGGAGGAAGTTGAGGATTCACTGATCCTCATCTCACCATTCATTGGTCCATCCTTGGAACAGCGCCTACTGCCTCCAGATGGAGGTCTGCCTACCCCACCACCACTACAGCTGCTCAAAGCTCCCCCCTTTCCTACCCCAGAGCCAGTCTCTACCCCCGAAACAGTGGACAATTTACAGGCACTCATATGTTTCATCCCCTGATTACCCAAGTCACTGTCTCTGTACTCTTTGTGCCGCTCCAGGGTGTGTCTGTGGTCCTCCTCCCTGCTGTGGGGTGTCAGGTGTGGGAGAAGGATGTGATGGGGGTGAGTTTGGTGGTGGCTGGATGAGGTTGTGGAAGGGTTTGTCTGATGAGGATGGTGGTGATGAAGCTGATGTTTGTCTTTGTTTTCCTGGTGCCGCTCCTTGCTGGATGATCGTTCTTTCTCCTTTGACACAGATGAAACCACTTTGTCACCAATTTCCTTGGTGGTTTTTTGCGCACCTCCTCCACCATTGTCAGTCTCTCGGCTGCATGAGCCAAGCGGGTGGCCTGGGGCAGTCCTGGACAGTGGAGGGAGACTGTGATTGGTGGAGAGCAGAGGGGGCTGGGGAGGAAGGCCTCTCAAGTAGAAATGATCTGGAAAGAAAAGTGACAAGAAAAGTTACAGACCACAAGATGACCTAGTCTAAGAGTTAGATGTTAAGTTAGAAAGGATCAGTAAGGCCAACTGGATCCACTATAAATATGGCTGTTTAAAGCACAGCTTTGATTCAGTTCATTCAATTGTTTTTTCAGCTAAAATGATCACATTGTACACTGCCTGGTCAAAAAAGTCACATATGCAACATTTCACTGCACCACCTTTGGTTTTGACTACAGGAAACATTCACTGGGACACCTTTTTTGCGACATAATGCTTATTTAGTGTCACAATAAGATTCATAATATTTTTTCCATCCATAGCTGCATTAATTTTTTATTACTGATGATGGAGAATTGGACCCTTGCATCAAATTTTTATCACATCCCCTATCAGAGTCTGGAGTTCATGGTGGCTAATCCATGTGTGTAAAAGATGTCTTATTCTCCCTGAACCATTCATCTCTGATCAATCTTAGCATTGTCCAACCCTTTTGACATTAAAGAAATGAGAGGCTACTAACTGCATCAGGTAGAGTTTAATAAACAGCCAGGCCAAAAAAAAAGTAACTGCCTGGATTTAATTAGTTCAGATCCTTCCATTGGTAAGCACTGCAGTGGTTAATAATCTTTCAGCTGTAACAAGTTATTTAACTCTAACTGATGCATGTGCAACTTTTTTTGGCCAGGCACTATAATATCCAAATTAGGGCATGGTGATACAAGTGACTACAAGTGATCCACAGAAAAAATAAATACGTTTCCACCTGAAAAATCTGTATTATGAGCTACCAGCTGTTCATCCTAACAGGATGAGTGCTGATTAAGCAGTTTGTGAAAATATACATCAAACTAGTTCTTCCCCCCTGTTAATCCCACACGGATACCAACACCTACCTTTTTGAGTTTCATAGAAGCGGTGCTGTCCATAGAGACCGTTGCTATGGTGATCGAGAGGACTCATGGGGAGAAAAGGAGAAGCAAGACTTCCTGAATAGCTGGGGTACCCTGTCAGAGGGAGGGAGACAGAAAAAGAATTGATGTTTCTCTGCAGCGATGACATTCAGCAGCCCTCTAAACAAACAGTTTATCTCTACAATCTATCATGAAATGGGGCCATTTTGGGAAAACACAGGAAAAATATGGCCAGTTACTGCTACTTTCACCATAAATGCACTTTTGCACAAACACGCCACATGAGTTGACATTATTTACAGTGGACAAAGTGGTGACAAAAACCACAGCAGACAGTTACTGCCAACTGTTTGCAGCATTTAACTGAATGGAATTTGCTCTTCTACAAAACACATTTTTCTCAAACCCAAGACAAATAGTATGACCATCACAGCACCCCCTTCTTTAAAACACACACACAGAGTTCTCCCAGGAGGTCACTGGGAGGTAAATGGTCGTTCCACTCTGTTCCTCGTCTTCAAGGACGTTGAACTCCATCGTGGGATCCAGGAGGTCTTGGTGGTTGTGTTTTGCTGGGGGTGGATGGGTGTGGGGATAGCTGTGGGCCTGAATTGGTGTGTATGTGTGCAGAGCATGAGATCGGGTTTTATTCGGGGGAAAAAGCAGCCAAATCATCGCCGACCTATGTACACACACAAGTACACAAACATACAGCACACACAGGAGGCACACATCTCTCCATTACAGGGCCAAAAGGCCTGGATTGTGTTTGTGTGTGTACGTGTGTGAATGTGTGTGTTCTCCAGCAGCTGGTTTCATGCCCCACAGAGTGTCCTTGCCGGCCCGTTAATTGGCAGCCGTTAAAAGTTTAACGGTGGTGGCCAAAGTAAACAGCACTCCATAAAAACTCATCCTACGCATTCCACAGTCGCACTGCAAAACCACCAACACCCCCTCACTGCTCCCAGCATGTGAGTGTGTGTGTGGGGGGTGATGGTGGTGGCTCAGCATGTCTGCATGTTCATGCTGCAATGTAACTGTGTGAATGTGTGTGTGTGTGTGTGTGTGTGTGTGTGTGTGTGTGTGTGTGTGTGTGTGTGTGTGTGTGTGTGTGT
>JAQQZY010000012.1:8198255-8208884 GCA_030068375.1 Ostorhinchus rueppellii
GAGGAGGAGGAGGAGGAGGAGGAGGAGGAGGAAGGAGGACTGGAGGACCACTCGAAAAGCCGAGGAGCGAACGCACAAGTGAAGGGGAAGCGCAAGAGGGAAGCAGAAGGAGAGGAGGAAAAGGGAGGGCGAGCATGTGGTTAAAGAGGGATGGGGGGGTCTGGTCAGTGGGGGACAGAAGAAGAAGAGGAAGAAGCAGAGAAGGGGGAAGAGAAGAGAAAAGAGCACATGGACACAGGAAGTCTGGCACTTTCCATTCACATGCCAAGTCATCAGATGGTGGTGTGTGTTCACACCCCGGAGATGTCGCAACCAAAAAACGCACCTCGCTCCCTTCAAATCACTGCTACCGACAATAAGCAGCTGTTCACATGTTGGATGAGAGTTGGAGATGAGACAAAAGTCTTCTGTCAGTGTGGCAAATGCGCATCGGAACAAACGCTGGCTTCACTCAAACTCCCAACATCAAAACGCGTCCTAATAGATTCGGATTTTTAATCTCCCATCGGGGTGACCTTTCAGAAGACTGGAAACTTGGTCACGGCTTCTCGGAGGTTTATTGGAATCAAGGTCAATTTGATTAGATGCAGTGAAACATGTAGATGACTGGAATATATTTAAATGATGTGCCATAGTTTTCCTCCAAATATCAAAGCGTTTACAAGAGTCTAATCTGAAATGGAAATGCATTTAATGACTTTACTGACTTTACTTAATGACTTAATGTCCTTAATGCGTCAACAAAATTCACAGTCAGACTCATTTAGCTGATTTCTTTGGTCTGACTGCATATTTTATCTTACATTTAATAAATTAAGGTGTAAGCGGAAAAAAAAACTCTTGTGAAATTTTAAAGGTGACAAAAAATTATGCATACCAGTGTATTTTTATTAGGATTTATGGATTTAACCATATATTTTTTTTATTATTATTATTCAATTGAAGTGAGCTAAACTGACAGTTTACACTCCAGTCGTCCTCAATGCGTCCAATCGCAGCTCGGCTGGCTTCAGCCTCCACCAGCTGTCTCCTCCACACGGGGGGTCGTCTTGCACGCTGCAACCGGGATGTGCCCCTTGTACCCCGGGTAGCGCTTGGTGAGGGGGGCCGGGTCTGTCTGAGGCTCATCCACTGCTGACTCATCTCACACACAGACACATATCCAGGCAAGCGTCTCGTCTCTCTCTCTCTCTCTCTCTCTCTCTCTCTCTCACTCACACTCTTGAGAGGCAGCGGAGACGCAGGCTGCAAACTCGGGGCCAGTGGGTGCCGTCAGGCGGTGGTAATCTGACTGGATTACCAACCAGGTGGAAACATTCAGGCTCTCTGCTCCCCTTGCTCCATCTCCTCCTCCCCCTCTTCCACTGCTTCATCCATGCTATCATTTAAATTCTCATATTCTTCTTGTATTCCACTTTGTTCACCCGCTATTTCTTTCTTTTCACATGGAACCTTTCTATCTCTTATCCTTTTACGCACACATCCCACCTGCGTAACAAACACCCAATTCTACACGCAGAAAACTTGTAAACTCGCACATTAACTGCTCTTATGAGTTGCATGTGCGTGTGTGCGTAAAAGTGTGTGTGACAGTCGGAGGATAAAGGGGCGTGTCTGAGCTGTCAATCAAAACCAAGAAACTTCCAAGAGAGGAGAGACATTAATGGCAGCGTCACGATGAATGGACAACGCACACATACACTCGATTTACAGCAAACAGACTGGAATTTAACTGAGGATCTGAGTTTGGATGAGAAAACTGAATTACAGATAGGTTCTGCCGATTAATCGAGTGGTAGGATGTTTTACAAACCATCAGTATTGGCAGAAGTTGGCTCCAGTCGTGGCCAATAGGTGATGCTAAACTCCTCCACTTGAATTACCGACTTTGAAAATAATTAGTCCCAACAGAATTATTTACTGCTTGGTTTATGTTCGGTTCAGATTTAATGTAGTTTCTAATAAAATCAAAGATAGTAGGTTTCTGACAGGTTTGAGGGGAGGGTGAGAAAGGCCAAAGAGTCGGGTATCCATGCGCCAAACCATCATTACTATATCTGTGAGAAAGGAATAAAAGGGAGTGTTGCATTAATGACATGAAAAGACAGAAAAGAAAAGGAAGGGGGGTCAGGAGATGAACACATATGGAGAAGTGAGAGAAATGGCAGACATGTTATCTAGTCCAACCAGTATCATTATGGTTCATCTCAGAAGGCCGTGAGCGAGTACCTTAAGATAGAAACTATTTAAATACTAGTGTTATGTGTGTTTGTTTGTGTATGAGTACAGCTGTGCGTTTGTGTAGTTTAGAACTGAAGCCCTCTATCTGTCTTACTAGGTCACACACATACGCACAATCCCACACACTTGCGCACACATACACAGTCATGTAAACAAAAACCGTCTGCTGTCTGGGAAGTAACACACCTGTTCAATAACAAGCTCTGCCACGCCCTCCATAATACTGCACACCTGTGCTACTGCAGGCTAAACCTAACCTTAATCACACACACAAACACACACACTTGCACAACTGCTGCCCAGGGGCTAACATCATAGGGGAAAAAAAGGAAGAAAAAGAGAGAGAGAGAGAGAGAGAGAGAGAGAGAGAGAGAGAGAGAGAGAGAGAGAATGAAAGCAAAGCAGTGAAAAAGGGAGGAGAAAAAAGAGCAAGACAGACAGATAGAGAGACAAAGGCTTTCCCACTGTTCCTATCAGTAATCTAAACGCCTGTGTAATATCATTGTGGAGTTTTATCAAATGGGGGCTTGAGTCTTATGGCGTTGGTATGCGCCTGTCATTCCATCACCTTGTCAAGCGCGACCATATTCAAGCAGACACCATGCTGATCTAAATAAGAGGCTTCAGCAAATTGATGGATTGCAGGTTTTCCGGGATATGAAGAAACGGTGGAATGAGAGGAGTTTTTTTTTTTTACTTTGAATTTTTTCTGTAAGTGATACACCCAGTTTGGTCTTGTGAGAAGGTAAAATGTGTGTGTGTGTGTGTGTGTGTGTGTGTGTGTGTGTGTGTGTGTGTGTGTGTGTGTCTTTCCAAAGATCTGAAACAAACCCCCCGTTGAATCCCACCCCCTCCCTCCTCCCCTCCCCTCCCCTGCCCTGGTATGGCCAACCCCACATCATATCTACCCCCTGCGCCGAGGCCTAGGGCCAGGCATACAGCTTTCTGAATCTCTAAGGGGGGCAAGCACAAAGGTAACCCCCATCCTAACCTCCCAGCAAACACACACACATACACGTAGCCCATCCCCCATCCCAAAACAACAATCCTCTATGCCCATCATGTCAGTCAAAACCCCATCAGGGACATGCATGGAGAGTCTGGATATCTGGAATCTCAATACAGTGTCATGCACCTTGAGACCCAGTGAGAGGCCCTCTTGAATATATTTCAATAGCATTATCACTCCGCATTACTCCGCTTCTTTCCCCCCTTCAACGTTGCAGAATCATTTTTAAATTGGGCCATAATACATGTCAGTGAGTAGCAGTATCAGTCAAAGTAGAGAGTAATCTGGTTAAATTGGTATGCAGCAAACATGCAAGTTAGATTTGCTCCTGTTAAAACAGATTATTTCAAGTAGTTGTAGGTGCAAAAATCACAGAGGGAGCAAAATCTTTCCATTCAACCCTACAGTAGTCGTGCACCTAAATATCTGCTCTGATAGCAAAATATATTATCGATATAACATGAATTATTGCATATTTATTATTGGCAAATTTACTGAAATGTAAAAGGGCTGCAATTGTGTGAATTATTTAATACATAAAATTAAATAAACATGGCTTAATCATAATGCAATGTAATATACATTATACATACAGTAACACGTTTATTTGAAATAGGTTTGTGGATGTGAAGGTTCTTTTAAAACGTTTCAATCTATGGAAAATTATCAATATAAAACACACATTATAAATTACAATAAAAGAACATATTACATGCAGGGTAATTATAATAGATTTGGAGTAAAAAATTACATGGCTGTAAAGTTTGTGAAGTTCTGCAGGTTTTTTAAGAAGCAGAGGAGAGTGCAAGCCGCTAAAATATTCATGTAAAATTTTTTTTATTATTATTAAAATCAGGATTCCTACATGTAAAGCTGCCAAACCAGAACCAGGACCTGAAGCATAGCAAATGTAAAAGCAAAACCGGCTCCGTCTAAATTGCATATTTGAACCGAAATGTACGTCGAGCTGCATGTGTTAACCAAGAATTTAGTGGTTATTAACCTCCATCAAAAAATAAATAAATATATACATATCAATAAGAGTTAAAATCCAGGAGTGGACTGCTGTCGGTTTTGCTGTTGTGTAAAACTAATGAATATGCAAATAGGGCCAAAGCCGCAGAATATATGGATCCTACACAAAACAACAGACAATATCATTCATGGGCCCGAGTCTCATCGTCTATTTAAAGAAGCCGCTGCATCTGCAAATGATAATTAATGGGATTTCTCATCGGACACGTTTACATTCATCAGTGAGTCCAGTATGTAGACACTGTATGATTTAGAGCAAACCCTTTCTTTCTTTCTTCCTTTCTCCCTCTATACACACACATGGACATACGCGCACACACACACACACCTTCCCATCCCCCCCTCCTCCCTATTGAGACAGAATACCAAAGCTACTTGTTAAATCTAATGCATGCACTGTCAACCCATTCGCACCCCGTCACGTCCCTGCTCAATATAGAAACCGGATTTTCTGGTATTACCCGCACCTCTATTAGCCAGAGCTTCTCCCCTCCCCTCCGCTCCCACCCCCTCTTCCCACCACCACCACCACGACCCCCAGTTTGTGACCAGCACAGACCAGCATGCGCCTCCACCACCAACACCAAACCAGCACCCAACCACTGCAGCAAAGAGCAAACATTGCAGAAACTGTCGAAAACAGGGAACGGGCTTAGTTAATAGCATTAATTTATTGTTTAATGAGAAATATAAGCAGTGGAATTATCCAGTCCTAATTAATTACATCAAATGACAATGAATACTACTTTACTAATTGATGAAACCATATAAATCTATAATATTATGCCACTAGAAACGCCTAACAGTCCCTGTGTTATAAAGGCGAATAATCCTGGAATATTTCTAAATTCTTAAGAGGAATATAACAAAGAGAGTCCGTAAATGTGAAGTTAATTTAATTTCCCAAAGAAGCCAAGTTTCTATGAGGAGGAAAAAAATCCCCACTGTGCTTCATATTTTGTTTTTACGCGTCTCTAAAATACTAAACTGACAAATCGTGTTTACTTTCATAAAAAAGAAAGCAAGCACTAATGTCATAAACAGTTCATTAAATAAATTAAAATATAAAACCTCCAAAGGTGCCTAGTCGTTTTTTGCTGATTACTAAAAACCCACAAAGTCTGAACAATTTCCATTCACATAAATTCTGCTTGGTTCCAAAGAGCTTCAAGCTTTCCCAAGTTTACAATATGGAGAACATATGCTTCAAAACAAAAGAGAGCAGCAGAATTTCTTAAAACCACACTTGTCATTCATAAGCGAGAAAGAGCGTCTAAAAGCGCCGTCCATTCACCACTGACCTGTATGCGGACCCATGGAGAGGTGGGATGAGTAGTATTTTCCAGGCTGGAAGTGAGCGGGGTGCTGCACGGAGCCGTGGCCGCCTGGCGCCATCCGAGACGCGGCGCTGTGAACTAAAGCACTCCGCTCCGTCAGGAGGTGGTGCGGAGGGGCGAAATCTCGGCTTTCCATCCCGACGGGAACCGATAAATCCCAAATCCAAAGTAAAATCCGGAGGCACCGAAGGTCTCAGGCACCCAGATGCAAATAATCCCTTTTATGAACTTCGGAGTCCCCTTGCATTGAGCGGAGTTTTGGCTTTGCAGGGTAGAAACTGAGACCCCGTCATGTCCTACAAAAGAGAGAGCAGGAGACACGTCAAAGCGCTGACAATAATGAGCCAACCCGGGATGTAGTGGCGAAGAAAAGGCTCAACTGCGAAATAGTCGCTGTTTTCGACAACAACGGTAACATTAGAAAAAGCAACAGAAAAAAACGTCAAAGGAGTGCATTTCCATATTTCTCACAATGCCTCGATATACTCCCCAGTCCACCAAACTACGACTTACTTCAGCTGAAGAAGCTTTGGAAGTCTGCTCTGCGGATGGAAATGTGCGTGAAATAAGTTTCTATGGATTTACCTAGCAGTGCATCGCTGGTCCCACCAGAATCTCTGCCCCCCTCCTCCTCATCCTGTGACCAAACACGATGCAAATAACGCACCCGGAGCTTTCCTTATCAGCGCAAAGAATAGAGAGGAGAAAGGGAAAGACCTGGCCCAGGTACAAGCCTGTGATGCGTACAGTGGACTACAGCACAAGAGTTCACAGACAAAAAGCTTCCTTCAATGAAACACGACTTGTTAAGTCCTTAGACTCAACGAGGAATGGTCATAAACAGACTGGACTTCGAGGCTCTTCCACTAAAATATGAAGAAATCCAATTGCAACAGTGTGAGAAAAAGCAAAAGGACTTTTCTCCTAAATGATGGCGAGTAAAATCTATTGCCCAACCTCTGAGCCTTTATAGTGTCACAAACAAGACACGCACGCACACACATTGCTTTGCTTATTTATGAAAATTACGTGTAATCATTTGTCATAAAAGCAGATTCAGTGCCATACATTAAACACGTGGTTGTGTGACTTTGGAGAAAATTCTTAATCCATTTCATTAAATAAAAACAGTAATGAAACGTAAGATTAATATAAGATCCAGTAAGACTCACATACATTTGACTTGGACTTGCTGTGTGCAGCCTTTATAAATTCAATCTGAATTTATTGCGTGTTGTTTATTTATTAAAGTTGTTCCCCCTTTAACGTATGTTTTTTGTGGTTTGTGTCCAGGATTCTTAATTCTTGCGCTGCTTATTAATGAAAACCACCATGAAACAGATATTTGTGTCAACTCCTGCGGTGTCAGCAGCAGTGGCCCTCGCCTCCTGACAATGGCAAACAATATGCATCTCTGCTACTTATACAGTGTATATAGGCTACACTGTAATCACAAACACAAATCAAATCACCTTTATGCTCCGGTGCGAAAGGCTGGGGCAGTAAACAGTGAAATAGACTCGGAAATGATCGACTTTATATGTATGCCTTATAGCCCAGGTCATTTACTTAAATAGGGCTCCCTGTGACGCGCAGATAGGGTGAGTTTTGGTTTCTGCGTTCACCAAACACACCTCAGTAGTGCTTCT
Organism: Ostorhinchus rueppellii; assembly: GCA_030068375.1. NCBI lineage: Eukaryota > Metazoa > Chordata > Actinopteri > Kurtiformes > Apogonidae > Ostorhinchus > Ostorhinchus rueppellii. The sequence goes on from JAQQZY010000012.1 coordinate 8,205,527, forward strand.
ATTAGGCCTTTCAATGCATGGCACGTCCATCTAGCGCTCTGTAGATGCTGATAGCACCTCCCAGGAATCAACGATAAAGGAACAAAGAAAATATCAAATGCTCTGGTGGACCAGGCGCTTATGAAGTGCATAAGACCATGAGCTTCATGAGCTCGGAGATCCAGGTCTCATTTTTACGCGCACATCATCTCACACGCGCGCTGCTCAAGGACTCAAACTTTTAGAAATAGTGTTTGAGGGCAAAAAAAAGAGACTATCTTCAAAGTTCAGCAACTCTGACGTGTGTGTAGAAAGCAAAAAAGTCCACACGGGAGCAGTGCGTTTACTTGTCAGATGCACAACTGTATTGGTATAAAAGTATTTTTTAAATTATCAATAATCCTGTTTATTGTCTGTGAGAACCTCACCACTTTTCACATTGTGCGCCAGGACGAGAAAAATGTCTAAAAAGCGAGAAACACAGAGCACTGAGGAACACTGGGAAGGCAAAATGGACTCTCTTGTGTCCCCTAGGCTGTGAGAAACAATGGCCTTTCTCTACGGGACATCAATCATAAACCACTCTCCTCTGACATTTGTCTATACATTTTTAAATTTTCAGGACGTAAACACACGTCCTCTGTGTTTACATTCCACGTCAACAGAGAGCCACTCAGCTACATTTAACAAGCCTAATCTAAATCCCGTTTTATCGCACGTCATGCACACAAAACGACGTGAACAGATCGCGCATAACAGTTTAAGAATATGATCATTTGGATCGGCTGCACTGTGTATGTATCTGTGTGTGTGTATCTACGTGGAAGGCTGCCTTCCACTTGCACACAGACTCTCTGAAACCCCCATACACACCTCCCAATGACACACACATACACACCTCCTAAACATGCGCGCACACATACATACACACCTCCAAAATACGCACACATACACAAACACACACCACCTCCACCATCACTGCCCTAGAAAGGGTCAAACTATCGACAGACGAAAATCTTCACATGCAAAAAAAAGAACACATGGTATCACAAAATTACAGGACAAAAGCAAAAAAAGTGTAACTAATTGTGTTATTAGATTCCATGTAATTCGAGCGCAGAGTTTTTTAAAAAGACGATGAAAGAATGTATTTATTCAGAAATATGTTGACCCTTTGACAAAAGATTAAATAAAATAATTAAAAGGCATTTACTTCAGAAGTGGCTCAGGTCGAAGGCCAACTCGGTGCCTTTAGCAATTTTGCAATAAAGTGGAGTCACAAAGCATAATCCGGGACGTTAAATCCGGATACACAGATGCCGACTGAACATGAGAGACAAGCCCGACCAAAGGCACACACAGCCCGGCGTGTGCAAAGGCTTCATACCGGAGGGGAAGCAGGGAGCACTGCAGCCTGCAATAAAACCTCACCGTCTCCCTGCCTCTTAAACGCACACATACACGTACACACACACACAACCACAATAGAAAACTAACAAGGAAATAATCCACTATTTATAATCTATAAAACTTTAGGCGTGAGGAGAGTTGAAAAGCAAGTGGTGTGTGAATAGTCTTTGAATGAATTTGAGACACTGAAGTAATTTGGGTGTGAAGAGAGGTCAAATCAAAAAGTGGCACACATATCGCCCACAGCTCAGCCCTCCAGAATGGACGGGAGAGGAAATAGTACAAATGGTCTATCTGAAAGAAATCCCACACATGCCCTAAAATCAGGACATTTGCTTCTATGAAGTCTGACAAATACTGATTGATAATGTCTTTAAATTATTTTCCGTAACCAATTAAGATTCGTGTACATGAGTTGGTTTTTAATGTAACCTATTTAATTCTGTAAAGGTATAAATGTACAATAGCAAGGTATGTTGAATAATATACATCCTAATGTAAATACCTAACTCGATAGATTTAAATCACCCTCTCCATTCAGCTCTAGAACTAAAATTATCATTCATTGCAAGAACACATAACATGCCCTGTAAAATAATTTTCTACTTACTGGTAAGTTATATTCCTTGCGTGGCGAGCAGGGTATAGCCTAATGAAAGTACAAAAATATTCAAAGTAAAAATCCCCGAGTCGCAGAGATGAAACATGTGGGATTGATTACATCCTATGCTGCTGCAGACTGTGCTGTGCAGTCAGTTGAGGTATGGGAGAGACGCATCGTAGAAGTTCAGGCTTGTAGTGAATCGAGGCTCGTTCATGCAGCCGGAGACTCAGACGCCGGGAGGAGGAGGAGGAGGAGGAGGAGGAGGAGGGGAAGGAGGATGGAGGGGTGTGTGTGTGCGAGGAGGGGTGAACGCGCACGCCTATTGGTTTGAGAACGACAATGTGAAAGCGTGCCCGTGAGGCGCCCTCCCCATCCACCCCACACTACCCTTTCCTACACACACCCCACCTCCTCCCCCGGTTGACGGTAAACACACGCTGCTATTGGCTGACGCTCCGAGCCAATCAGGAAGTCGCTGGAGCCGCGGAGCGAAACGGCGGGCGTTTGATTTGCAGCCCTCGGCGCACTGCGTGCACAAGCAAATGCGAGGAGACAGGCGGCACAGCTCGGCGCTGTTCAGTGCGCGGAGAGCAGAGGAACTGGAGCCGTGCAGCGCTGCTTGCACTTTCTGATCACTGGTTGAGAGCAAACAGCATCTAGTCTATTCTGTGTGATCCCGATGCAGTTCAGTTCAAATGCTGCATGTGTATCGTTATTTCGCTCTGCGACGGCGATGATGTGATAGTTTTATTGATGCCCCTTTAGGGAAATCCGCTTCTTCACTCGCCCCTCTGCATGTGTTTTGCTAAATAAATCCTTATTAGCAGAATGTGTATCTGATTTATTAGACACGTGGCTCTGCAACACATTTGACTTCACTCTCAAATGCATGAATAGACGAGATAAGAAAAGATTATAGGACATAATTAATAGACATAAAACGTACGTTTGGTATAGAAATATGTCCACTGGGATACTAGCCGACAAAGTAGGATTTGATCAGTTTAATTATCTGCTTCGCCCATAAAGCCAAACCTACTCTAATATTCTTTGAGTAAGCATGTATTTCTTCAGTGTTGGCGCACATGACCAGCCACGGTGTCATATCCACAAAATAAGGATTATTTTATAGAAGAACATTAAACAATTTACAGCAGATAATGCGCACATACAGTTTAATGTATATATGGAGGAGGACACGTTACATATAAATCACAATAAGGTGGGCCAGTCTATTTTATTCAGTGTTTTTCAGTTTTATGGCTTTATGTCTGTTTACCTGTCTCCTTTTCTACACACACACACACACACACACACACACACACACACACACACACACACACACACACACACACACACACACAC
>JAQQZY010000012.1:8226697-8240071 GCA_030068375.1 Ostorhinchus rueppellii
CAAACTCCACACAGAAAGGTCCCAAGGTCCCGTCCGGGAATCGAACCCAGGACCTTCTTGCTGTGAGGCACGAGTGCAAACCGTGCCGCCCTCTGGTATAAAATACAGTTTGTCATCTTTTCATGGTCATCAGATCACATTAGGATGTTCAGAGGCCCCATAGTTAACATGGAAACACCATCATCTTCTACAACATTGATTCACTGGAAAAACCCATGGAATTTGATAAATGACAGTGGGTGGGGTTCCTTGTTTTTACATTCATGTACTGATATCTTTATTTAAAAAGTGACTTTTCTTCAGTTTCATCTGTTTTGATATAATAACCACAGTGAAAAATTCAAAATACAGAGGATAATATTATAATAAGTGGTGATAAATCACTTAAGAAAGGTTGACCAGAAAGAAAAATTAATTTGGGAACTGCCACAAAAGTAGCCCTGGGTCTTTATGTGTTAAATGAATATATGACATATCTTCAAGTCAATGATAGATGAAGTCATTATAATTCATTGATAAACATACAGATTTTAACAGCTCAAATGTATTTTAGTCCAACTTCTCCTCATGTTTAAAGCTTTCTACACGTTCACATCTGTGTTTTATGGTCATCGATGCTAAATGAAAACTAGAATAGACCTACAACACAGTTTATCCATAAATGATGCAATCTCTAATTAAATCTCTTATTGTGGTGGATTAATTAGGCACAAAATATTCAGTGTTTGTATGAGCTCATGATGAAAACCTCCTGCTTCTTTCAGCTTTTCATGCATCTTACAAAACCAACCTTCTATCAAACAAACAATTACTTTTGGTCATTTCCACACACATTACAAGACAGTGACAGACAGTTACAGTGAGGTCAGTGAGTCAATAATCTGAGGTCTAATGTGGTCTACAGGGTCTGTAAAGTCCACCTGCGGATGAACAGTGAGTGGACCTGCTTTATTAGGTACCATGAATCAATGGTACAAATGTAAGGAACGATGAAGTAATGGTACTAATGTAAGGAACGATGAAGTAATGGTACTAATGCAAGGGATGATGAAGTACTGGTACTAATGTAAAGGATGATGAAGTAATGGTACTAATGTAAGGAACGATGAAGTAATGGTAGTAATGCAAGGGATGATGAAGTACTGGTACTAATGTAATGAATGAGGAAGTAATCGTACTAATGTAAGTAACAATAAAGTAATGGTACTAATGTAAGGAATGATGAAGTAATCGTACTAATTTAAGTAACAATAAAGTAATGGTACTGAAGTAATGAATGAGGAAGTATGGTACTAATGTAAGGAATGATGAAGTAATGGTACTAATGTAAGGAACGATGAAGTACTGGTACTAATGTAATGAACGATGAAGTAATGGTACTCATGTAATGAATGAGGAAGTATGGCACTAATGTAAGGGTTGATGAAGTAATGGTACTAATGTAAGGGACGATGAAGTAATGGTACTAATGTAATGAATGATGAAGTAATGGTACTAATGTAAGGAAGGATGAAGTAATGGTACTAATGTAAAGAATGATGAAGTAATGGTACTAATATAAGGAACAAATAAGCAATGGTACTAATATAAGGGATGAGGAAGTAATGGTACTAATATAAGGAACAAAGAAGTAACGGTACTAATTTAAAGGATGATGAAGTATGGTAGTAATGTAAGAAACGATGAAGTAACAGTATTAATGTAAGGAACGATGAAGTACTGGTACTAATGTAATGAATGAGGAAGTATGGTACTAATGTAAGGAATGATGAAGTAATGGTACTAATGTAAGGAACGATGAAGTACTGGTACTAATGTAAGGAACAAAGAAGTAATGGTGCTAATGTAAGGGAGGATGAAGTAATGGTACTAATGTAAGGAACGATGAGAAACTGGTACTAATGCAAGGGATGATTAAGTATGGTACTAATGTAATTTACGATGAAGTAATGGTACTAATGTAAGGAACGATAAGATACTGGTACTAATGTAAGGGATGATGAAGTATGGTCCTAATGTAATTTACGATGAAGTAATGGTACTAATGTAATGAATGAGGAAGTATGGTACTAATGTAAGGAATGATGAAGTACTGGTACTAATATAAGGAATTATGAAGTAATGGTACTAATGTAAGGAATGATGAAGTGATGGTACTAATGTAAAGAATGATGAATAAATTCTACTAATATAAGGAACAAATAAGCAATGGTACTAATATAAGGGATGAGGAAGTAATGGTACTAATATAAGGAACAAAGAAGTAACGGTACTAATTTAAAGGATGATGAAGTATGGTAGTAATGTAAGAAACGATGAAGTAACAGTATTAATGTAAGGAACGATGAAGTACTGGTACTAATGTAATGAATGAGGAAGTATGGTACTAATGTAAGGAATGATGAAGTAATGGTACTAATGTAAGGAACGATGAAGTACTGGTACTAATGTAATGAATGAGGAAGTATGGTACTAATGTAAGGAACGATGAAGTAATGGTACTAATATAAGGAACAAAGAAGTAATGGTACTAATGTAAGGGATGATGAAGTAATGGTACTAATGGATCGGACTCTGGATTAGTACTCATGTTGTTGTAATGCTCTAAAAGTGAGGTTCTAATGTTCTAAAATACATGTTCCTTTCACATTACGTGTGTTTTCCTTGTATATTTCAAATTTACTGCTTGTTTTTTTTTTGGCCACTTACAGGTAAGGAACCAAATACGGTAACTTCATAACAATACATATTTTCGAAAGATTTATGTGTGTGTGTAACCTGCACAAACTCCCCTTGCCCTATTTTATACAGCTGACAACTCTTCACCACCTGCCTCCTATTTTTTTTCTCTTTTTGTCCAGGCATCCTGCGACCATAAAGACAGATATGTTTATGTGGTATGTTGTAGAGGACTTTACATGAAGCACATGCATTAAAACATCCATCTTACTTGGATGAAATTATCCTGGTTCTCTCCCCCTCGTGTCTCTCTTTTCCCCCAGCTGGATATCGTCATCTCCAGCAACAAGTGGCCTCTTCTCCAGATGAATTTTTACATCCGTGGTAATGCAGTCTCCCCCTGACACCAAGCAAATAGGGTATTTCAGTGATTGGGTTTAAGGGTGACAGGTGCACGTGGAGGAAGAGAGAGTTTATTGTTAAAAAAAAAAAAAAATGTGCATGTAAATACAGTCGCTTAAATACATACATACGCACACACTCACTGCTGCTTTCCATCTCACTTTTCTCATTTTCCACCCTCTCCTCTTGATCAACCTGACTGAGCAGGCTACTAAAATAAAATTTTAGTGCCGTGGTAATGTTGCGGAGCAGCATGGCGCCACAGCTAATGGGGGATCATATCTACATCCCTGTTCCTGCACCCAGCTCCATGTTAAACCCCAGCGTCTGTCATCATCTTATGTTCTTGGCACAGGATACAACAGGCCTGAAAGTTCAAATGTCCACTCATAAACTGAAAATAGAATTACAACAATGGGATTTTTCTGAGTTATAGAGGAAGATAGTGGAGATGGATGGCCCATGTATGTATAAATATATGTATAAATATATAAAGGAAAACAACAGTGGGTGTTTGCAGGATTTTCCTCCAACAGAAAAGGAAGATTGCGGTTGGATTAATTGTAGAATTACCCCCAGCATCTAGGACTTTGATTTAATTTATATAAGGGCTCATGAAGAAGAGAGAGGAAATAAAAAATGTACAAGGAGTCAAACATTTGTTTTGGTAATTAACGGTAATCACACAAGTCCATCCAGTTTCTTTTATGGTGCCGCACCAGCTGCAAAGAACACGTTAAACACAGTCCAGCTCCGATAAATGTGTTGCATAGTGTAAATGTTCCGTAGACAAACCCAACATGTCTAAATGTTTAATCAAATCAGAGGTGCTCGGCCAGTGGTGCCAAGTGTGTGTTCCTTCCGAATGCATATGTGTGTGAGTGTGTGTGAACATCATGTGAGCAGAGCATTATTAGGCCTTTCTAGGGAGTTATCCATTAATTCGGGGTTAAAGTCCATTTGCATCTAGACAAAAGGGACATGGGCCATCCATCTCCACGCTGAGGGGAAGGGGATAACAGAGGGAGGGAAAGGGGGGAGGGGGCGTGTGTGTATGTGTGTGTGTATTTGTGTGTGAGGGAGGTGAACCGTCCTCTTGCAGATAAATCTGTTGCCCTCAGGGGTGCGTTTACATAGGTGAGGACTGACTGTTCTGCAAGCCGAGAGTGATTTATCTGAAAATACCACCAGTAACCACACACACACACACACACACACACACACACACACACACACACACACACACCTTTAGGACTGCACTGAATCAATTCCTTCACTATGAATGAAAGTGCCCATTTCACATCCAGTGTGTGTCGCCAGATTAATTCACAGCTGCACACATGCACATATGCATGCAAACATCAAAATGTGCACAAAGACAGGGGTGCACACTAATATATGCACACACACCTAGGAGCAGCTGAACAAATCCATACCTCACACTTTAAAAAATAAGGAGAAAAATCTATATTTGAAAGAGGATAAAAGTTGATTTCGTTTTTTCAGAGGATTTTTTTTTTTACTGCAGCTGCCTTCTCATCCTGCTTGTAGATCCTCCCTCACACACCCACAGAAAGGATTTCCTAGCAACGATTATAATGTGCACGGACACACACTCTCTCTCTCTCTCTCTCTCCCTCACACACACACACACACACACACGAGCTCTGTGCGCTGGGGCTCCCTCCAGCTATCAGCGTGGGCTTCCCCCTCCTTCTCCCTCCTCCTCCTCTACTTCTTTTCTCCCTCGCTGCTGCTCCACCGTGCAGGGAGGGGAAGAGCGAGAGAGAGAGAGAGAGAGAGAGAGAGAGAGAGAGAGAGAGAGAGATCCCCTCTTCACAACTCTCCCCTGGAAGCCCCAGCTGCTGGCTAGACTGCACGGTTACACGGGCTGCCTGCCTGCACACCGGAATGGCGGTGTTTGGATGAGGAGATGTTTCGGCTGCGCCAAAGCGGCTGCAGCGCGAGCGAGAGGCTGAAGACGGACAGACGGACGGCACGAGAGGGAGAGAAAGAGGGAGAGGGTGCACGCGGCGTCTGCTTTTAACGGAGAAAGTCGCGGAAGAAACGGGACACAGCTCGATGTTTTCGAGGAGAGACACAGAGGGGAGAAGGGGGGATGGGAAAGCCTGGTGGAGAGCCACGAATGCCCGAGAAGTGCGCCTTTATTCAGTGCGTTATGACACTATTCGTGTCTCCGATGGTTGTTCCGACGTGTTGTTGACAAAAAAGTGGGGAGGGGAGGGGGTTTCGACGTGTGAGGCTACCGGCGAATACCGGGGACGGTTTCGTATCCAGATACTACAACCGACACGGGAGCAGAGGCTACAACCCCTTGCGAGCAACGCGACGCATATGGTACGCCCCCTGCCCCCCTCCTCCTCGTCCTCCTCCTCCCCCCTGACAGGGAGGCGTTTGCTGCAGGGCGCCATTTTCAAAAGCCTTCTTTGCATATGAGATTTATTTTGCTGCAGCCGTCCTGCCGTCTCATGTTACACCCGAGAAGAATATGCAACGAAGACGAGGAAAAGTGGACGATACCTTCAACATGTAATCTAGTCTCATTTTTTAATTTGAAAAGGTGAGAAATGCTAAAATTATTTATTTGATATTTTTTCTAAAAAATAATAGAGATTATGCAGTAGTTTGGACGTTGATTTTATGGTTGCACTTTATTTCCATTAAATAGAAAAGATAAAAACAACAGTGCTTGTTATTTGGTTTATAATATGCAGCGCGTAAAAATTAAAAGCTTCACATTTAAGCAATATTTCGTAACATTTTACATGTTAATCCAACTGCTTCAAGCTCCTACATTTCCACGTACTTCGACGTTTGACAACTTTTGTTCTTCTAAAATAGAACTAAACTATAAATGCAGCTAATTAATCGTTGATATTTATTGTAAAATATTCAATTTAAACACGCAAATTTAATCTAAATAACACGTAGTGTATGGAGTATTGTATTTTATTGTAATTTATTTAACATCATTATGAATGACTCAGCGGTGCATTCCAGGCGCAAAAAGCCAAACCAGTAAAACCTAAAATCGATCATTGGTGGGGTGGGCGAGCCTCATTCGCCATGTTGAAACCTTTTGTGTGTGTGTGTGTGTGTGTGTGTTTCGACATCCTACTACCACAGCTTACTTTTAATATCAATATAAAATAGTTATAATTAATGGAGTTAGACTAAAACTTGTTTTAAATGTAGATTATAATGTTTTAAGCGCATTTTTTTTTTAAAAAAAGCATCTGCGTTTCTGAAATATGACTTTGTTTTACACTTTTTTTCTCTCTTTTGCTAATATTCCTGTGTGTGTGTGTGTGGGTTTTTTTTTTTTATGCCAAAGCCTTTCATTTGTAATGCATCCCCCTCCAGTTTCTTGTCGTTGGAGCGGATGTGAGATGGTCTTTGTAAAGTCTAGGGGCTTCAGAAATCTAAAATTACAGGCTGGTTGCAGGAGTGTAGGCCTGTTTTACATAATTACATACAGTGGAATTGTCTGCTCACTTTGAAGAACACGCTTTTAGTTTTACTCATCTCCACAGCCTGTACAACACCGGCTCATTAAAATGCAAACATATTATCCGTATTATTTTATTCGCAGTTTTTAGAATTCACTTTTAACATTTTTGACAAAAGGCGATATTATGTTGTTGTTGTCACTCCGGGCATTTAATTCACCGCCAACACAATCGGTTCATTCTGAGTTACTGGTGAATCATTTCTCTCCTTTAGAAAACGAAATTAGACCGTGAAAAACCCACGAGAATCTACGGTTAAAACGTTCGATGTGGTCCGTGCGTCCGTCTGTGCCTCTGATGGAGTAAATGAGAGGTTTTGTGTTGTTGGAGAGGTTAATCTGAAGTGACGCACAGCTTTCTGTGTGGCAGCGCGATGAGGTGATAATAGCAGTAATAACAATAACAAGATACAGACTCACGGACCAGACGAACACGAGGACAAACAGCAAAACAGCGAACAGCCACGGCACCCACGGAGCACCCTGAACCCGTGATCCATGTGTGTTTGACGCGTAAAACCCCAGTGAGCACACCCTGCTTCAAAGTGTACACCACTGTGGGAAAAAAGAACAATAATCATTTTATTATTACAATTATTTAATGTGCTATTTGTAGAAAAATCTAAAGCTCAATAATAATGATTATTATCATTATTATATTGTTTCTTGGTGATAATAAATGATTAAATAATGTCAAAGAAAAAGAACAGACAACATACTGCTTGAATATTTGTAATATTCAATGGAGATATGGAGCTGATTTCTGTAACTATCAGGATATATGTCAAATCATTTCCATAGTTTAAAACCTGATTTCCACTCAGACTAAGTGAAAACTGAAGAAGCTATATGTGCATAAGAAGAGTCATTTAAAACCACACTGAATGGTTAAAACATGACAGTCATTTTACAAATATGCATTTAAAACTATTATTTTACTGAAATATTTAGATCGTATCGGAATATGAAGCTACGAATAAAAATAAGTGAAGCAACATTTAGCTTTTTTTTTTTGTTTTTGGCTGTGTAAACAAAATAAAATCTAAAGAAGAAAACATTATGTCATGATAATCGTACCTGCTGTGCTCATTTGAAAACTATCAAAATATAATGTGAAAATTACATTGCAATAATTATGATTTATAATATTATAATTTATAGTGTATATTGATAAATAAATAAATTGATTTTTAAGAGGATTTTGTTTCATATTTTTGTTTTCAGTCCAGTTATGTTCTGTTACAGCCTTTGAACAAAAAAAAAACTCACAATAGGAAAATATGTTTTACTTCTACAAACATTTTCAGCCGTTTCTCTTCCTCAGATTGTGTAACCACCGCTAAAGGCAGCAGGTTAAAGGTCCAGTGTCTGTCTGCGGAATTTTGTTCATTCTCTGACACTGAACAGAGAAATAAACTTCTGTGTAAAACATTCAAAATCAGTCACTGCCTCGTTTTTTTTAATTATTATTTTTTTCTGGAATTTGGATAATTGTTTTGGCTTGCATGTGTATACATATTTGTATGTGGCTATAAGCTCCTTCTTCCAGTGTGTATGGTTGACTTAAAAAAATCAATTAAAATGGTCAGTGATTTCTGCATTTTTCTTGACAATCAAACAAATATACTCCAATTGCCATATTGTCCACGACAATCTTAATACGCCTTTTTCGCAAATCCTGCAGCTTAATTTTAGACTTTTATTGATTTTGATTTCATGAAGGCACACAAACACACACTGACACACAGCAAACAGGCATTGTCATTATTTATTGAGTAGGTCAAACATGTAACCTTTTCTATTTCGGCCTATTATTTTCCGTTGGTAGAACATTTGCCTATAAAATGATTCTGGTGTGTGGATGCGCACTGTGCACGATTGTAATTGTTGAAGGTCTGTGTGAATTATTAAAACATTTGCAAGACAAACAGCCTTTGTGTGTGTGTGTGTGTGTGTGTGTGTGTGTGTGTGTGTGTGTGTGTGTGTGTGTGTGTGTGTATGTGTGTGTGTGTTGTGATCACTTCTACAAACCAAGAGTATATCCTGAATTCTATTAGAATCTGTAGAGTCTTAAGTCTTAAACCAAAAAAAGAGAGATTGTAAGAAAGGTTTTTTTTGTGATGGGGCCACATGCAGAGGTGCATGCTGGGATTTGTCCACGCTGAACTGAACTGCGCAGAGCTCGGAAATGATTTTTGCAGCCAGTCGAAGCCACGTACCTCCAGTCCCGACTCAGAACCAGGAGGACTCGGAGGGTGTCAAGGACTTGATTTAGCGGTCTACACGTTCCTCGTGCAGCCCTGATGGGCGTCATGCCGATCATCCATATTCAGTAATTGCATTGCAGACAATTAAGACGCAAATTAACAAAGTGGTGGGCCTGTGAAGTGGAATATAACAAGAGATGTGCGGGACGTGCAGTGGGTCCGTGATCATTCAATCAGACCTTCATCTTTACAGGCTGCGTGGAGATGATGCAGCTCCAGACTAGATCCACTTTCCCACGTGTAAAATGGGAGTTTGGGGAAAATATCATCTTTCTATCAGCCCTTTTGGTTTGCGTTTACACTGGGCATGCAGCCTGAAAGATGCATTTACACCAGTTGATTGTTTGGTAAGACAGACCTGCAGAGAAGAAGAGGAGAAGGAGGGGGTGATGAAGAGGGTCCTCCTCAACCCCCACCCCTCCACCTCCACTCCTCAACCCAAACTACACTGGAATGGCCTGAGAGAGAGAGAGAGAGAGAGAGAGAGAGAGAGACAGAGGGACCCCCCACCCATACCGCCCACCCCACTCCACCCACCCCCACCCTATAGCAAGGAGGCACCCAGCTAAGAAATACAATACAAACTCAATTAAATGCAGTCTCCGCTGCGATTTACCGCAATGAATGATAAATTGGTCGTCGTTCTCACACCGTAGGATCTCTGAAATTGCAATAATAGGCAGAATCGTTATGTAAAATATGCATAGGCGCACATTTACCAAATTTAGTCCAGGAGGGGCCAAAAAATGTCTGCTGGCTTTTGTTAGGGGGAAAAATTCCTGCTTAAATAACCAGGTTTGTCTCCATTTGGGTGTGTGTTTAAGGTCAAACTGTAACACGGGCTAAATTACCACATTGTTACCCCCAGTGAGGACGTCTAGAGCTGAGAAAAATAAATAAAAATGTATCTACGACTATTGCGAGAGTGCGGGAATAATTTTGTGGCTGTCTACCGTGAAATTAGTACATGGCAAAAGATGGTTTAGCAGTAAACAGTGTAAACAATAATTACAAACAGAGTGAGAGGCCAGAGAGAAGAGAAAGGAGGGGTGGTCTGTTCACCTGCAGGCTCTGGTGCAGGAAACAGGACCAAAACCACCTACATATGGGTCAAACCTGCCCATCATGCACACACAGTTTTATGCACAAGAGTCTTATGTGCCTGACTCTTTTATTCCTTATGATTTTAATTTAGAAATGTATAGAGCTGAAGATTCGTTAGGAAAAGAAGATTAATTTGTTAAATTTATTAATAATGTTAAGTTCATTCAGAGTGAGTCTTAGGAGAGAGTATAGGACAAGGACAAGGATTTTTCAATTACAAATGAACTCCTTTTTTTTGTCTTTTGAAACACTTACAGAAGCAATGTTGTGCTTTAAAATAAGATTCAATTACTACGTTCTGTATAAATCTATTTTAACCTTTGGATTTCACCTCACTCTTATTCTATTGGCTGATTTAATGAAGCTCACAGTTAAATGACACTTATTATTTTTAAATGTCACTCTTGTCCATGCTTAAAGCAAAAACCTCAATTGGGTTTCAAATGAAAAATGGAAGGAGGGAATATGATTAATTCCACCGTCCATTAAAAATGTAAATACACTGGGTTACATGCGAACTGACACCACTACTTTTGAGCATTATAAAAGTTTGTACATTTATTTCAAGTTGCAGATTTTCGACAGCGGGTCACCTGGTGAGTGTGTAAACATGTGGAGGGTCAAACCACTGAAACGCCTTTTATGACTCGTATTCACTGCAAATATCACAGTAAGTGGTATTACAGCAATGCCAGTTATATGTGCCTATAAGCCCCCTGAAGGCAAACTGAAAAACCATAATAACTGAATAAAATATGATTTACCTCTGGTTATGTTGACATTACTTTTCTTCAAGTGATCGTGCAGCAGTGAGTCAGTTCACATTTAGGTTAACTTGTGGATTTTCAACCAGAAACACTTAACTTGTGAGTTACCCCTCCCTTCAGGCTCCATTCCTTTTGACACACTCAATGTAATATTCAATTCTCTCCTTACTGAGGGCATAAAACAACAAGCCCACTATTCATTTGCGGATGTATCTGCACATTCCTTTTTTTCCCCCTCCTTTCTCTCTACACACTGAAATTTTCTCATACAAGCCTGTTTCCCCAATTGCTCTGCTGAAACAGTCATTTAACAGAAAAATCAATGCAATATTAAGCTCCTTGGGTTCTTTTTCTCTCCAGTTTTTTGTCTTCAGTTTTACAAATGCCAGCATGTTGACATGATGGGACTAAACATGTTGGAACTGGGTGCAAAATAGTATCTGTTCAGCGAAGAATGACAACCCACTTACACTTTACAGGAGTGGAGTGTGTGTTCAGGCTGGAAAAGCTCTGTGGACGGTGGGGTTTTATTACAGAACTGGAAAATCTTAAATGAGCAGATTCATAAACATATCAAATACTACAATTTAGAACAAATATGTCTAATTAACTTTGAAGTCAGACTGCAGTTCGAGGTACTTCATTTGTAGGTTTTGATAGGGATATGTGTGTACAGACCGCCAACAGTACAGGCTGTGTATCATGGAATAATATTGATTTTTGCAGTGGTCTGACTAAGACAGACACACACTCTTTCTTCTTCCCTGTCTTTCCTCTTTATTCCATTAATCTCTCAGAGTGGTGTAAGATACTGGAGGGTTAGTGTAACATCCTACAACTCTAATATATTCCAGCCTTCACTTTGCCTGTGGCATCCATATGTTTAATTCCACTACAAATGTTTTGACCGCAAATGAAACTTTCCATTTTTTCCACATTAGGTTTGGGTTTCGTGGAAGAAAAAAACTTGCTTTTTTTTTTTTTTTTTTTTTTTAACTTTCTCTCACTTTGCATCTGGAGGCTTGTGTGTATGTGCGTGTGTGTGTGCTTCCAAGAAAAAAGAAGAAGAAGAAGCACCTCAATACTTTTTTTTAATTGGTTGTCGACCACCTGCTGTTTCAACATTTCTCCTGGCTGATTTCAGACTCCCTCAGGTCAGCTCTTACTTATGATGTCTATAGCTAAAGAAAAAGCACAGAATGTGTCATTTTGTAATGCTTAGCTGATATCATGTCACACAGATTACCTTATAAATTTTGTGTTTTTTGCGTAGGTTTTATTAACAATCTTAAAGCTATCACTTGTTTAGCTGATTCACTTTGTGCTAAAATTGTCTAATAAAGAATCATGGACAGAAATCTTTGAGGTTTTGTTATTTTTCTTGACTAATCGATTACTTGTTTGGTTTGTGAGAGGGCTATTCAGTGTTTTATGAAGCTCAATGTGACATATTGTTTGATTAATAGTCAAAACACAAGCAAAGAAAGCAGAAAATAGACACTGAAACCAGAAAACGTAGATATTTTTCTTTACACGGTACTCAGAAATGATTACTTGGTTATCAGAATATCTGTAAATGGGTTAATAAAATAATTTCTCAGCTCTTTTATCAACCTTCTATACAAATCTATTGTATATTGTATCTAAAAGGATCCACGCACACAAAGCAAGCACTAAACATAAGCGCATGACCTGCAGGTGTGTGTGCGACACTGGACACCATCAACAAGATACTGCACCCTCTGGGCTGTGATTATTTTCATTGCCAGTTAATCTGTTGATTATTTTCCAGTTCGGTCTGTATATCGTAGAAAAATAGTGAAATATAGACAGATATATAGATACTTTATTGATCCTTTGCAGGGAATTGTTTGGTTACGACAGCGGTACAAAAAACCCCACACTGACCCATCACAGCAGACGTCCCCACATACATCCAACAAGAATAAAGAAATGTTAAAAACAGAATAAAACTTACATAAACATAAATATATAATATGCACAATAGTAATAAGTAATGTAAAATAATACAATAAAAATAAATATGTTAGTAAGTGAAGTCCTCAAATGTCTTGAATGGTCTGTAGATATTCACTTCACTGCCAGAAGAGGAAGTAATACAGAAAATAATCAGATTTAAGAAGAAGGAATCAGAACATTTGGACAGTGACTAAAATAAACAGGATAACGATGAAGCTGAACATCAAGCCTCCTATATGGTGCATTTCAAGGCATCTATTTACACAAAGCACGCAATAAACACAAGCACATGACCTGCAGGTGTGTGTGCGACACTGGACACCATCGACAAGACACTACACTCTCTGTATTAGGCTCATACACACACAGACACACACATACATGCTATCACAAACTGGCGTGTGGATGTGTGTGTGTGTTGGAAGCTAGATGTGCCGACCAGGAAGGAAGGAGGCTTATGAGGTCACCAGGGGAGAGAAAGGAGAGGAGAGGGGAGGTGGGCGAGGATGAGAGACAGACAGAGAGAGGATAGTGGACAGGAGAGGGGGGAGAGAAAGCCAGAAAGAGTATGTGTGTGTGTGTGTGTGTGTGTGTGTGTGTGTGTGTGTGTGTGTGTGTGTGTGTGTGTGTGTGTGTGAGGCAGTCA
>JAQQZY010000012.1:8263651-8274865 GCA_030068375.1 Ostorhinchus rueppellii
ATCTCTACACATTTGCTACACTCTGGCTGACTCGGAAATGAGGCCCAATGTCCAAAAAACCGGAGTGTCACTTTAAAGACCGTGTTCCAATCAAGTTTTGATTTGAATCAGATTGTTCAAACTACACTTGGATGAAGACCTAGCCTGAATATCAAATGCTCTACTTATACTCTACAGCACAGGTGTCAAACATGCGGCCCGGGGGCCAAATCCGGCCCGCCAAAGGGTCCATTCCGGCCCGTGGGATGAATTTGTGAAATGCAAAAATTATACTGCGAATATTAATCCTTTTAGTTCAGGTTCCACGTACAGACTATTTTAATCTCAAGTGGGTCAGATCAGTAAAATACAATCATAATAACCTATAAATACTCACAACTCCACATTTTTTTTCTTTGTAAATATAAACATTGTCATGTCATTTTACTGTATTTACACGAAAACAAACTATTATTTCTCAAACGCAAATAATCTGAACAAATATGAACATTTACAAATGTCTGAAGTCTCTGTTATTAAATGTTTTGTGAATTTGTAGATTCACTGTGATCTTTAAGTTGTAATTTACATATATAAATGATAAACTGAGACATAATGTTAAAATTGCACTTATTTTTCTTAATAAATGTCAGTTTGTTCATATTATTTTAAAGGATGGTTGGTAGATGGAAATATTTTCATTGCATAATTTTCCTTTTTTCACTCTAAAACATACAGAAAGGTTTGGAGTTGACATTATTTATATATTATGTTATTATTTCACTGGCCTGGCCCACTTCTGATCAAATTTCTCTTAATGTGGCCCCTGAACTAACATGAGTTTGACACCCCTGCCCTACAGTATGTACATCCTGTACAAAAACCCTGCAAAAGCTCTAGGGCACCTTTATTTCTCTCGTTTTTCAGTGTTGTAATAAGCACATTGTTGTATATTTCTGCATTTTTATTGGAAGGAAATACAAAAAATATGTGCACAGTAATAAAAAAAAATCACCAAAAATCTGAATGAAACCACTTCTACAGGTTATAAACTTTGCTAATAACAGCTAACCTCATATAGGCTCATGTTTTTTGCACAGTACTGTAGTAAAAAGGTTTTAGCATCCCATTAACAAATATCACAGTACTGTATTTTCACTTCTGCCAGTGCAATGAGAGCGCCTCCGAGTCACTTTTGTCATTCAAGTCTCCATTTTCACCCATCTGCATGCTCTATCATTGCCTCTTCTCTCTTGTCCTCGGCACCTTTAAGTGCTCGCTCTGGGTTGGTGATGGGTGATGTGTGAACGTCTAATGGGATCGGGTTGTTCAGAGTCTTATCTTTGATTTGAATGTAGCGCTGGTTGAGGGAAGGATGTAGGAAGGGACTGAGGTGAGGAGTGAGGTCATTAAGGGCCTGATGTTAGGGCAGGAGCAGAGGTGGCAGTGTTATGGGGTTTGTTTGTGAAAAAGGACTGAGGTAAGTGTCAGGAATGGGTGACTGTAGCCCTGAGACTCAAGGGAGGTTTTAATTAATGCAATTGAACAAAGCAAATGTAACAGTATGGTATGGAAGGCATGTTCATTAGCAGGGGAGGCATGCACGTGTTCAGAGGAGGAGAGGAAGAAAGTTTGTGTGTGTTTATGCTTGTGTGTTGGTTCCCACTAGCAGTGCTGAGTGATATTTGGCAGGGTGATTTCTTGGCCTGTGGTCAGGCTGAGCGAGGCAAGCGCTCCGTTAGGCGGCAGGCAGCTTAAGCCAAACCACTAATCAACACATTGGAAAGCCGCCATCTTACAGACACACACTGATGTATTCACAGGCTGATTAAACAGCTCTCAGCACATTGGATTTTTATTACATTCATGAAATGTGTTTACTTTCAGTTAAAACATTACTTAACATCACCATTATGATGGGATGGGAGCTGGCCCCGTTGTTTTTTTGGCTGAATGTTGGAATAGCGAAGAGCAGTTAGCTCATAATGGAGGGACATAAGAAAAACATGTGCAATGGAAATATCCCTGTGTGATGCTACTGTCAGCATGCTTTCGACTCTGAGTTAATGATATCGTCTACAGTACACATTCTGGACCTCTAAACACACACACATTTACACACCTACCCACATTGGCTTTGAAGACCTTCTCGTCATATTTCCCCACTTTAAGGGCATTGCTACAGCAAATAAAAACACATTAGCCTCTGAGTCACGACCATTGAGTGACCATTAGATGTTTTAGCGCATCACTCACATTATGCAGTTTTATTTAACCTTGGCTATGAGATTTACTGGTTTGTGGATTAAACAAGCGTCAAGGAATAGCACCACGAGACACTGCACGCTCATAAAACCAGAGTGTGTGAAAGAAAGACAGGCAAACAAGAAAAATGAGAGGAAGTTATGGTTTCTCTCTCTCTCCCTCTCCCCCTCTCTCTCTCTCTTGTTTCTTCTTTTCTCCTTTCACATATATGAGGGCGCGAGCGCGGGGGAAGAACAGGCGAGCGCAGAGTCGGCCAAGAAAAGTTTACAATGCTCTAAAACCTGCCAGGCACTAGCTGTTATATATAAAGCCTGTAAATTCACTGGTTAATGTGTCACCGCTCACCTCCACACCACGCACACACTCTTCTTATAGGAAAGAACTGAGAGTGTGAGACGTTCAGGTTCAACCTCAGTCAGCCCATGACTACTGTCACCCATTCTGTGTCACACACACACATTCACACTTCACTCCCTCTAGCATGTTTTCACCGGCTTATTACCATCAAGTGAAACGTATTTAGTTAACAGGTGAAATATTATTTGTTAGTAAAGGAATCTGAACAGTGATTTAATGATATGATTTGAATTAGAGATGGACTGATTACTTGGGCTGGCTGATTAATCTGCGCCATCAGCAGACATTGGCTCTGATATTGGCTGATGGGTAATATCACTTTTCTCATCAGTAATTAAATTATTTAGTAACATCATGGTTACAAATCAACCCCAATTAATTGCTTAATTGAGTTTTCGCAGGGTTGTAATGAGCAGATATATTTATTTTTCAGTCTCAGGAAATGTATGCACACGTTAATGAAACTCCCAAAAATCTGAATTAAATGTTTTCTTTAAGCCAAATCAGTAGCTCTTGTGTGACCTAAAGCTCCAGCCATTCAACACAAAACCTGGTGTAATGCAGCAGAACTTTAATGCATTAAATGCATAAAAAACCAAAAAAAAAAAAAAAACCTGAGACAGGGACATGTTCCTGTGGTTTCTGACCTGTACTAGTTTATTTAGTTTCCCCAAAGTATCCCTATAGTATCGGTCAGAATCAGGTGTCAAACATAATCTGATTTAATCCAGTTCATTTAATGTCACAATTTTCCTAAAAGTAACAATAGTGTCAAAACCTGACTTTTTTTTTTTTTTAAGTTTATTACTCAGACAAAACTTGTAGCAAATTTTTTTTATTTAGAAATTTTTATATAGATGTTTTCTATCCAAAAAAAAATTACTCTGCTTTAGAAAGCTATTTATTCTGATGAATCAGTGACGCACAATGTTAGATTCTAAACACATTTCCTATTGAGCCTTTACGTGTCCAGAAAAGAACTATGTAATATCACAGAAAACCTGAGAAATGCTTTTTATTTATTTTATTATTATTATTTTTTTAGAGCATATATGTGGATTAGTTGTTAAAACAGTATTGAATATTTGTGAAAAATAGCCATTTAAGCCACAGATAATGGTCTTGGCTTTTTAGAGTTATCAATACTATCAACCTAAAAAGGGTTCAAGACATGTTAAATGCAAGGAGAGGTCACATTAAATACTAGCCAGGTCAGCATAAAAATGTTTTTCTGGAATGATTCCAGTTGTATGTTGATACAGAGACTGAAAAATGTATCTATAGTCATTATAGCCCTGCTAACGTAGTTTCAAGGGAAGAAGTTACTGTTTTTTGGGGGGGGGTTTTCTTCCACAAAGCTATTATTTTATACCAGCCTTTACAAATCCACTATCAGCCTATCCCTAATTTGAATAAATGCTGATAAATCTGCTGCATTCATGTGTTTGTCAGTCATGGTGCTGTATTTTGACAGTAAAAAGGACCAATTGATAAGTCAGTCAACAGTGTAATACAAATGTTAACCTCTACGTCTCAGCTGTTGATTTAGCTGAAACATAACCCTAGGTTCTGGCAGAAAGATTAAGCAAAACTGGAAAAAAAAAAAAAAAAGATATCAAATAAGATATCCAGCTATTATTTGCTTGTTAAACTTTGCTCACAAGGAAGTCTTTCAGAAGTTGCCAGAAAACAAAAATCAGGATACGGTGCTTATGTTGTCACATTTATATTAGGGAGTTGGCACGAATGACTTAAGAATCAGTCAAGCAGCAGACAATGCAAAGTGTACAGTGATATGTAACTGATGACTGCCTTCTGGTGTTAAAACTTTAATGGACTAAACAAGCTAACAGAAATCACAAGTCTGAGTTGGATGCTGACAAGGACATAAGGAGAGTGATGCATCATTTGATTGTTGAGTGGCACAAATGGGCCCCCATATGGCTGCTCATTAAAAAAAAATAAATAAATAAAAGACAGAGCTGTTATTATTACTGCTAAATTTGGAGTTACTGGCTATGTAGACTGTCATATATTGGTTGAGCAGCAAAAAAAAAATCTGTGAACATCTAAGGGACAGTGTTGGCAACACATGAATGCACAGCAGCAGTCCCAGTGTGGTCTTCTATCTGGAGACACGCGGACTGTTTAGTTGTTGGACTGCTTGTCTCTAACAGGCAGGTGCTGCCGACCTACGACAGCCTGGATGAGCCTTCTGTCAAACGCATGAGCACCATCTTCACCTCGGCCCTCAACGTAGTCACCATCTTCTATATCACTGTGAGTGGAAACACACTCCCACACACTACACACCAGAAATTAGACTTTTTTTTTTTTTTTTTTTAAAGTTGTGTTGGAATGTCATGTTTCCATCATTTCACTGACTTTTTTTCTCTTCTCATTTGTTTGCCATCGTATTTTTTTCCTAAATCCTCCTATTTCTCTTTGTAGGTGGGCTTCTTTGGGTACGTTAGCTTCACAGATAACATCGCAGGAAACGTTTTAATGAACTTTTCCTCTAACCTGGTCACGGAGATGATACGGGTGGGCTTCATGTTGTCTGTGGCTGTGGGATTCCCCATGATGATCTTGCCATGCCGCCAGGCCATTAACACCATGCTTTTTGAGCAGCAGGTGAGCTCAGATGCTGCTTATGCTCTTGTGCTGAGGATTTTCAGAATTCATTTTGTTCCTGGTTATGTGGTTTGCTATATAAAATTGTAGCTGAATCATTTTCTAAAAACTACGCTTTTTTGCAGACATTTTCTGCAGCAGGTACGTTGCTGAAAAGAGCTTTTTAAAACAGTAAAAACATCTTTGTTATTGCTGAAGGGTTCATCAAAATCCAGCTATCTTGGTGTTAAATTTGAAGGATGCTACTGTATAAAACCACATAAACTGTAGCTTATTTTAAGATAGTTGTGCATTCTTGCCTTATAAATATTTAACATGATTTTGGGGGAGATATGCTCTGTAATATATGTGATGTTGTAGCTATTTTAACATCACTGCGACTTTTGGCCCCAAGTCCTCTGATTGGATGATCTAATGATTGATGGAGCCCTTGTGTAAATCTGAGGAAGTGTTGTGATGCTGCCCTTATATACCCAATGAAGGTCAGATGCACCAAAGCATAGTACTTTAATATATTTTTCAGCTGTCAGTGAGACACCGTGCAGCAGTTCCAGTCATTGTTCTAAAAATGTAGATGGAAAATCTGCATCAGCCTTAAAGGGGGCATGTAATGACAGACCTCAAGAAGAAGATAGAATGCCAAACCGTAGTAGTAGTAGTAGTAGTACAAGATCTTAAAACCACAAAGGGTGAAAATAATAAAACTACAGCGTGTGGTTGCATCCTAACAGAATGGCTTTGAAAAACCTAATGTCTAACTTGACTAGAATCTGTTCATATGTGGACATGAGCACCAGTTTACGAAGACAAATATAAGCTGTAGTGTTTCTGTCTTAAAACAATAAGATAATACTCACATCCTGCCCTCTTGAAAATATATGTCTGATCTATCTGAGTCTATAACACAATAATTAATTTAAGATTTGTGGTGTCTGTCTCTTTCTTATCTCACTCTTTGTGTTTTCCAGCAGAAGGATGGGACGTTTGCTGCCGGGGGATACATGCCTCCTCTGCGCTTTAAGATGATCACCCTCTGCATCGTGTTCGGCACCATGCTGGGAGGAATTCTCATCCCCAATGGTACATCGTGGTGCGCATGAACAGTCTGGCATGGATTGAAGTTGTGTGTGTGTGTTTGGGTGCAGATCGCTGGCTGGAGGTCTTTAAGGTGCATGTGGTGCTTTATGTGGGCGGAGTAGCTGTGCAGCTTTACGATGTGTGTGAATGTGACTTTACGAGTCAGTGACTGTCACACTCTAACACAGTCCTTAAATCAGGGCCCTAACTTTTATCTCCTTTTCGACGGGCAGACGGGAAGATAGGACTATTATTCTCCCAGACTCTTTCTCTCTCTCACTCACACACACATATACATCTGCACACACGCCAGTATTGGCTCTCTGTCAGATTCTTTGAGTCTGTCTGTCTCCCTCTCAAACGACTCTGAAATGGTGTAGATGTAAAGGTTAGCATGAGTTTATGTTTTATTCATCCTTTTATATGGTGGCTGTTTGTTAAACTTTTGATTGGGTGGAAACACACACACTCAAACACACACAGAGCAGGTTTGGCTGCCTCTTTGTGTATCTAATCAGACTAATAGACTGAGGAGAAGGGAGGTAAGGACCCTGGGGAGAATGGACACTAAATCTGAGGCAGACAATATGGTGTCCGTCCTCTGGATGAACGATGGCTTTCCGGGCCCAGCGCCCACAGGCCGGTCCTCTGAGACAGGGGTGGGGCCAGGGCTCACTGCTGCCAGGAGCAGGGTGCCATGCATCAGAGCCTGGAACTCTGCTGGGTAGAACAGCAGAGGCAAATATGAATGAAACTAGCATTAAGGAGCACAGAGTGGGGGATTATTTATGGGTGTTATCTGAAAATATTAGAGTAGTGGGGATTGAGCAGTGTGGATTTCTTTGGGCCCATAGCAGTAATTATTAACCAAAGAGTCCAATCACTGAAATACACAAACATTTGTTGTAAAGATGAAAAATATGGATGAAAACTTAAGGCATGTAAAATGAAGAGACACCTGTAATTTCTACCTTTGTGATTTTGTGCTTATTTTGTTCATTTTATTTTGATTTAGTGTGTATATCTCAGTACGATTCAAAACTCAAAAGAGATGAAATATTCAGAAAAGATGTAATATTTCAAGTTCTGTTGAAAATATTGAAAGCTTAATTCCACACAGAACAAAGATATAAGCTATAAGTTATTATATTGTTCATTTTTCTTCATTGTACTGTTGTTTTCTTAGTTGACCTGAAGTTACAATGGTTTAGTAGTCGATACATCGTATTAATATGATGGGAGGTTGAGTTCACTTTACACAGAAACTGCTGGTAGAAATGTGCTTCAGAGGTCTTTTGACTTTCATACTTTGAGTTCATTTCAGAGCCTGAACCTTTCAACACTTTCTTTATTATTATTATTATTATTATTATTATTATTATTATTATCATCTGTATTCCTGCTTGAGTAAAGATTGTGTACGTCTGCCACCTCTGCAACTTTTTAGAAAATCACAGATGTGGTTGACAAGTTGTTTAAGATGACATTGAATCTGATAATAGTAAAGTCTTTCTTTTCTGTTTTTAGTTGAAACCATTCTAGGTCTAACTGGAGCCACCATGGGCAGTCTCATCTGCTTCATATGTCCCGCCCTCATCTACAGAAAAATCCAAAAGAACGGCATCATTGCTCAGGTAACATTTGCACATTCACGATCATTAACTCTCTTCAAGTTCAAGTTGTTACTTCTGCTCTCTGACTTTCTGTGTTTGTCCTTCTCTGCGGCCTGTAGCTGGTGCTGTGGGTGGGTCTGGGCATCCTGCTGATCAGCACTTTCACCACCCTCTCCATCTCAACCAGTAGCCCCGGCCCCAGAGTCAAACCTCCTCCTCCTCCGGCACCTGACAAAAACAACCCACTGCTACCGGACCTCCCAGAGACACACGGTAAAGATCATGACATGCACTAATGGCTGGCAATCACTTATCCACTCGAAGGCTTGTAGATGAAAGTGTTTTACTAATGAGCCATGGAAACGTTTACCTCAACGGGCGGAAACAATGCGTTGTCTGCTGCAGAGATTGGACAGCAGCGTTTTCATGTCTTTATTTGATGTAGGAGAGACCACGTTCTTTGTATATGTTTTAGAGCTTCACGTGGCAGCAGATTGTACAGAGGAGACAGGAAAGCAGGGAACAACATGCAACAAAGGTCACCCGTACGGGGAATTAATCCAGGACATGTTTATGTATTGTTTTTCTTTTCAAAAGTCACAGACTGCAGCACCCTTAAAGAGCAATGCAAAACAACACAAGCCGGTAGCAAACAGGCCGGCGAGACTAAAACAAAAGCTCCAAGCCACTGAGAGAAAAAGGCTTTCTTTCATCTCTCTGAGAAGAAAAGATGGAGACAGACAGAGTGACTGATAGACAGACAGGCAGCGTGAGGAGATAACCTCTTGATAATATCTGAGAGCAGCGCTGAGTGCTTGACGTTGATGGAGCGAGAGTGATGCCCTTCAAACTCCAGCAATTTCTCAACCCACCCCCACCCCACCCCACCTCTGTTCATTTCTCCTGCCACCCCTCCCTCCCCCTAAAATACATTGTCTACACCCCCTGCCCCTACCCCCCCCCCACCATATCTCCTGTGGCAGCTATAAAATGCCTGCGAGCTCTGACTATATAAAGAGAAGAGGGCGATACGGGTTTGGGGAGGGTACAAGGGTGCAGACGAAAGAAATGGAAATGAGACTGGGAGGAAAGCTGCGAGTTATGTTCTTGGGAAACGGGGGTGTTAAAGAGTCCAGACACCTCCAGTTTCACTTCCATTCCTCATGTGAAGATTTGTAAAATATCATTACCTCTTCACTTACACAAAAAAGTCCATCACTGTGCATGTTTCTCCCTTTTTTTTTTTTTTTTTTTCTGAGATTCAGTTTGATATATTCCTTCCTCCCATGTGCATTGGCTTCCACACCTGTTTCCTCTCCATCAGTTTCATTTTCTATTCTGCTTCCTTTACCCTCATACTTCTAACTGTCATTTATTATACCGGACCAGCGCTCCAGTGGTGACATTGTCAGTGTCTGCTGCCACCTAGTGGATGTGGACACTGAAAATAGGCCACTGAGTGCATCTTTTCACATCCAAATAAAGGATAAATCTAATGCTATTTTCCTTAGACGTGACAAAGTAAATGGAATAAATGAGGTGCTGAATGTTTTTTTTTTTTTTGTTTGTTTTTTTCTTAAGATAACTGTAGTCAAGTCTCCCATATGTTCTAGATGAGAAAACAATGAATGAAGAATAAAAGACCTATCGGTTTTCGTATAAAATATGTGCAATCTGCGACTAAAAGACTCGGGTGATATCAGAGGATCGTGACTTTAAGTGGAATAAAATATTATTTTTGTGGTTCTGTGTAGGAGATCACCCAAACAAACCAGTAGACATCGAAAAACCTGTGCACCCAGCCGGTGTAGTGGCAGAACCTGCAGTGCGGGACCCAGGCGATCCACCGCAGATTGCTGTACCAGTGGATTTGCCTGAGAGGAAGAAACAGGAAGAAGCACAGCTGGACCGACCTGATGCTGGTAGGAATCTGAACTAGACCTGCCATTTCTTTGCTCGCTCTTTTTATTGGCTTAAAGCTCCAGTGCAACATAGTTCTTGCTGCCACTGTTCTACAAATCACAGTAATTACATTTTAGCAGCTTATAAATTATATACCGTGAGAAGAAACAAGTTCTGCAGCTCTGTTTCCAACTTGTAGAAGACCTTCCCTGTGACAAGGTTCTGGATAATCATAGCCGTCTCCAGACAGCAGGGAGACTTGCATACTATATGATTGACAGCTTTAATCTCTGATTGCTTTTACGGCTCCGTCAGATGCAACTCTACTGCTCTACTCTGTTAGACACAGATGCAACATGACAAACCCCACAACTGTGATATTTTGACTGCATTTTTCCACAGCAGCACCAAACGGCACTGGATCGCCCATCCTCGTACTTTATCTTTTGATTTGGACAGATGAGAAGAATTTCTGGCTCCTGTAGCTTTGACATAGAAGAATAAAAAAATAGAATTATACCTGAAGTTTTTATGTGAATCAACGTATGAACGCTGGTGGGTGTAGACATATGTAATCCATTTTGCCCATTTCTGAAGAAATGCATCTTTGTTATATCTTCCATTTCAGAGAATTATACACCAGATTAAATTCAATCATCGACACTTGGTGCTTTTTTTTTTTTCACACATTTTTTTAGCCAGAAACTTTTTACATAGCAACACAAATAATCTTACCAGATACTTATCCTTCCTCCTCGCATATTCCTCCAAATCAACCAGGTGTAGCTCCTTGAATTGGCTCCAAAAAATACGTAAAAATAGTTTGCCTCTTTGGTCCAAAAATTTCTCTGTGTGTCTGATTTGGAAATCTTTTAATGGAGGAGTATAAAAATAATGAATTTTCCATGTTGAAGAGAATTTAGTTGGAACCAATTTATATGATCGAGTATCGCTTCCCGTTTAGATTAAGATTGTTTATTTTTATCAGTATATAGATCACATGTAGACATGCACCACAGACAGAAAATGACCCTGTGCATTTACTCTATCTTAGAACATGCAGAAACACACCTCACACTGCAGACTAGGAACAGTGGGCTTGCCATATCAAGCACCTGGGGAGTAAATGGAGAAGTCAAGTGCCTGGCCCAAGGGCACATCAGCAAACAACTTTCTGCCAGTCTGGGGAATCAAACCGATCACAAGCTGACTTTCCAGCCCTACAGGCCACAGCCAGGGGTGTCGACAGGGGGGGACAAAGGGGTACATTTTCCCGGGCCCAGGGATAGAGAGGGCCCAGAATTGGATCATCATTGCATTGCATGTATTGACTGGGGGGCCCTTTTAGATGAGTTTGTCCTGGGCCCGACCAAAGCTGTCGACGGCC
>JAQQZY010000012.1:8274965-8299869 GCA_030068375.1 Ostorhinchus rueppellii
TGTATGTGTATGTATGTATGTATGTATATATATGTATGTATATATATGTGTACTTTTTTTTTTTTTTTACAAATATTTGCAGACAATAATTTCTAAGATTTTTTTTTTTTTTTTCTCCAGGTAAGAGCTATAATTTGACCCTGATGATATGAGCTGATAACAGTGCTGTATGTTTACCCAGGTGTTGCGGTACCAGAAGGGGAGGCCCATCGCCACGAACCTCCTATCCCTCATGACGAGGTCCAGATAGACACAAGAAAGAACAACGAAGAGCTGGAGGAGGAGGAGAAGAAGAAGCCTGTTCTTCCTGCAGGAGGAGGTGAGGGTGTACCTGTAAAAGATCAAGAGCATGCAGTGGGAGTAGAAGACAAGAAAGAGGAGAAGGCTGAAGAGAAACAGAAGTCTGCTGAGGTGCAGGTGAAGAAGGAGGATGTGGACTTAGGAGGAGGTGAGGTGCTGTCCAATGAGATTTTGGAGAAGCCTGGTGCCAACGTAGTCAAAAAGGACGTCGCTCAGCTAAAGGAACCGGAAAAAAAAGATCCTGCCAAAAACCCTGCAGTAGGGAATGGAGCAGCGGTTGCCAATCAGGTTGAGAAAGCAGGCAAAGCTTCAGATGCTGCAGGGAAACGTGAGTATTTATTAAGGACAATTCAGACCACATACTTGCTGTTTGTTGCTTCCTGCTCGAACTGCCAACATTTCAGGCCATTTTGTAGCTGAATATAATTCCTAGGGTTGTAAAATATGAATGAGGTTATTGACGATGAGTGACTTCCAACACTTACATTTGTGGTATTCATGAAACAGTAAAAACATAAGACTGGATTTAACCAGGACAGCTGATGATAATGTAGTACTTTTGAAGCAACATATAACTTACTGTCCGTAGATGGTGAAAAAACGCACACTATATAACTCTACTTTCCAAAAACACAATTTTGGTAGAATCGATAATTGGACTTAGGCTAACATTCTGAGATAGATTGTACTTGTTACAAATCTTTTGTCTGTTCTAACCTTTACCATACAACTGTAGTGCAAGTCAAGCTCATGACATAGAACATTAAGAGTAACATGTGATATCTGGCGGTCCTTAAATTCCAGTTGGCGATGGCGAGCATCATCCTCCAGGAGACGACGCTCCAGCTGCAGACAGCAAAGATACAGCAGATGAAAAAATGGACGGTAAGTGGAGTGGACATCAGTCTTCTGTCCCTTTTTTCGTAACTATCATATTACAGGGAGCGAGATTACAAACGATAAAACAATCAACTTGTAGCAAGACATTCCCATAGGTTTGTCCATCAGTAGTGGCCTCAGAAGACCAAAATGCAGGTGCAGTTTTGTTGTTCATGACGTTCACCATCTGTGAACTACAGCATGGCCCTTATTTGTTTCAAGGTGTGAAGTGCAAACAGATCTGTTTATTTTCCTTACTTCTGAACTTGGCTGGATACTCAGTCTTTTTTGGCCTTCGTTGACTTCTGTTGTTTGCTTTTGCTCTCTTTCTCCATTTTTATTCCTTTTTTCATTCTTTCTCTGCTGGACTACTATGACAGTGATAAAAAAGCTGGTTGCAGGTACGAATTCCCTCTTGCCTCTTCTCCTTCTTGTGTTGTCATAATTTAACGATGTAATACATTAGTTTAGAATCCTTTCATTCACTCACCTTCTAACAAGGATCCCCTGTTGCCCATTAGATGTTACATTATATATGAGAACGTACTAAGTCAAAGTGGAATCTCATCCATTTCTCTGCTCCTCACTTAGAGGCTGGCCCCATATTAGCCTAACTGAGCTTCATAACTAATGTAATGATGTGAGAATATGTGGCGAGTGTGTTCTGCTCCTCTGTGCAGAGGGCCAACTCGACCATGCAGTTCTGCTGCAGGTGATCAAAGAGCAGCAGGAGCAACAGAAGAGACTTCTGGACCAACAGGAGAAGCTGCTGGCTGTCATCGAAGAGCAACACAAGGAAATCCACCAGAAACAGCCTGCGGGTGAGTACACACTGAGACTTAGTGCCCATTAGGGATATGCATCTTCATCACTGAAGCTGATGTGATCATCTCAAAGCTTTGCATATGATCTGATACGTTTAAAATACATATAAAGCAACAACAAATGTGACACAAATACATTTTAATATGATTGTGATGCAGTTTAATTCAACACATAGTGTCCACATGATGCAAAGGTATGTATCTAATGCTAATTCATTGTGGTACATTTAGCTAGCTTTTTTAAGCAGGAACCAAGAACCATTTTTCCTTCACATATTTGTGGCTCTAGCACTTAACTTCAGTCAGCGTCTCATTTATAGCATTTCTTTTTGAAGTCTAAAACACCCTTTCAAATGTCCTCTGTAGTGTAAAAAAGTGACAGACTAAAGATGAAATAAAAACCAGTCCTTCTTTTCTCTTCTGTCTCCAGTTAAACTTTTATAACACACCTCAGGCTCCACAGCAGCCTAAAGCTTTGTACTAGTTGCGCAAGACTCTGTATGAAGTGTCCATGACAGCAGTGGAGATGAGACGTATTGTACTTGAGGGGTCTTAAGAGGAATAATGTACGTATGAGTAGGAAATTAAGCACCAATAACTCATCATATTTCTGAATAGTAAAGACATATTTCTACTGCCAAAAACCGTAGCATGCAATTTATTCAATGTAGACCAGACATACTGTGTATCTGAAAGGCTGGACACTCTTCAGTTTGTAATGTTTGCAACTTTGCATGTGTCTGTACTTTTACCTTATGACTGACTGCATCATTATAAGACTGTTTAAAATTTGCATAGTATTTTACAATTGGATGCAATGTTTCAATGGGTTTTTCTTCAAGACCAGAGACATTTGTGTGTTTTGTTTTACCATTATGACTCACTGTAACATTTTTCTCTTTACAACCAGATGCAACATTTTCACGTTTTTACCTTTACAGCCAGTTAGAATGTTTGTCTGATTTTACATTTACAACTGGTTACAACATTTGCATCTTTTACCTTTACAACCAGGTGTGACATTTGCATGTTGTTGTCTTTAAGACAGGAAGCAACTTAATGTATCTTTACCTTAAAGACCAGTTGCAACGTTTTGAGACTGTCATTATAATAAGTGGTGAATGTGTTTTAAATCAGATTAACTTGTAACTTGAGTGTTTGTTTCCTTTAGGTGCTGCTGCTGAGGGTGAAGCAGGCGCTCAAGAACACGTGGAAGTGGTGGAAGGTGGAGCAGCAAAGTCCAAAGAGTCAGGCCTCGCTGTGGAACCAAAGCAGCCTAAAGAGGCTGAGGCTGCACAAGCTGCAGCAGGTGAGCCTCATGTCGCAGACCAGAAAGAAGCTTTGCCCGTGGAACCGGGTGCCAAGGTTGGGGATCCTAAAGTCGGTGTTCCAGTAGCTTATAAAGAGGACATTAAACCTGCTGGCGCTGGAGGAGAAAGTGAGCTGGGAGCACGGGGAGTACCTCTGGGAAAGAAAAAACCCGATGACCACCAGCCTGTACCTCAAAATGAACAGATAGCCCAAGTTAAAGATGACGAAAAACGCGTAGACCACCTTAATGAAGAAGGAATAGAGAAAGAGGTGCAGGCGAGACTGGAAAAAGAACAGGCGAGGGAGAAAGAAAAGCAAGCCAAAGAACAAGAATTGGAGAAGGAGAGAGAAAGGATCGAAAAAGAAGTTCAGGCAAGACTGGAGAAGGAGAGGCAGGAAAAGATAGCCAGGGACCAAGAGCTGGAGAAGCAGAGAGCTGAGAAAGAAAGGATAGAAAAAGAAGTACAAGCAAGGGTGGAAAAAGAACGGCTGGAAAGGGAGAGGAGGGAGAAGCTAGCCAGGGAAAAGGAGCTGGAGAGAGAGAGAGCAGAAAGAGATAAACTAGCACAGAAGAAAGCAGCTGAGGAGAAACTCCAAAGAGAGGCACAGAAAGCAGAGAATGAACTTGACAGAATGAGGAACAAGGAGGTGCAGGAGCCGCAAGAGAGGCTGGATCGAGCCGCTGAAGCCAAAAACGCAGCACAGGGGAGAGAGGGAGAAGAAGATGATACTTTGAAGAAAGGAGGCCGAGATCTGAAGGTGAAAGCCGGTGCCCTGGAAGACCCTGGAGATGGCGCAGAAGACCAGGCTATGAAAGCCCAGGCTATCCCCCAGGGCTCCCATGAGAAAGTCAGGGACCAGGGGGAGATGGATCTAAAGCGGAGGCGCAGGGCACTAGGGCCCCTGGAGGAGGCTGGGGTGCACAGGCTGGAGCCCCTACTGGAGCTGGGAGGCTCCAATCTGCACGCGGCCCTGGAGGAGCAGTTACTGGCAGGGGCTATGGTGCACTCACGGCAGATTAAACAGGCCTCAGAGGGTGAGGGGGCAAAATAACACACATCAGACACACACTCTCAATAAAACAAACCACATACTCCACTTGTCCATTTTACCTGCAGAACCTCCTTTTACTGTGGACCATGATATCTTTGCCTTAGAGTCTCTTATGCCTTTAGAGATATTATGGACATAAAGTGCACCTTCATTGGTCCAAGTGGCTGGCTTTAGTAACCCCAAAGTCTTTATTAAATAGAGCAAAGTGTTTTGTAAATATTAACTTATTTTTTTGTTGAGGGAGAATTTTAAGTTACTGTTAAAATGTATATAAATCTATGCAAATACCATTCCACGGGGTATCTAATATGTTTGAGTCACTTTAATTTCTTTTTTTTTTCTCCAGTTATTGATTTGTCTCTTTTTGTCTGTCTTAGTTCTGCTCAGTTTGTATTTGTTTGTTTGAGATGTAAATATTGTAAATCTGTTATATTGATTACAAGGATGATATTAGAGCCACATATTGAGGTCAAGCCCATTTTAGAACCTGTTTTTGTTTTACTGTACTTTCAAATGAAAGTAGCTGAAATCAGCCTCATGCTGGAGCTACAAGGTGTAGCATCGCCTTATTGTTTGAGGAACTGTGGACATTAAAGCAGCTTGATCCAGACTGTAGTTCTTAGTCGTTCCATTGTTAATTTTTCAGTGCCTTCCAATCTGTATGCTGCAGTAGTGTTTTATTCAGACAAAATATGGTAGTTGTTGCTTTCCCTAGGCCCCTTTTACTGTAAATTGCACAGTAATGGAGAAACAAATAATTCCTCTGCTTTACGAACATTTTAGAAAAAAAAAAAAAATACAGACTATGTTTGTAGTGTTTCAGAATTCCCATGTTGGACATTTGCTTTGTATAAGAGCCTATTTTTCTGACTATTTTTGTATCTGCATTGTGTTTGTGTACATTTGCTGAGAAAACAAAATAAAAGATCTTTATTGTAACCACAGCTACTGGAGTGCTTTCCAATAACCAAGATAAACACTTTATTCACATCCAGACATAACACAATTATTATGTAGTTATACATTATAATATTACATGGAAAACAAAACAATTTTATGAATGTACAAATATGGCTTTGCTTTACTGTATTTGGAAGTCATGAAAAAGCATATAACCAGAGGTGGGTAATCCTAGCTTCAAAGAGTAAAAGTCCTGTCATGTATTGGTTCTGCTGGTGTACTTGACATGTGATTCTAATTATCCCTTCTACCTGGATGAAGAGTTGTGCTCATCAAAATAGGATGGTTTAGTGAATGATTGGAACAAATATGTGGGTAGGACTTGTACTTTGGAGCGGCGTTACCCACCTCTCGAATCTCTCCAGAGAGTCCTACCCACATATTTGTTATCTGAATCTGAGAACCAATACATGGCAGGATTTTTACTCTTATGAAGATGGGATTACCCACCTCAGCACACAATACATGTACCGTCAACACCAAAGATCGCAGAGCTTATAAATATCTTTTCCAACAGCATCCACACTGTTGATTGTTATGTTAGATCCATTTTCCTCCAGGACGGTTTCTATTCATCTGCCTCTTTTCTTGGCCTGAAAGAAAATGGAGTGTTTAAGAACAATGAACAGCTATCACTGTGACAAAGGGACCAGACAGAGAGTTCCCAATGTTACGACTCACTGCATTTACGAAGCAGGTCTTGAGTGCCTCAAACTCCTTGACACACAGGTCCTTCTTTAACTCTTGTCTGCTGGTTGTGGTAGCTGCCACACACTTCCCATACACTGCTGCCTGGATCACAAGGAGGAAAAGCAAGCCAAGTCTGGTGTTTGATGGTGATATCGTACATTATTCGAGATTCCTTTCATTCATTCACCTAACAAGGATCCCATGTTGTGCATTAGATGTGACATTAAATATGACAAAGCACTAAGTCTAAGTGGAATAGTCATTTCTGCTTCTCACTTATAGAGTGGTCACACATTCACCTAACTGTGCTTCATAATTAATGTAAGATGTGAGAACTTAAGAATATGCATCTCCTTGTTTCAAAGCTTTGTACATGGTCTGATATGTTAAAAATACATATTAAGTAACTGCCAGTGTGATACAAATATAGATGTTTGTAACAGGACTGGGATGCAATACAGCACATATAACATACACATACAATACAGTACATTTAGATTAAATCGGATGCAAAAGAATATGCTGCTAAATGACTCTGATACTGTAATTTTAATAAAGATGTTCAACTAATTACATTTTTGTATTTCCGATAAAATGTGAAAATTCCCCACAGTAACCTTAGTAGGAACTCACCTCTGTCGTACACTGTGCAAAAAGTTCGGGGAAAAGTCTCATCTTCTCCCGGCTGCGACTCCATACATTTGAGCCAGACATGGTGAAGCTCTTACAGCTGTTTATATTTTCAGACGAACCCAGTGGGTGATTTAGCAACAAACACTGTTTCACACGTTCTAAAGCGAATAAAAGTTTAGATTAAAACACACATAACGAAACAAACAAGGAATTTCTTAAACCATGGACAGCGCCATGTTGTTGACCCTGTCATCACGGAAACGTTTGGAGCAGTGTACTAAAATATGATTGGTTCAACTCCGTGTCTATCAAAATGTCAGCAAAATTTTCCTGGGTTTGATTGCGTGTAATTCCACGTTGAATCTCCCCAGAACACCAATAGTATTCAGCGTTCGTCCTTACTTTTCTGTGATTGGCTAGCTGTCACCTCTAGCTCCGCCTTCCCCTCGTAGCCCCATGAAGAAGATGAGTAACCCGCAGCCAGGATTGCTAAATCATGGCAACATTTATGGAGCGACTGGCTTTTCTTCAGAAAGTAAGTAATATTTACAGTCATATCAATCATAAAAATAATGAGCTGCAGAATAAACCAAGACCAGTGAGACGAAGCGTTAATGTGCCCGTTTGAAACTGTCATGCTTTGCTATGATTAGCTTGCTGGTAGCCTGCTAGCTAACAGCATGAAGAAACAATTTTGGTAAATTCTTGTCATATGCGAGCTTGTTTTCGCAAAGATAGAAGCCCCAGAAAGGTTTAACCAACACTGGTGGTCAGACAATGCAGTGTCATCATGATAACTTTTTTCCGTGCCTGTCGGTAGTGCAACTTAAAGAATAATTGTGGTCTGAGAGTTTCTAGTCACATGAAATAGAGCCCCTTGCTGTCATTTTAGAGTAAGGAGGTTTTAATGTCAACGTTGTGTGTCATTTTGTTCCATGCACGAAAGGTGCCGACTCTGATGAAGGCCACAGCAGATGATGAAAATCCTTGTCCTGGCTACCTTTTCCAAGAAATTGGTAGTATCCTGTCCTCTTGTTCGTCCCTGTACAATCGAAACATTAAGTGTTGGATTTCATGACATGTGTAATTCCCTTATTCCAAGAAAAGCTGAAGGAAATCGTTAAAATTGTGTTGTAGTCTTTAAGATGTGGTCAATTCCTTAACTACCATGACACTGTAGAAATATCCCATGAGTCCTCAGGATGTGGTCAGTGTTTGTTGGAGTACCTTCTGGAGAGGCTGCAGGTGGAATCTTGTCATGTCAAACTCAAGGTATCAGCAGCGTAATGACTCAAGATAATGTGTGTCATGTGAAACAAGATGTGCACCAGTGTGGTCATGTGGCTGTTGATGCTTCTGGTGTTCCAGGTGCTAAAGATTTTTGTCCATCTCTGTGGCCATGGCTCAAATCATTTCCTCACAGAACTCCGAAGGAATTCAACTTTCATCCAGCAGGCATCAGGTCAGACACGAATAGCCAGTTGTGCTCTTCAATCACAGTAACACACAGAACTCTGAATTGCATCACTATCAACTAAGTAGTCAACTCGTATACCTCTGGTTGTTTCTGTTTCAAACAAAAGTTTACAGTGGCCCACCTGATCCCATCCATGGCACAGCTTTGTACCAGAAAGTGAGGAATACAGCACAGGTGAGATCAACTTTGTATTTAATTGGCACGTATTTTTTGTCAAGTTAATTATACATATATGATTTTGAGACAAGCGTTCAGGTTTTAAAATTACATTTGCAGGAGGTGGCTAGGCTGCTTTTTACAGAAACAATGTCCAGCAAGAGCAACATCTCCCCAATTTCACTTGCCCCCCCAACAATTGGTGAGTAAATTCATTCTGATACATCCACTATCCTGAAAGTAGAATTTGTTCATGTAGTTTTTGTAGTCACAAGCCATGACAAAGATTTTAGTAAGGGATACCTGACAAGTGGCAACCACGCACTTTGGTCTTGACCTTTGGCCACCAACCAAAATAAATTTGGTTCCTCCTCAAGTCCAAGTGAATATTTGTGGCAGAGTTGAAGAAATGACCTCAAGATGTTCCTGAGATATCAGTCTTAATAATGGAGAGATATGAGGCCACAGCATCCTTGACCTTTGACCTTCAGAGACCAAAATGTTTCAAGCTCATATCTGAGACTAAGTGAATGTTTGTGTTAAATATGAAGGTATTGAGTGGGTGTATCTAAGATAAAGTTAATGATGACAAGCATATGTAACACTTGGCAGTGATTTTTATTTTAGGGTTTTGATTGGATAAACTTAGAAACGAGTCCAGTCATAATAATTAATTTTGGTATACCTTGAAATTTCTCAATAAATCAACTTAAGGTGAGGTTGTAAATAAAACTTAAGATAAGCATTAATCTAAAAAAAAAAAAAGTGCTGTTATACGGTTTTTCAAAGTAATGAGTACAAAAGGTTTTCTGTTGTCTCCTGCTCAGGTATGGGTTCAGCAGCTTCCCACAGGTCAGGAATGCAGGGCTTTGGATACAGTCCAGGGAAGCAGGGAACAGGTGAGTGACCCCCATCACAATCTCCACACACAGTGAAATCAATTGGACTTTTGTGCTATATTCTGTAACTTCTTGTCTGTGCTTTTGCCCCTCAGCTGGCAGTGACTCTCTATTTGATAAAATCCAGAAGGCTGCAGAGGTGGTCGCCAGTGCGGTTCTTCCCCCAACTGAGCACCAGGGCATCCGTCTCCATGACAACCATTACAGGGCGGTTGTGGCTCCAACGGCACCTATAGAGGTGGCAGTGCCAGCATGTGCCTACAACCTACCGGCTCACAGACCAAAAGGTTTGACATCGGAATTAAGATAAGAACAAGAATGGATTAGATTTATATAGCACTTTTCTATGAAGGTATACTCAAAGTGCGTACATTGGATCCATTATTCATTCACTCTCACATTCTCCCTCTGGTGGTGGTAAACTACATTTGTAGCCACAGTTGCCCTTGGGCAGACTGACGGAAGTATGGCTGCCATTTCGCGCCTACGGACGGCCCCTCCAACCACCACCAAACATTCATATGCATCCATACATCAGTGTGAGTGATGCTGGAGGCAAAGAGGGTGAAGTGTCTTGACACAACAGCTGACCTGGAGAGAGCGGGATTTGAACTGCTGAACTACTGATATTGGACAACCCGCTCTACCACCTGAGCCATAGCTCCCCAGAAAATATGGTCTGGGGTCTTAAGTTTTAGAAAATACAGCTTTTATCAAATGTTGAGGCTAATGAGTACATGTGAACAGTTATGCACTCTTAGTTCAAAGTTTATGTAAGACAGAGGTAAAACTGTGGACAATGAATTCACTCGGGACACAAACTTACAAAAACTGTTTTTTTTTTTTTGTGGCTCTGACACAGTTTGACACAGAAATTGATTGAAAGTTTTTAACATTCTCCCTTATTTGCTGATTCAATGTGTGGTCTGCGAAGAACAGGAACAGTTGAAATGCTTCTATATATTTGGAGTCAAATAAAGAGACTCACACTTCCTTTGGGAGAAACAAGAGGCCTGTGAAGGAAAACGAATGATTAAGCAATCTGACCATGTTCAGTGGATTCACTGCAGTGCCCTAAGGCTGGTGTTATAAAGCACCTCCGCCATTGTTTCTGTTACCAGGCTACTAAATGTAGAGTAGTTTTAAGTGACTGTTAGATTCTTCTGAGACTCTAATATTCATTTATATCATCACGTCACCTCTAACTGTTGCATTTTATTTACTGTGGATTGTTGTTCATACTGGCCTCTGAATATTTATCTGATGTTTCTGACAAACATTACTTGCCTGTGAGTTCTTGAACTAGTGCATAAGCTGCAAATTATTTGTTTTGCTTGGAATCTGAATCTTAAAATTCTGTAAATTTGCTGTAACCACTGTGTGTTTACACAACTACAGTAACCCAGCGGTGTCCAGGACAGGTAGGAGGTGGATGGGAAGAGACTGACAGCGGCAACAGCTCATCTCACAACTCTTCTCAGGACATCGCAGCCCACAGCAGGGCCTCCGTGGGCAGCAAGTCAGCCGGTACCGGGAGCCAATCCGGGGCCAGCAGAGAGAGCAGTGGAGACCTGTCAGAACGGTAACAAGCAAAAATAAAAGAAGTCTGTTGCTGTGTATTTTTTCCACAAGGTACCCTCTCATTATCATGCGTTCTCCACATTTCTCTGGTCTTTAAAGGGTGGAAGCCTTGCAGTTAGGAGACTGTGGCCAGGAGATGGCGCTCATTAACAGACTGATCGAGGGCTCCAGAGTTTTTCTGTCCAGAGAGGAGAGCCAACACTTCATTAAAGAGTCAGTACATGTGGTGTTTTGTTTGTCCATTACATAATGCTTTATTTTCTTTTTGGGGGGGTTTATTACAATGGCCTTTCCTTAACTTAGGGTCAGGACTCACATTTAGGTGACCAACTGCAACAACCTGTAAAAATGCTATAATTTAACAGGTTACAAATATGACTTGTACTTGACCAAAATGCTTCTAATTTAAGTAAAGTACATAAATATTGTACTTTCTACTCCACATCTATTTCACTATTTTTTTATGGTGGAACATTGCTCAAAACTGTAGATGTTTTGGTAGTTTGTAATATTTTTTTTTTTTTTTTACTTTAGGTCCTGTGGAGATACTGAATTTATCTTTTAGATCTCTAGCTGAAAAAGTTTAGAAATCCCAGTGTTAGCATGTGTAATCATTCGTAGTTGTGGCCTGATTTCTGTCTTTTTTTTTTTCTTTTTTTTTTTTTAATCAGATGCTCCATTCTTAACTGCGAAGTTGTGGTGGAACTGCTGTCAAGTAAACTTCAAGATCCCTCAAGCACTGTTAAAATGGTAACAGCTACTGAGCTTTCACTGAAGATGCAGGTTTTCATTCTGGTGTTTGTACTTAAACTATTATATTTGTGTATCTCCAACCCTGCAGCGGACACTGTGTGCTGTAGCATGCCTCATGACCACTGACCTCCTCTCTTTGGAACAAATGTTTGCAGCTACACACCGTAGGCTTCATCAGCTGAGTGAGGAGCCTCCGGAACCTGTGGGAAACAAGGCCACGAAGGTAATTGCAAGAATGACATGGTGAGGAGTGATATAGAGGAAGAGATGAGTTACAAGTTTTTCCTTCTTATCTCCTTCTAACAGATCTTGAGACAGTTTGAGGCACTGATGCAAGGACCTCTGCACACACCCAGGCAGGATGCAACAAACAGCAGCCATCGGGCAACAAATGACCCGTCGTCCATGTCGACATACTCAAACCCTTTGGTCGGAGCTCACTCTGCTGATAGCACCAACTCCAACCATCATCAGCTGAAGGCGTCACAGACTGACACCTTATCCACATGTGCCACACACCCCCTCAATCACACATTGTGCTCTGTAAATGAAAGCCTTCCTCCCCTTCAGCAAGTCGATCCTGTCAGGACTGCTGAGATGGACGTTGGCGGTGAACATCCAGAGCGTATTGCAGACGAGAGCCCTCCCACGTTGCCTGAGCACCAGAGCGCTCAGCCCTGTCTGAGCAGACTGTCGTTGTTTAGCGGTATGGAGCTGGTGACCAAGGGGAGGCCACTGTGCGACAGGCCTCTCTGTGAAACATCTCAGGCAGAGTTTGACGTGATGGACAAAAGTTTAACTGAGAATCAAGATGAACAAAACTCTGTCAGTCCTGTGGACTTGCCTCAGCCTTGTATCAGTAAAACAGCCAATGACACAGTTGTGTCTGATAGGAGCCAGCCTGTGTCTGCCTTCTCATTTCTCAACTTTTGACAACTGACTTTTTTTTTTTTTTTTTTTTTTTAAGAGATGGAACGCATATATATATATTTAAACAAATGATGTCAAAGTATCTCCTTTCTGGCAGGATCTGAAAAGAAAAACAAAGTACAGTGGTCACTGGTGAGAGACAAACCATGCCATTAATTACACTTCAAATATTTTTTCAAATTTGCAGTTTGTTGCAAAAACGATCAAATAGAAAATGAGAAGTATTGTTTTCCAACCAGAGAAGCAACTGCAGTGGATGACTGAATGTTACTGTAGATCCTGTGTCCCCTCTGCCATTTTCCTTGAGGGATCAGTTATGTTTATACGTATGTGGAACTGCTCAGTGGAATGCCTCTCCTGTCTGCATATTTCAGATATTTCACAGATGAAAAAGTATTAAGAGCTGAAAATCACTTTGTGTCCATGTGGAGAGCTGTTGCAGCAAAGCTACAGTGACATCAGATGACACAGGTTTTGGGCATGTTGTCATTCTATTGGTGAACAACTGAACATTTGCAGACTATGATATTGATATAATTATATTTGGTGGCCTGATCCAAACAGAATTAGAAAATGATTCGTCTCCACCTCTGACAACTGTCCACATTTTTTTTGAGAAAGGTCCAGTGATGGACCACTGGAAAGAGCAGGACTTAGATGCTCTTGTCATTTTCTATGTCCAGATCAGTGTTGTAAGATGGGTGATTCACCTTCTGTTTGGTCTGGTGTTGGGTGTCTTCGGATGTTCCATTTCAGTCACAGATTCATTAAGGAGTCACACAACTGTAGTCTGTTAAAAGCATGGATGCAGTTGAGTCTGTTCAACAAGCCTTTAGCTGAGTGCCCGTTCATTTCTGAGTTATGTTATGTTGCTTCTGTTAAATGAGGTGTCTAGAATCTCAGCAGTATTTCACAAGTACATACGGTTATTATTATTATTATTATAAACAGTTGCTTGATCTCAGGATTCCTTGAAGGTGGTTGAAACAACTCTTATGCCTCTGCAGCACACCCTGAACCTCTGAGGGAGAATCTCTCTATTGCACTACAATGGCTTTTCATATGAGCTCATAACTGAGAGTGGTCTTCCGTTATTTTTTGGTACTGAACTATTAATGTTAATGTAAATATTGTGAGTGTTTAGTTTACAAATTATTTATGCTGTCTACCATGTATTGATCGGATCACAACATGAGTGACTGTAGAGTGCATGTGTATACTATTGTATTGGGAATTAATGGAGAAGTGTATTACTGAGATATTCTGTGTGCATAACCGTGTCTGGAACTGTGTTTGATTAAAACTCTGGATTGAAATCAACATAATGCAAAATATCTACAACTATTGACAGTTGCTCTTGTCACCAAATAAAAAGCAGATTACCTTCAGTCTTTCACAGTCGCTCTGTTATAAACTATGTTGCTCATGGCAGTGCAACAAACTCTGTGTCTGAACTAGTTTTATTTTTATTTTGTTTGATGTAACCAGTATCAGGTTCCAGTGTAAACTGAACCACAGGAACAAGAGCAGCTCTAGAAATATTCAGTTTCCTTAAGTAAAAATAATGCACACTTTAAAAATACAAGTCAAAGATGTGCAACACAAACCTTAAACATTTGTATTATGTAGTCACTATGCAGTACCATAATCAGTGTTTTTGTTACAGATCATCACTGTCAGGCAGAAACCTCTTAGTCCAAAATGGTTATTTTTCAGGCAAAAACAATATATATTCTAAGTAACTGAATATTAAGAGATGTAGTCACAAGCTGTTTTCAACACTTTGCATTGGTTAAATATTTCTAAACCCCTTATGCAAATATGAAGACTAAGAGAATCATTTCACAACCAAAAAAAGGGCAAAAACTGGACATATCCTCCTGAGATCCAGGAAAGTTCAAGTTTTCTGTTTTTACATTAAATAATTGCCTTTATTGGAAATGGCACAATGCAAGTCTTTTCAGATGCATTTTTAAGTTTTTGTGGAACGTCCTTTGCAGATGACATCGTTTTTGTTTTGTTTTTTTTTCAATAAAGCTGTGAAACTCCTGTCCCCTACAGAGGACAAAAATGCATTGCTGAGTCTCAGGAGGTTAAGAGGTTTCTGCCAAACAGCAATGATAGGAGGATTATGTATATGTTGCATTTTATCGCTGTACATGCTTAAGGTTTGCCAAAACCAGGTCTGAGTCACAGGTGGGCAAAAACACAACACTGGCTACTTTTAGCTGTGTGAACATAACCATAGTGTCTGTAAAATATTGAAGATAAGTGAAGGCACGTTATTTTAAATTGCAGCAACACTTTATTTCAATGTCAAATGATCTGGAAAATTACATTGATTATGAGTAACTATCACTTTTACACCTCACTTTTATTTTATTTGCAACACAGTGTACTGGTCATATTAAACCATCCATAAACAAGTATGGGTGAAAGGCTTATGACATACACATACACGTTTGGTGTAAAGATATTCAGGAGATAACCAACTGATTACAGACTGATTTGGAGCTGCTTCTTGTAGAGCATGTCACTCACTGCCCGTGTAGGAGACTCCAGAGCCTGCTCACCGCTCTATAATTAGCCAGCGTCTAATCTCAGGTTGGACTTGGGTGCAGAGGCTCATGAAGAATTTCTGTTCCACCGGGTTGAACCAGCTGACCTTACACACTGTCGTTAGATTATGTAAGGAAGTGCAAAGTCCAGTATACTCGAAACTTTATATCACTTTGGTTGAAGAAAATAAAGGAGGCCTTAAAATGATATTTAACTGGATTGTTTAACAAGGCTTCATGGGAAAAAATCTGTTGGCTTGTCGACTGACTTTGTGAGTGGGATTTCAACAGCTCCTGCTTTACAAAAACAAACATGTGGCTGACTTCCCCAGTCGAGAGTAAACAAAACGAAGAGTAAAGTGCTTAGCTTTATTTAAATATGCAAGCACTTTGGATCATCACACTTATCTTGTGATTAGCACCAATGAAAATGTCCACGCATCAACACACGCATGTAAAGAGAAAGATACCTCTTTATAAAGTGCACAGGGTGCATGCACACACACTCACAAACACACATACCCATCAATACTGCACAGAAAACCACAGTGGCTGGGCCATGGTAAGGTGGATGTGCTTATGGTCTTGACAAATGGTACATTGTGAGATGGTGGGGATGAGCTTTTGTGCCAAAAATCTGTAAACCTTCCTGACCTTCATCCCCTTCCCCCCTGACCCAAGTACATCACTTGAGGCTTTTTCCAGGACGGTGCCAGCACAGTCAGTACTGATGGGCAAGGGACAGAAGGTCAGGAGAGGGTCAGAGGTTACATCATGTCGAGCCCGGGCGTCCTCTAGTCTGCAGACTGCTGAAGTGCGCCTCCCTCAGGACTCTGTTGATGTAGTCGTAGGAGACACTGCTGCTATCGCCATGGAAACCATGCTGCAAAGAGCTGGCAGAGTCTTCAGGCTTTGGGCTAAGAGAGTACTGAGAGATGCAGTTGTTCTGGCTGTGTGTGCATGGGCTTGTGCTGGTCACTATTGCTCTGTCTGGACTGCAGATCCCATTGCTGCTGTCGTTGCTGGAAGACTGCAAATACAGAATCACACATGAGCTTTGAACTGCAGACTTGGCTACAAATGACACATATATGGCAAGTGAATGGGAATGGCTGTGGATGTAAAACCAGCTGAGGTTTTTCTACAAACGTTGCTGTGTGCAAATGCAGTGCAGAGTGTATTTATATGCACAGCACTAGGTTGCTATGCGTTACAGCCAACCTGCTTTACACTATGCAGAAAACTGAAAGATGGAGGATTAGTGACATCAGCAGAAATCTTAATCACCTCCTCAAGAAATAACTTTCATCCCACATTAAATGAAAACTGTGTAAACCTACTGTGAGTCTCACAAGATTTTTCTAAAGCTGAACATTATGATTAATTCCCTCACCTCTGAGTCCAAATCTGACACAAGCAGGCAGGGACCACCACCACCTGACCTCTTGGCTTGAGGACTCAGCTGTTGATCCTCCTCACTGTCACAACTACGATGTCGTTTCCTGAGCAAAAGAAATAGGGAGGAAAATGACAGTATTGCGACAGCCGAGAAAAAACAGAGGGAACATGACAGTGAGGGAGATAGCGTGACAGAAATGATGCAGGGAGGGGGGAGAAGGAGATTGGGTGGAGAAAGGCAGAGTGACAGAAAGAAAAAACATGAAGAGGAACCAAAAATAGTAACACA
Source organism: Ostorhinchus rueppellii (assembly GCA_030068375.1). Taxonomy (NCBI): domain Eukaryota; kingdom Metazoa; phylum Chordata; class Actinopteri; order Kurtiformes; family Apogonidae; genus Ostorhinchus; species Ostorhinchus rueppellii. Next base: position 8,291,657 of record JAQQZY010000012.1, read on the forward strand.
CATTCAGAAGGCTACATGATCAGACATGTGGCACTCTCATCATGAGAATACACTATTAACATACTTTCAGTAGAGTCTAATTAGAACTGGGAGACACAGGGTACGGGTATTTACTCATATGATAATTGTGTTATGAGTAAATTGTATTATGGATCATAATGAGTAAAAGCTTAAAATGTGTGATAAATTGAATGACATAAAGGTTAACTGAAAAACAGTATGTAATGATGAGCCTGTGTGTTTACCAAATGCCAAAAATCTTCTTACCTGCTATCAGTCAGCATTTCTTCAATCTTAAAGGATGTTGTTTGGCAGAAAATAGGGTTGACAATCCTTTCGAGCTGGACTTCGATGCCTTATATTAAAGCTTTGGCTGGATTACAGCTCTTCTACCTTATTTTACAACCTCCGTGTGACAAGCTCCATTGTATCTCATCTTAGAAGGATTTCCAGGATTTCCTACCGAGTATGTCCAGGGGCAGTAGTCGCCGCAGAGAAGTCCAATCCGCAGCTGTGGGAGTGCTAGTTCCGACCGGTCAGCACCTCGGCCGGTTGTCAGTGCCTGCTGCTGCTACTGGACGCCTGCTTAGCTGCTAACTGTTACGTGTTCTCGTTCCTGCAGTGAAATCTCGAGAACTCCAGGCATGACAGCAGCAGAAACAGGCTAACCCGCTAGCAGCTGGTGCCTTGTAACGTTCTGTCAAGCTAACTAGCCTACTTAATGAAGCTAACTTCTTGTGCCCTGTGCTAACTCAAAGTTCTTCCGCTTTCGTATCCCCTTCACGTTCCGTTAAACGGGGTTAACTATTCCCTGTACTTCACAGCCGTCTAAAACAGTGAACCAAACAACGAATTGCTAAAACATACTGAATATCGCCGTCGCCTGAAGTAGAATAGGCGACACTTTAACGTCTCGGAGTGTGTCATGAAGCGGCGCGTGAGTGTTTGCGGCTCCTCTCAGTGAATAGCTCCGCCCCTCTGTTTACACGGCACCACAAAACCAAAACCATTTCCGGTGTCAACATCAACGTGAACTTCGGACCACGAAACTGACATTTTTATCTTATATTTTTGTCAAGTAAATATATATTTGTCATAGAGGAGCTTTTATTGAGAAGGATTTTGCCTTTGGTCGAAGTGAAGTGTTACAATAACCAGGTACACGGAAGTTTCATTTATCCACTGCCTGTCCATGTTTCAAAACCTCATTCTGCGCAATGTATTGCTGATACTACATGCATGTCGCCTGCTATTTGAAGTTGCACGCACTTAATCATCACTGACATGCACAGATCAGCCATAATACTATAACCACTGACAGAAGAAATGCTAAGAATATTGACTATGTCATTATGGGTTTACTTGTCATTGGGTAGGATATATTAGCCAGGAAGTGAACATTTAGCTGATGTGTAGGAAGCAGCAAAAGGAGCAACTTAAGAAACCGTGTGATTTTGACAAGAGCTATATTGTAATAATAAAGACTGGGTCAGAACATCTCCACAACTGCAGGCCTTGTTAGGTTTTCCTGGTCTGTAGTGGTTCGTACTGAGTCACTGGTCCAAATGTTATACTTTATGGGTGTAGATTTCGTTTGCTTTCACCCTGCTACTTCCTGGTTGCTACAAAGGTAAATAATTTCTATATTTGGCTACTCATGTTTGACTAATCTTTAGACCAGGCTAAATTGGTGTAGCTGGGTCAAAGGTGAGAAGTGCTGGTGTAATAAATAAGCTGATGGCAAATCAGCATAGCTATATTGTAACAATCAATGGGTACATTTGTCAATGAATATTATTGTTACAGTTTTCCTTTCTTTAGTATTATAAAGCAGGTCTGGGGGTTCTGAAAACATACAAAAAGTTTCACTCAGATAAGATATACAGTACTGTGCAAAAGTCTTAGGTCCCCTCTAGGTTTGTTATTTTTGCAGTGTTTTAATGAGTAGGCTATACATATTTATTTCACATTCTCTTTTCTTCAGATATAACAAAGATGTACAGGAAATCTGAGCACAGCCTTAAAAGACACACAAAAACACTGAACTAAATTAGTTCTAAAGGTTAAAGTCACTATTTAATGTGACCCCTGACCCCATGACAAGAAGCAGCACAAACAGTTGGAAATGTCTGACGTGTTGAATGAAACCAGGTGTAAAACAACAGAACATTAATGCAACAAATCTCATATCATCTGAACAAAAGGGGTGAAAACATGTTAAGCACAGAGGGAGGTCACACTAAATACACCCACTGTGGTTTATAGAAGTTGTTTCTTCCCTGAAAACTTTTGTTTTTGCTGCTGTACATACTTCACATATATCCAGATAGTATCTTAATACAGAGACTGAGAAACGTGTATGTGTCTTTGTTATAACTTTAATAAAACCAAAACACCTAATGTGGGTCTAAGACTTTTGTACAATATTGTATACACTTTACATGGGCCAAAAACCACCTGTTTTGAGTTCAATCTCTCTCTCTCTTTTTTTTTTTAAAGTCAAATCTCTGAAGTAACAGCCTTCAGTCAGAACTCCAGATTCACTAGAACAATTAAACCTATCATTAGGGGATGATTTTATTCATAGGACTGAGACGAGATGGTCATGGTCAGCACCTTCTCATTTTACTATAAAGCAGTAGACACAGAAACAATATATTTTGCACAGGACTGAAATTTGTACTCTGTTTAGTGCTTTTAGCTGAAACACTTTTACACTTGATAACTCCAACAAACATTCTCATTTTTATTATGTTTTAGACATTTGATCTGGTTAGTTAAGTCTCCATTCTTTGCTCAGCTCAAGCTGAAGTCCATTCTAATGACATGACACATATACATTTGTGGGTATAATGTAGACCCATTAATCAGATTCTGTCATTAAAAAAATGCAAGTAAAAACTAGAAAAGCACTTGGAGAGTGCAGACCTCCATCAAGGTAATATTTGTACTTTTTAAGGTAGTGTTTGTACTTTCCTCCACTAGATGGCACTGAATGACCTCATATGCAACTCTGTGCCACCATGCCCTATCTCACAATGATAAAGAATCGTTTAAAAAATTCCTGGCTCCAGATGGTGATCCAGATCACCTCCAAAATGTAATCATCTCTTCTTTGACCCAGAGTGGACATACCCTGAAAATTATCATCAAAATCTGTCCATAACTTTTTGATTTATGTTGCTAACAAACAAACAAACCCACAAACCCTGGCAAAAACATAACCTCCTTGGTGGAGGTAATGAGTGGAGGTAATTGCTTTCTTAACCATAGAACACTTTCACTAAAAAGTAACACCATCACTATCGCTGGGTGATTTTTACCCAATATACCCAACAAAAAGTACTTGTCATAAAAATAAAGCAAAATATGGCAACACATGACAAATTAGAGTGGTTTTCTTTTATTTTCAATTGTGGCATGTCTAACAAAATTTTAAAAAAAAATGTCATTGGAAGACCCTAAAAAAATGCTTCAAAATTACTGAAACTTTAGGAATTCAGGAACAAAAAATTCCTTAAAAAAAGATACTGTAAAGTTGGTCTTTGGTTCACCCATTCCTGGGACATGTGACACTTCCCTGGTGAAGACACAGACTCCTTGACACTCAGACAAATGCAACATATTGAAAATCATGTAAATACATTTACTCAGGTGAAAATCACCAGGCGATAGTGCTCTAGGGTTAAATTTGAATAATTGCTTGTTTTCTAATTTGTCTTCTGGCACTAACTTCAATATCTTTGTATCGCAGTTTGCATTTTATAGCTGTTGTCTGTTTAACTGTGTTCTGTTTCCTGTAGATGAAGGTAATCCAGCACTCAGTGGAGACGTTGCAAACAGCTTTAATATCTAAACATCAGGACTTGGCTAAACTTTACAAGAAGTACACCAAAGAGGAGCAGCGTCTTCTGGAGGAGGGCTTCCATGCAGGGCAGCAGGGTTCCCTTTTCCCGTACATCTCTGTGCACTCTGACTCAGACTGGATTCCCGCTCACCCAGAGAAGCCTCAGGACTTTGAGAGCTTCTACAAAGATCCTTACCGCAAGACCCCCAGCACCAGTCAGAACACTATTTATATTCAGACCATTGGTGAGCCGTATTTGTGTATTCTGTATCTGGGTAGTTTTTGTTAGCATGTTGGGAAAATCCTACCACATCACAGGAGCAGAGAGGCCAGCATGACTATCAACTAACCATATTCAAACAATATTATGGGCTATAAAGATGAATCAGGCTTGCATATTGATGTATATTGTCATTTTTATGATTGTACACTACATGCAGACATCCCACTGTTGGACACCTTTAACGCTTCATCTAACATTTAGGTTCATTTGGGGAGGCAGGGCCCCAGACAGACCAGTATGTGGAGTGGCTCAGAGAATACTGCCAGGCTTTCTTCTATGGGCTCACTGTTAAGTTGTTGCCAGCGGTTACTGTCGCTGAAACAGGATGCTCTTTCAGGGTTAACAGTAACTCGTACAACCTTCAGATTCTCACCGGTAAGATAATGATTTGACTTTTTAATGGTCACTTCCCATTAAATAATTCTGAACTGTACTGGTTATATGTAGTAATGTAAAATGTGTCAATAATAGTAATTTTTCATAACTTTTTTTTCTCAAATTCAGGAGACCTGCTCCAATTCTTGGGGAACAGGAAACCCAAGGATGCTTTTTGTATTGTTGGGATCACTATGATTGACCTTTACCCCGAAGACTCCTGGAACTTCGTCTTTGGACAAGCATCTCTGAATATGGGTGAGAGTTTATAGCATCACTATCAACATGCGACTTGTTCTGTCAATTGCATAGGTGTCTAATCTATGCTACTTCAGAACAAGGTGCATGTACTGTGTCAGCATTATTAAGAATATATAATAAATACAACCAAAAATAATATAAATGAATACATAATGACAAAAATATATCAGAAGAGACACAGAGTTAGTAAAAGTACAATAACTGATAAGTTGAGGAACAGAAGTGAATAATACGCATTAGCCACAAGATGGTGCTAAAGTGAAGCTCATTAGACTCCAGAGTAGATTTTTATTATTAACTATATCTTTACAGTTGCTTTTTATCTGTGTGCAGGGATGGGTGTTTTCAGCTTTGCCCGATATGATGACAACTTTTACACCAGAAATTATGCTGGAAGACTAAGGAAACAGCTTAAGCTAAAGAAAGGGGACTACTCTGTGTTCGATGGATATTATACTCCCCCCATCACCAGCACTCTGCTGCTTCGATCATGCAAGGTTGGAAACAAACATGCTTTTCCACTCAATCTGTTTTGGTACTATGACCCTACTGGATGTCTCACTAAAGGTCACTCGAGTTGTATCAAAACTACTGATTAAAAAAATCAATATTGCTGTTTTTTCTGGCTAACAGAACCTCATGTTTTGCAACCTTTGTTTCTAGACAATGACCCATGAGATCGGTCATATGTTTGGAATAAGGCATTGCCAGTGGTTGAACTGTGTCATGCAGGGATCCAACCACCTGGAAGAGTCAGATCGTCGGCCCCTGGACTTTTGCCCCATCTGCCTTCGCAAGCTACAGGTCGCAATTGGCTTTAAGATTGCTGATAGATACAAGGTAAACATTTTAGACAGAGTGAGGCACAGAATGAGCTACAAAAATATAGAACAGACTGAATATCTACCACACCTGAATGTCTACACCCCCCACCACCTAAGGCCAGCCACTGAAACCTAAACAAAAGACAAATAAATATTTAAGGAACACAAGTGAACTAAAAGTAAAAACATTTAATAAAAAATAAGAAAAAAAAAAGGGGGGATCTGTGAATTCATGGAGACTGCTCTCATTTGGATGACCTGCCTGGGCAGGGTGCACAGGGAGTCCTCAGAGCAGACTGATTTTTATCTTGGGTGTGAAGAGGCAGTAGACGTTGAAAGCAAATGAAACTAAAGTAAATTTTTGTTCCACCAGGCCTTACTACAGTGGATGGAGGAGGATCAGCGTGCAATGTCCAGCCCTGAAGAAGCCTCTGCCTGTCAGTCTTCTCTCAGCGTTCCTAAACCCACACAAGCTTTCCACATCTGCAAACTGTGGCTCTGCAGGTGTCTGAGCATACTCCAGGGTGACTTGTAGTATTTAACTCTGAATGAGACGGAAAAGAATGGTATACACATTTGTATGAACCATGACTTACGGCTGCTGGCTGACACAGAATCCTGATGCCGTGTCAGACTGTTGTAAATAGCCCTCTCCATATTTTCATATTGTAATACTACTTATGACCGACAGACGTAAGTAAATTTTTTTTTAAAAAAAGCAAGATTTAAATGATGTATTTTTCTACCTGAAAATATGAATGCAAATTTGAATGGTTTGGTGGTTGTATTCATAGATGTTCTCATCATAGTGTATTAATACTTCTGGAGAAGGGAATAAAAATCCAATGTTTTATGTGAAAAATACAGTAATAAGTTGTGACAGGGTTGAAATTTATTGCAGTAAACCTTTATTCATAATTCAAGGGTTCAAGTCACTCTGTGGCTTTATTGTGGTTGAACACCTTTATTACAAAAATAGTTTGATTCTGAGATCACAAATAACATAACAGTGCATTGTCAGTTTGTTTACAGGTTGATCAAAAATTAAAAAAACAAAACACTACTGACCTGAGTTTCATGGATTTTTTTAACAGATATCATGTTACAGAATTCATGCGCTTTCTTGTTCTTGTTGCTACATTATTTCATTCAGCTTTACATTAAGGCGCTGGTGATCAGGAAGGAGGTGATTGAATTAGTTCATGAAGTTTCAGCGCTGCAGCTTCTTTCTGGAATATTTCAAACCAAGGCTCCTCCATTCACACCACATCACTGATGGTCCATTTGGAACAAATCCTCTCCTTCACTTCAAACAACACTGACCTTTAAAGCAAGATTGTCTAAAACAGTATTTTAATGGTCATGACTCTTGGAAAAACACTGTTTGGTAATGTACGGTACAGTTATTACATACTGTTTATTTAGTGACGTAAAAATATTTGAGGTTGGGCTCAGAGACTAGATCTACAATAGTAGATTATGAACATGTGATACAGGTCTTCTTCAGCCGTATCCATCTCACTCTACCAGCAGTAGCTCAGGACCCTTTCGACCAATATGGCTTGACCTTTCTTGACCCTGACCTGTTGTTTCTCAAGCAAAACTTATAACCTCCTCTCCATTTCTAGTAGCCTCTCTCGGGTTGTCATCTGAGTTCACATCTATTTTGGAGAAATCCTCTGGACCACCATTTTTTTGGTTAATCTTAGGTTGTTCCACAGAGTCATCCGTCCTTTCATTTGTGTCTTCTGGACACTTAGAGTTCCTCTTATTACAGATTAACCCTCTCTTAGCCGGTCTGACCAAACCCAGGAACACGGCACTGATGGCCATACCGACAGCACAGGAATAGAACGCTGATCCATAGTTGTCCGTGACGTCCACCAACACGCCTACAAAAAAAAAAAAAAAGAAAAGAAAGTTCAGAGAAAAATGAGCCAAAAGCACAAGGTAACTGCTTTGTGATGGTAATAAATTCTTTCCTAACATCAAAACATCCATTGTTGGACAGATCCATGATGACAATACATTTTATTTTCTGTGGCACTGACCAAAAACTTTAATTTATTTCTTATTTAACTAAATTGTTCCCATTGACAACCACATCATTACAGTTTTACAATAATAAATGTCAAGTATCAAAAAACCTAGTATTGTTTGATACCCAGTGTCAATATGTAAGGAGTTCATCTCATCAATCAGTGCATTCAGTGCTTATTAATGGATTTTACTTTATTTTTATTAATAGACAGCTTTAATTTGTAATAAATAGGTTTGTTTCAGTGTTGTAAAAGTAAGTGAACAAAAATGCTAATAAGATAAAAAATAACAAAGATTGCATAACCCTTGTAATTTCATTTTAATTACCTCCGCCAAGGAGGTTGTTTTACTGTGCGTTTGTTACCGAATTTGTTTGTTAGCAACATAACTCAAAAAGATTTTGATGAAATTTTCAGGAACTGTTGGAAATGCCACAAGGAAGAACTGTTTAAATTTTGGGGATGATCCGGAAGAAATCCTGCATTCTGAATCACTTTGAAATTTTTGTTAACATTGCAGTAAATGGAGCATAAAAGTTTGATGGTCAATATTTCAGGTGATTACTAATGGATGTTCATGAACT